>QRDG01000434.1:985434-1168205 GCA_012064385.1 Puccinellia tenuiflora | reverse complement strand
CACCAGTTTTTGTCAACACTCATACATAAAAGGTTTGAGAACACTCATACATAAATTGTTTTATATACTATTACATAAATCGCTTCTTCGGCCGTAACCATGGAGTTTCTTCATTATGTAACGGGATGCTTGGGTCAGTTTTCACTGTGAATGGCGGAATTTCATCAAACTTATTATAGTCTGCTGACATGTCTGTCTTGTCCTCGACTCCCACGATGTTTCTTTTTCCTGAAGAACTATGTGACGCTTTGGATCATCGTGTACTGTATTTCTTCCTTATCTTTTCTTTTTTTCGGTCTGGAGCTCATGTCCTTCACATAAAAACCTGAGCCAACATCATTGGCTAGACGAATGGTTCGTCTCTGTACGCAAGATTCGTGAGATCCACTGTTGTCATTCCGTATAGCTGGTCTACCTTTACCCTTCTCCATTCATGTTGACCCAACTGCACCGAAACAAAGGACCTTAAAAGTAGGCCCATAGTCAAGTTCCCATATCTCCTCTATGTAACCATAGTATGTGTCCTTTTGTCCATTCTCGTCTGTTGCATCAATGCGAACACCACTGTTTTGGTTGGTACTCTTTTTATCTGGGCAATCGTGTAAAATGTATTTCCATTTATCTCGTACCCTTGGAAAGTCAATACAGTCGAAGATGGTGACGCGGCCAATAAGTAGAGTTGATCTCCAACATCGGTGTCATTCATGAGATGTAATCGCAACCAACTGCCGAAAGTCTCCATGTGTTTTTGTTTAATCCAGGAGTCAGGCTTCCCTGGGTTTTTTCGAGCGTACACTATTCTTGTGTACCTCGATATATACAGAGCCACGAAGGTGGAACTTTGTAGAACTGTGTAGTGTGCTTGAGTGAAAGAATGCCCGTCCCTACATATCATTGCTTTCTTTCCTAGCGTGCCTTTTCCACTAAGTCTCCCCTCATGCCGCGATCAGGAAGACCAATCGACTTAATGTCAGGAATAAAGTCAACACAAAACTCAATGACCTCCTCTGTTCCATAGCCTTTGGAGATGCTTCCTTCTGGCCTAGCACGGTTATGAACATATTTCTTCAAGACTCCCATGAACCTCTCGAAAGGGAACATATTGTGTAGAAATACAGGACCGAGAATTGCAATCTCGTCGACTAGGTGAACCAGGAGATGCGTCATAATATTGAAAAATGATGGGGGGAACACCAACTCAAAACTAACAAGACATTGGGCCACATCCTTCTGTCACCTTGTCAGACTTTCTGGATCGATTACCTTCTGAGATATTGCATTGAGAAATGCACATAACTTCACAATGGGTACTCGACATTTTCCGATAGAAGCACCCTCAATGCAATCGGAAGCAACTGCGTCATAATCACGTGGCAATCATGAGACTTCAGGTTTTGGAATTTTTTATCTGCCATATTTATTATTCCCTTTATATTTGACGAGAAGCCAGCCGGGACCTTGATACTGCTCAGACACTCAAAAAATATTCCTTCTCTGCTTTCGTAAGAGCGTAGCTACTTAAATAATGACGCCCTTTATCTGTATGCTTGTTGTTTGGGTCTTTCATACGCTGTTGGTCCTCCCTTGCTTCCGGTGTATCTTTTGTCTTCCCATACACGCCGAGGAAGGCTAGCAGGTTTACGCAAATATTCTTTGTCACGTGCATCACGTCGATTGAAGACCGGACCTCTAGGACTTTCCAATAGGGTTAGCTCCCAAAATATAGATTTCTCTTCCACATGGGCGCGTGTCGGTAGCGACGTCTTTCGGAACAGAATGACCGCCAGGACCCTTTCTAAAGATTACTTCTATGTCCTTGACCATACCAAATATAACATCACCATCAGGGAACTTAGGCTTCTTCCGGTGATCTGCCTCACCATTGAAATGCTTGCCTTTCTTTCTTACGGGGTGACTGCCTGGAAGAAATTGACGACACCCCAGGTACACGACCTTCTTACATTTTTCCAAATATGTACCTTTAGTCTTATCTAAACAGTGCGTGCATGCCTTGTATTCCCTTGTTTGACTGTACTGGAAATGTTACTAAGAGCAGGCCAATAATTGATGGTTACGAACAGCAACGCTCGTAGGTCAAATTCCATCTGTTTTGTGCTCATCCCACACACGTACACCTGGTATGGCCCACAACTGCAAAAGTTCATCAACTAATGGCCTTAGGTACACATCAATGTCGTTGCCGGGTTGCTCGGGCCTTGGATGAGAACTGGCATCATAATGAACTTCCGCTTCATGCACAACCAAGGAGGAAGGTTGTAGATACATAGTCACGGGCCAGGTGCTGTGACTGCGCTCTGCTCCCAAAAGGATTCATACCGTCTGTACTTAGACCAAACCATAAGTTCCTTGCTTCACCTGTAAAGTCCGGGAACTCTCTCTCGATTTTTCTCCATTGAGACCCATCGGCGGGGTGTCTCAACTTCCCGTCTTTCTTACGCTCTTCTTTGTTGCCATCGCAACAACATGGCATGCTCTTTGTTTCTGAACAGACGTTTTCAACCGTGGTATTATAGGAGCATACACATAACCTTAGCAGGAATCTTCTTCCTGACGGGCTCGTCATCGCCCTCAACATCACCAGGATCATCTTATCTGATCTTGTATCACAGTGCATTGCATACCGGACATGCATCTAAATTCTCATACTCCTCACCGCGGGGTAAAAGATGCAGTCATTGATGCATGCATGTATCTTCTGCACATCTAATCCTAGAGGGCAGATAGCCTTCTTTGCCTTCGTACGTAGTCTCGGGCAGTTCGTTTATCCTTGGAAGCTCGGCTTCATTATTTTCAGTAACTTTTCAATCCCTTGTCAGATAAACCAGTCTCTGCCTTACATTTCAGCAATTCCAGTGTGGTACCGAGCTTTGTGCTGCCATCTTCACAATTTGGGTTATACAACAACTTTTTGTGATCCTCTAGCATGGCCTCCAACTTCAGCTTCTCATTTTCTGTATCGCATTCTCGTTGTACATCGGAAATGACCTGACCAAGACCATCAGCATGCTCATCTGGCGTCCGTTGTTCTTCACCACCTCTTCTTCATTGTCTTCCATCGAAGTATCACCGTATTCTTCAGAGAACATACGATAGTTCTCATCATCATTTTCTTCTTCATCGTCTTCCATCATAACCCCTCTTTCTCCGTGCTTGGTCCAACAATTATAGCTGGGCATGAAACCTCTCCGAAGCAGGTGGCCTTGAATGGTTCTCGACGAAGAGTGCTACTTAACGTTCCGACAGTCCACACATGGACAAGGTATAAAACCATCATATTTGTTTGCCTCAGCCACATGGATAAATTTATGCAGGCCTGTAATAAAATCAGAACTGCGTCGTTCGCCGTACATCCATCGCTGCCGTTCATCCATCTGCATATCATATAATTAAGTTTATCAAATACAATTAGAATAACATATTGAATACTGAAATGACCACCGTACATCGACACATGCAATATTTCTGTATCAATTATAGATGAGAAGGATAAAGTTGCTAACCTCGGTCGAGGATATCATTTTGTGTGAACTTAAGTGTGGCTCGGGCATTTCATCGAACACATCTTGTGCGTGGCCAAGGAAAAAAATCTAGCACCCACTTCCCACCAATCCGAGCAAAAAAAATAACACAGTAGAGAAGAAGACGGGGGTTACGTACGTATATAGGCAGGGGAGGGGCATTCGTCCCGGTTCATGGCACGAACCGGGACCAAAGCTCGGGCATTCGTCCCGGTTCGTGGCACGAACCGGGACCAAAGCCTCGCGACAGCTTTGGTTAGCACGAACCGGGACGAATAACCCCAACTGAACCGGGACCAATGCCTCACGGGGGCCTGGCAGCTCGAACCGGGACCAATGCTTGGCATTGGTCCCGGTTTATCAGTCAACCGGGATGAATGCAAATTCGGCTCTGTCCGAAAGGGTGTTTTCTACTAGTGATATAATCCAATCCGAGTTGAAGTAGGGCAATTACTCAGTCTAAGAGGGCTCGAACCTGGGTGTCAACTGTCAAGTGATCCCTTCTGACCCGAGCGACCTCCACGACCAAATAAATCTCGTACAAGTACAATATACCGTTGCGAGGCAACAACATAACAATCCTCAACAACTGGTGCTGATCGTGGGGAACAAAAGCCCCGGACCAGATGCAAATCGTGCGTCCGAGATAAAGTCAAACCTCGAAGTACTTGTTCAGGATAGTTCCGACATGTCCCATAAACCCACAAGTCAAAACACATATCTAGTGACCTTTTGGACATCAGAACAATTTTCTGACCGAGTGTTGCGCGTTCATAGCGGTTGACTTCAATATGATCCACAATGCCTCTTAGGCCGACCACATATAGCATATTTCATGAGCATACCAAACTACACCATCATGACCCTAACTTAACTATACACATGCAACTACATTATTTCTCTTGTTCACGTTCTTATATTAATGTAGGGAACATCAGATCTTGATTTTTTTTTTTTTTGCACAAAATGAACAAATCTTACTGCCTTGATTCTCTCCAGCCCTAGACTCAGATGAACCCCCCATCTTATTACTATTCAAACATTATTGAAAAGGCAATGGCAAACCAGCTGGAAAATTTGCGATCATTTTTTGTTTGAAAATTTTATTACACAATTTCGTACTCCCTCCGATCCATAAAAATTGTCGCTCGTTTTATACTAAGTTAGTACAAACTTTATACTAAGTTAGCACAAACTATTTTCTATGTGTTAAATTTTTTTAAACGGATTATTCGTGCTCACTTATGTATAAACCGGATTATATCCGCTAAAGTAGATAAAAATATATTTAATGTGCTATGGTTGATTAAAAAATAGATTTATGTTTTTTAGTTGATACATACTATGCTAATCTTTAGATTCACTGATTCATGTTATCAGAGTTTTACTTACGATTATTATTTTTTATACCAAATTGCACAACAACTAATTGTTGTAGCCTTATTCCACTACCCTGAAAAATAAATGGTTATCTTGTGGCTATCATGTTGCTTGACACATGGCTAGATTTATGTCACTCTCCTTGAAGAAGCATTACAATATGTGTTCATTCCGTAAATCTATCTCCACCCATTAAATATTTATATTGTTTACCAATAGAATGCCACAAATCTGATATTATATACATGCACATATGCTAATATTGATGGATCGTCGTGCTATGCTCGAACACTCCCAAGGGAAGATTAGGACCCAAATTGGTTTCTTCTTCGTCAACCATGTATTACCTGAAGCAACCAAATACCACAATGTGTTTTTTCGGAGGATGGTCTCCATGGAGACTATTTCCTGAAATTTTAAAAAAACGCTTCAGATATTTCACGGTTTATCATTTTTTTTCTTAGGCTGAAATAAAAACTATTCACGCTAAGATTTTACAGGACCATAGAATACGTCATTGTCAACATCTAGGATTTTATTTTGGATTTTTTTTTGAAACTTCAAATTGTCAATTTCGAAATTTGAAAAAGGGCTCCATGCAACCCGTCCCCCAAAACTACTTTTTGCCGAATACCACTGCTAGAAGGTTTCTTGCATGGTGTTGGCTTCATATATAAACTATGTTTGTTCAGATGTGATTGTATATTTTCTTATGATGTGAAAATAGTACGAGTGGTTTAGGAATACTTGTCATTGTTGAATTGGTAAATCTATGTGATTATACACATTAATACAATTATACACATTAATACACGGTTATTTAAAATTAAGCATATGTGGTGCCCTCAACAGACAAGTTATTTATCTTGTGGCTATTATGTTAACTGACACATGGCTAAATTTATCTCACTCTCCTTAAAGAAGTATTGCAATATGTGCCTTAATTCCGTAAATCTATCAGCACTTATTAAATAGTTATATTATTTTAACTGTATGATGCCACAATTCTTATCTTATATACATGCACATACACTAATATCAATGGATCGGTGTGCTATGTCCAAAGACACCAAAGCAAAGATTAAGACCCCAATTGTTTTCTTCTTCGCCAACCATGTCTTACCTGAAGGAGTCGAATACGAGAGTGCGTCGTTTTAGAGGACGGACTCCATGGAGCCTATTTTTTGGAAATTTTAAAATGGCACTCCTAAGTTTCAAAAATTCTGAATTACACAATGATGACTTCTACTAGTGTGCAAAAATCCAATGTGAAATATTCTCTCTTTTGGGTTGTTAACAAATTTCTGGATCTAAGATAGCGAACAATGCAAATATTGAAAACTTGTTGTGAGGTTTATCATTTTTTCTAGGCTGGAACAAAAACTATTCACGATGAGATTTTGCAGGACCGTAGAATAGGTCATTTTCATCATCTAGGATTTTTTTGGTTTTTTTATTTAAAAATATTGATTTTAAAATTTGAAAAAAGGGCTCCATGCAGCCCGTCCTCCAAAACGACTTTTCGCCGAATACCACTACTAGAAGGTTTCTTGCACGTTCGCAGGCTTCATATATATACAATGTTTGTCGTGATGTGATTGTATATTGTGATTGTTTTTTTAAGGAATACCACTAGTAGAAGGTTTCTTTACGTAGAAGTTACACGTCCACCAACCGTTTTCGTACAAAAACCGGTATAAATAACGCCTAGCACACAAGAACGTGCCTTAACCGAGTTCAGATAAGATGCACGCCGCTGGAAAGAGAAAAAAAAAGTGTAGAGAAGATGAGAACAATGATTTTAGGCTCAAAAAAGCCTCCCGTGGTGGTGTTTTTTTGGGGCTTTATTCGACAAGTGACCGTCGTGGAAAAGCGGTGTAAACGCCCTGCATGCTCTTAGATACGATCCCCTCCCAAAATCTAGCCGATCGAGAGGAGAACAAAATCACTCAGTGCGCATGTAGGAGAGCAGCTAGCTACTTGCATGGTGGCCCCTGTCTGACTCTACTCTACTGTACACATCCTCTTCCCGTGAGAGTGCGCGAAACCTCCGCCCTGTTCCCCTACAGTCCACGCGCCATGGCTACACGGCCGATCGGCCAATCAGAAGGTGAAAACGCTGCGGCAGCGCGCTGTGTAGCAAGCAGGAGGTGACACACAGCACGTCGACGAATCCATCGGCGGTCACTCATCACCCGTCGTACGATCCTGTTGTTTTCTCCACGACGCGTCCCACTCGATCGACGTCCGAATCGACCAACAGGAACGAGCTTAATTAGCACCATCCAGCTCCCACCAAACCCAAGTCGATCTCCCCCGTACGTCTACATCGGTTGTTTATTTTTGTCACAAGACTTTTCTCCCAAAAATTGACCCGACCGGACCACGCACATATACGTCCCCGGACAGCCGGACGGGCCGCGCCCGGAGACAAGGGAAGCCCGGAGGTAAGGAGGAAGTAAATTGCAAAAAACCACCATATTTCGGAGTAGGGTTTTAAAAAACCACCACGATGTGGTTTTTTTCCGTAAAAGCAACCACTATTCAGTAACAACATAATAAAAAAAGCACTGATCGGACGTTTTCTGCATTCTAATAGAATTTTTGACGGGTGGATCCCAGCGGCAGGCTTACATGGCAAGTCTATTTTCTGAAAAAGTTCCCAAACATTCCAAATTCCAAATCTGTGGGGCTTCTCATCGTCTTCCCCATGCAAGAATGTTGCTACACATCGGTGTCGTTGTATCCGGTTGATCTCTAGTTCCGCCCGGAGCCATCGAGCGCTACGGCGAGCAGGTCACCCGCGGTGGCCTGGTAAAGCACGGCCACAACACGGAGCTTCAGGTCGTGGCACGCCTTGACGGAAGCCTCCGCGGTGACGGTGGCGCGAAGGAGGTGGACAGAGGAGCATAATGGAGCATGCCGACGACCGCCTCGAGGAGCGCGGTTGTGGGCAAAGGGAGACAATGCATGCACGAAATTATGGTGGCGTCTTGGGGCGGGCGTGCGGCAAGGACATGCTCGATGTCGACGCCGCGCGGGCTGGAGGGGGAAGTGCCCACGAAGGCCTTCTTGCTCATGTTCGGGAGTGGCCAGCAGCGGCAAGGAGGACATCGCGGACGCGCCCACCGCCCGCCTCCGGCCGTCCGCGATCTAGTATGGAAAATTCCTCGTTGTGTGCTCGACTTTTGCCTGCTTCTACTTCATCTGCAAATCGGATTCCTTCCCGGAGTTCTTACTTATAGGCTTTATAGCCAAGCAGTCCAATAGAATAGTTGCTTCTTCTAAAGCAGATTAGAGTGCGTTTTCGCCTGCCTTCTGATACGTGTCAAACGTATCTATAATTTTTGATTGATCCATGCTAGTTTTGTGATGTTGTCACATGTTTTTACTATCATATTACATTATTTTTATGCATTTTGTCGGACTAACCTATTGACAAGATGCCCAGTGTCAGTTCCCTGTTTTTGTCATGTTTTTGTTGCAGAAAGTTACTTCTGGAAATATTCTCAAAATTGGACGAAAATTTACGAGAATTGTTTATTTGACAAATGAAGACCGGAGCCAAAAGGCGACCTGGGGGGCCACCCACAGGCCAGGGGCGGCCCCCTGCCGCGGCCCTAGGGAAGCCCGCGGGTGGGACCCGCCCCTGCCATGTGGGCACCCCCTCGGCCGCCTCCGACGCCTATAAAATCATCCCCGATGAAAAAACCCTAACCCCCGAAGAATTTTCCCAAATACGCAACAGAGCTCCGCCGCCATCGCCGACAAGTTTCGGGGGTTCAGAAGGTCCTGTTCCGGCACCCTGCCGGGACGGGGATCGACCGCCAGGGCCATCTCCATCAACACCGATACTTCCCGCGAGGAGGAGGGAGTAGTCCCTCACCGGGGCTGAGGCTTATACAAGTAGCTATGTGGTTATCTCTCTCTCCCAGATGTGATCTTCGTTGTGATCATGATCTTTGTTAGTGTAGTTGAATACATGATGTTTCCCTATGTGTAATGGATATGATGTTGCTCAAGTGGTGTTATTTAGTATAATTTCCGGAGCCACCGTTGTGATCATGGTACCTCGGTGACAGGATGGGTGCCGTGTGTGACTCTATGGATAATAGATTGGAAGGATCTTCATTATGAATTTGTTCTTTATTTGTTGGATTGAATAAATAATGAGGTTTCTTGATGCTTGTGTTATTGAAGAAAGAGACTATTCAAAAAATAGGTTGCGGTGTTTGTTAGTACTATCTTTGGATGCGAATAGTGACAGCATGAAGTGTGCATAGATGTGGAATACGAACTTTAAGATGTGCTTTTCGTAGCCCTACGCAATTCTCATCCTGTTTGATACACAAAATAATTATCTTCGATTAACGTCTACCATGTATGTATTTTTGTGGGAACTATCATGTGTTTAATTATGTTAATGATGTTGAGAGTAGTCACTAGTAAAAGTATGAAGCCTAGCCCTTGTTTCCAAGCATTGATACACCGTTTTTAGTCACTCTTGTCACTTGTTTGCTTGCTGCCATTTTTATTACAGAATTACAAAACCTTGTTTTACCATCCATATTACCCATATTTGAATATCTCTTCGCCGAACTAATGCACCTATACAACTGACAATTGTATTAGGTGTGTTGGGGACACAAGAGACTTCTTGTATCTTAATTGTAGGGTTGCTTGAGAGGGATATCTTTGACCTCTACCTCCCGTGGATTCGATAAACCTTGGGCTACTCACTTAAGGGAAATTTGTCGCTGTCCTACAAACCTCTGAGCTTGGAGGCCCAACAAATCTATAAGAATAGAAATGTGTAGTAGATATCACCTTCCCGACCATGGATAGGCTACAGGGCTTTGCACTTCGGCCCCATTGTGTGAATACCACATCAAGGTGACAGGATTCGAACCTATGGTAGCACTGGCCGGCATCTACTCTGCCTAAGGAGCTGCTGGAGGCGGCTGCAGTCAGAGGCGCTGGTGCTGGCAGCGGCATCCCAAGACCGGTGTTGGTCGGGAACATGGGGAAGTCCACGGTGGCATGGTCCTCATCGGGCACCTGCGAGAGGCCCTCCGCAGCGCGTGGCCGATGCCGGGGGCGCGACAGAGGGACGAGCAGCAGCGGAAGAACCAACAGCGCTGAAGTACCGTGGATTCGCTAAACCTTGGGCTACTCACTTAAGGGAAATGTGTCGCTGTCCTACAAACCTCTGCGCTTGGAGGCCCAACAAGTCTACAAGAATAGAAATGTGTAGTAGACATCACCTTCCCGACCATGGATAGGCTACAGGGCTTTGCACTTCGGCCCCATTGTTGAATACCACATCAAGGTGAAAGGATTCGGTCCAAATCCAATAGAATAGTTGCTTCTTCTAAAGCGGATTGGAGTGCGTTTTCGCCTACCTTCCCGACCATGGATAGGCTACAGGGCTTTGCACTTCGCCCCCATTGTTGAATACCACATCAAGGTGACAGGATTCGAACCTATGGTAGCACTGCCCGGCATCTACTCTGCCTAAGGAGCTGCTGGAGGCGGCTGCAGTCAGAGGCGTTGGTGCTGGCAGCGGCATCCCAAGGCCGGTGTTGGTCGGGAACATGGGGAAGTCCACGGTGGCGCGGTCCTCGTCGGGCACCTGCGAGAGGCCCTCCGCGGCGCGTGGCCGACGACGGGGGTGCGACAGAGGGACGAGCAGCAGCGGAAGAACCAACAGCGCTGAAGTACCCGCCTCCACCGTGCGCGGTGTGCCTCTCGGAGGTGGCCGACGACGTGTCCTGCATCGTCGCCACCGTAGTGGAGGTACACATGATGCTCCTGCCCCCGATGCCAAGGGCCTCCGCATCGATAGCGCTCACTGGCAGCCGCATCATCGGTGGTTTTTTTTTTGCCTTTTAGATTTCGATGTGTGGGGTTTTTGAGAGGCGGAATTTAAAATAATGACCCGGAAATTTACAAAACATTCCAGAACTGATGGTGAACCGTTTTCCTCGTGCCACTTCGTTTGACAGCAGGGTCCACCCGTAAAAAAAACTCTTAGCAAGTGTAAACTAGGCTATCAGTGATTTTTTGTTATCTGAATAGTCATAGGGCGCGGTTAGCGAGAGTTCATTATTGGGGACTGGCAAAACAGCAGTAGCCACAGATACAATTCGAAAGACAAAAGGGAAAGATGTAGGAAGAACGAGAGCGAGCCTTCGGTTCCAATTTCGTAGTAGGAGACGGACTCAAAGTCAATAGATTCCTGTCCTTTTCTATAGAAATAGGCTAGGTCAAGTGCTTAAAAAAGAAGTGACCCGAATGATTTCAATGAATTGCTACTTGGTCAGATTGGAACAATTGGATTCGAAAGGAAAGAAGCCTCAGAACAATTCGAAAAGTAGGTCTCAGTCTCATTTTCAGATGTCATTTTCCACCGGACAGAGAATCCCATATTCTTTAAGCCAGGCCGCCAATCCTAGGGTCAATGCGGAACAGGAAACCATTGCTATTTGATGTTCATTACGAAAATTTCGCACAATTATGGTTTTTTAAAACCTAGACCGAAATGTGGTGATTTTTTGCAATTTACTGGCAAAAGAGAGGTGACATGCACCCGCACACGGTGACGGAGAGAACCCCTGCACTGCACGACCACGGATGCACGGGGGTCACCCCCTCGCCGTACGTACCTCCTGCTGTTTTCTACCCGACGCGTCCCGATCGGGCAGCAGGGACGAGATTAGCGCCAGCACCCACCGGCCGAGAAAGCCAAGTTTTCCCCACGACGTACGACGTCGTCGTCGATTGTTAATTAATTAATTCTGTTAACAATTAATAGCGGCTCCTTTGACGTGACCCGGCATGGCCACGCTGCCGCGCGTCGCCGGACAGCACACACACACGGCGACACGCGCCGCGCCGGAACATGGGATCCCGGCGCGCACGGCCGCTTTGCTGCCACGGCCAGTACTGTAGCCCCCCGGCCGACCTCGCCGTTTTTCCAAATCAGGATGTACGCGCGGCTCCGCTTTTCCTCCACCCACCGCCCGGCCGGCCGTGTAGATATTTCCCGGCCGGGGGTATAAACAACGACCCGTGGCGTGGCCAAGTGGGGATGTTGCCGACTGCCGGTCGACCTCCCCCCTCCGCTTTTGTTTAATCGCCTTCTTACTGTTTCGGCCTGTCAATGGCCAGCCAATGGGAGGTTCCCGTCGCCTCCACTCCCATATATACTACTACTACTGCGCCTGCTAGGCGGGCGCACAGCACACCCACACACCACGGCGCAGCGCAGCGGAGCCCAAATCCAGCACTTGTACTACCTAGCTAGTCGTTCCGGCCGGCGGCGGAGATGGCGCGGGAGATACGGCGGATAGAGAGCGCGGCGGCGCGGCAGGTGACCTTCTCCAAGCGGAGGCGCGGGCTGTTCAAGAAGGCCGAGGAGCTCGCCGTGCTCTGCGACGCCGACGTCGCGCTCGTCGTCTTCTCCTCCACGGGAAAGCTCTCCCAGTTCGCGAGCTCCAGGCACGCGCCCCACCCCTTCCTGCTCGTCACCCTTCTCTCGCCTTTTTTTTTTACTAGTACTCAGTCCGGACTAGATCTGCCTGCTACTCTTCTTCGCGTCCGTCCATGGCTCGATCGATGCGTATTATCTGGATCCTTGCTACGCTCCCGGACGGACGGCTGTCTATCCACGCTCCTTAATTTCCTCTTTCATCTCTAGGGTTTGGATTTGATCGCTCGCGATATCATGTGAACAGCACCGCCTCACAATAGCACAGATTCTACGCGCGCAACAGCGATCCTCGCAGCCTTCCATCCTTTTGTGCCAATTTGGGGCGGTGTTCATCCTCCCGAGAATGGGGAATTTTTTTCACTGTACTAGTCCTAGCGCACAGGAACCAAATCGATCGATCGATCTCCGACTCTTTGCTTGCTTGATCCGTCATTCCCTTGTTTTGTGCGGGAGCCTTCTAGTGTCCGGTTACTTCGCTGCGCCGGCCGCGCGCGTGTATGTAATCCAGCTGCGTCGGCAGTAAAATAATCCAAACTGAAAAATCGTCTCTCCGGAATCTGGATCGGCGAGTGGTGGCGTCTCTCTCTCTCTCTCTATGCTAGTCGTGCACGCCCGTACGCGTACCTCGGTACCCGTCATTTCATGTGCTGGCATACCGTATCCGCGTACGTGCCCTCGGCCTCAGGTCTCCTGCTCTCTGCAGCCGTCCGTAGATAGATATATATATCGTGGTACTACCACTCCACTGGCAGTAGTGCTAGTTCGTTCTAGGCTTAACTAGGCATCTCTATTGGGTTACATTTTTGGGCTTTGGATGCTCCCGATGGCTTACCATTATAGTCACCAGACCGCCCAAGAGAAGAATAACATTTCAGGTACGTACGAAGACGATACAGCTACCTTCCATGTGTTGCGCAATCAAGGGGAAATGATTGATTATTAGTACAGCTACTAGCAGCGCCAGGTGCCCGTAGTACTTTAAAATTTGTTCTTGTCAGGTTAAGATCGAGGTTTCCAATGCGGATTAGTTTGAAACTCCTGCATGTGGCACGGGATATACAATTATATAATTTTCCAGTGTTACAATCTCTCGATCAGAAAATATATTTGTCAGTGTTGTGCTGTCGGAGCCTAATAATGTGTGGTTGGGATTTGTTTCGGTGAGGAAATACGGAATATTTGATCGACACTTGAAAAATGTGCATAGGCTGATATGCTACGTGACTACATCCTATGCACACCTAATTTAACTCATATTATTCATGTTTTTTTTTTGTTCCATATGATCTCGAAAGAAAATATTGATTGTGTCAGGAGGTCTTCCCCCACACTCAACTATATTTCATTATCTTTCGGATGACTTTAGTTTTCATAACTTAACTCTGCTAGCATTTGTATGGCATAGACATGTCTAGCAATGCATGTTTTACTTAAATTGGATACAAACATTCCCATCTATAGCTTACACATAATGCTACATCGTATGTTGGATTATCGGTTGATAATTTGTATAGATATATATTTGTGGGAACCTCAGTTCCAGTCTCTTTTTCTGGGCTAAAATTTCATGTTTGGGATTGAATTATGATACTCGCTCCAGTTATAGAATGATACATAGCTCAAAATGAGCTCAACTACACTTAAAAAAATCTTTATTTGGTACAAATACTTCCATATTGCATAATGATCCTAGAATTGTTGATCCAAACGTTTCTGAGTCTAACACCTTAACTGACACAAAGGACTTCAAAATCAATGTTGTGTTCATGAGACTGATTGTTAATTTTAGATAGTACTCTCTCCATTCCATAGACCACCTAAGTAGATTTGCAAAGACCAAGAAGCTCCGTCGCACGCTGTATTGGTCAATTTTACCACTTGAACGAGCACCACCTCGTAATTTAATTCCTCGTTCGCGCGATGTGATGAAATGAGAAAATTGCTTGCATCTCTTTAGGCACAAGCTTAATCACTAGGGTGCTCGTCCTGTAATTAATGCTTGAAACGTTTGAGCACCAACTCCTTCGCCCATGGTATCCCACACTCAGCTGCACATGTGCCCATTTTCCTCTCTTAGCCATGTAGTCATGTAGCATATCTAGTCGTTAGAAGAAAATTTGTATGGTTGCTAGGAAATTTCAGTAGGCCATGGGCGAACATTATGGGACCGCAGAAAGGGGAAGAGTTGAGCGTCCGTGATGTGCATAATAAGAAATAACTGAAAGAAATTAATTTGCACTTATTCTTAGGGGGTAGCCAATGTGTTTTGAGGAGAGTTGCATAAAAATGGTGGATTAGCTAGTGCTCACTACGAAGGAACCTGCAGGGAAAACTAAAGTCCCTCTAGCAATGAATAGAGTTAGTAATGATTTAAATTTTCAGTTAGACGCATTTGAGATAGGACAACAGAAGGATCAGGTTATCAGTTTTGAATAAGGGTATTATCTCTAACTATTTCAGATAGTACTTGTTCTCGGATATTTGCTACTGTGTGTGATTTGCAGGTTATTCTTCTTTTATGCATGCCTAAAGTTTATATGATATGCATTTGAAATATTACATATGCGTGGTTGTTATACCTTTGAACACTTTTGCAAATATAGCTTAAATCACATTGCTGATATGTTTTAATTTTTTATTCTTTCATGATTAATTACCTGACAAATGTAGCATTTCACTAATACTGATTTGTTTTCGTTTTGGTGAAACAGTATGACCGAGGTCATTGACAAGTATAGTACTCATTCTAAGAACTTGGGGAAGTCAGATCAGCAGCCTCAAATTGATTTGAATGTATGTATGGCAATCTAATTTTTATGCAGAATCTAGATAGTAAAATATTAGTTCATTAACAAATAATGAAAGGGAAACATTTATATGGAGAACCTTGTGAGCCCACATACAATAACAATTCTTTTATTTCGAAAGAGTAATTAATATGAACTCGATACACTTAGTTCTGGTTGTCTACTGAATAAGAATTGATGTCTTTTGCCAATCATATGTAAAGATAGGTCTTAACAAAAAATCTAGACTGGCACCTAATTTCCGGGAGAACATACTAAAAATGAGGGATAGTGCAAACCAATGGTGCCAAGAAATCTTTTTTTTTTCTCTGGCCTGGTCAGGTCCTAGCCCTGACTGCAATTTTTTCGAAATTTTCTTACTAGTTTCAGTTCACTGATGTTCGAAAACATTTTTTCACATATATACTTCTGCCAGGTTTTCAATTAGATGAAATTGATTGTATCATTATTTATAACTATTACTTTTAAGATTAACAATTTAACTTTGCGCAAATGTCACAAGAAATTGTATATTCGTTGTTATTATAACTAATCTATATATGTATCATCTTTCAGTTAGAGCAGAACAAGTATAACAGTTTGAATGATCAACTCGCAGAAGCAAGTCTTCACCTTAGGTTATGTTCTGTTCCATCCTGGCTTTGTGTGATTAAATAAAACTTGTTTACTACAAAGCGGCCATGCTGTTAACAATTAATGCATGTCATGTTCTACATTATAGACACATGAGAGGTGAGGAACTTGGGGGACTGAGTGTTGGAGAACTGCAACAAATGGAAAAGAATCTTGAAACAGGACTGCAGAGGGTGCTTTCTACAAAGGTTGGGTGGCCTCCATTTTATTCTCCTTAACCTTAGTTTGCGTTGGCAGGCACAATGTCAATTGTTTAACGTCATATGTTTCTGCAGGACCGGCAGTTCATGCAACAAATCACTGACCTCGAACAAAAGGTGAGGACTGAATGAACTCTATTACTTCTCTGGACTCTGTTGTTAGAAACAGGGAGCAGTACACCAGATCCTTATTTGGACCCTGTACGGAAAATCATGAAATTAGTGGCTTCCTCTGAGTTTTGCATGCTATTTTCTTTCTTTTCAAGTTATTTTGTATCAGATGTACATACATGTAACGAACTGGGTGAAACAGGTACTTGCATGAATTGGTGTAGTTCTATAAGAAATTAATGATTGAAAAAGCTCCCTAATTTTTTAAGGAGCTAAGAATGGACAAATCAGGTGAAATGAATCCATTATATATGAGCATATCTAATGCACTGTACTAATAGTATTGGGTATCCTCGCTAACCCTCAGGTAGCATCGATACATATAGATGCCACATGGCATGGATTATTTGCTACTAGGCCCATGAGTAGTTAAATTCCATCAGCCAATTCGAATGTACCCAAAGCTAGATTCAAAATGATACATGCCCTTTAAGTATTGGACATATGGAGATTGATATGAGTATATATGTGCATGTCGTTCACAACAAATCAAAAACTAAAAGTTGGTACAGTAGTATGATCTGCTAAACAAGAGAGGTCAATAGACAACTATTTGTGGATTCAAAGTAGTCTTTTTTTTATGTAAGAAAGTAGAACTTGTGCTACACATGAGAATGTTATTATTATTCAAAATTGCATGCAAATGTTATTGGCGATCCCACGGAGCTCTAGGTGTGGATCTCCGGATGTAAGAAGAGTTTGGTGTGGTTTTGAATTATTAAATTAGAGGAATGATGTTTCGCCACAAATGCAAGCAAATGAAGTAGTCCTCGATTGCTTTTTTCGATTTCGTTTTTACCATTCAGCAGCACAAAATCTACTGTGGCAGAATGATGGTTTGCTGGTTTAGAGACTATTTTCCATCTACTTGTACAAGAGAAAAATGTCACAACGAAATTTCCTTTTTTCTTGTAGGGCACACAGCTGGCAGAGGAGAACATGCGCTTGAGAAACCAAGTAATAAGATCTTAGATGCATTCGTAGTGCTGCATATGTTTAATCTTAAAAGCTACAATAGAAAATGTGCGGCTTGGGGTGGTGGCGGAACACAGATTTTTATTCTCTTCCGTGTGCTTGGATTTGGATGTAGATGCCTGAGGTGCCAACGGCCGTTGTCGATACTGATGTTCATTCATCTGAATCTGTGATGACGGACAACGACGACGGTTCTGATATATCCCTGAAACTAGCGTGAGTTTCCTCGAAAACTTTCTAGAGAATTTTAGTTCTGTTCATTTAAATTTCTACAGATATTAAGCTCATCACGTTGATACCTTGGCCATCCCCCAAATGCATTTCTATACTTGTAACACGAGAAAATTGCATAATGTTTTTTTGTTCTTAGCTCTGGTAACTGGGGATGGATCCAGTTCCATGGTTTAACTTCAAACATGTACAGGTTGCCCTGGATGTAAGGATCACGAAGAGACCACCATGAGGAGACGACGGAGTTGCCTTGTAGAGAGGGTGCTCGAAGCATGTTATGGAGACTCTAAGCCAGACTGGCTGGATTGCTGGAATGATCCCATAGTAGAAGGCAGATCAGTTTAACCCGAACTGTCATCTTTTATGTCTGCATCCGTATGGTGCAGTTGTCCCTCCCTCTCCCGAACTTGTAGCGTAGTTGTGCGTGCTGTTTCTTCGCACTTGCCTCATGTATCATTCGTGCAAACAATGTACTACCTGCGGCTACGTGTACTTATTTATGGCCTTCTCATGTTACTCCCACCTGCAGACTGCATTCATTTACTTACTAGTGGTTACTGTGTATGCAGAGTGCTAGACTGATGTGGTAGCCAACTACACCGTGGCACCTTGAATCCTTGATGTACTTCGTGTCCTTTTGAACAAATAAAGTTCTAATACTCGAAATAGGTTTTCGTCTCGCTTTATAGATAAAGCAACGACCATACATCTCTATGATACAACTCAACACCACCACCACACATACCCAAGGCAAGATACAAAGATGCTAAAGGACAACTACGACACCCTTAGCGAGGAGATGAAGCCGCGTTCGACTAACACTGGACTCCACAGTGGCGCCTTCAAGAAGGGAACGACATCAGAGTGCCGCCACCGCCTGATCCAAAGGATCAAGGTTTTCACCCGGAGCAGCACGAAGGATGGAGGAAACCAGACGACGCCTTCAAGAAGGAGACGACGCCCACAGATGCCGCCGCCGGCCTGGCCAGAACCAGGCAGGGTCTTCACCCGACACCTCCACCTCCGAGTGTTAGTGGGGCAATGCTGCCTACCACCCCACATAGCGCTGAACTCTAGCCACCACGCCACCCACATGACCATAGAGGCTAGACCGCATCCAAGCCATGAGCTCCGCCCACGAGCACCATGTCTCCCACCGCCAGGACCGCCGTCCCGGCATTCGCGACACTGAACCCGTGACAAGAGAACCAACACAATGCATTCCCGATGAAGCAGGCGGGAAAAGGCAGCTCTCAGTTCAAGGGAGCAGGAGGGCGGCAGAGGTGCCGGCATCCAGATCTAGACCCGACAGGTCCGGCTCCGGTCACCAGCGACATTGCATCCCAAGGTGGACTCTGTCACCCACCGCCAAAACGTTGTCGGCCGGACGCGGCAGCAGGAGCAAACCAGGCCCACTCAGGCCCGGCCGGGCCCAAATCGGGCCCGTAAAGACCCCGCCGTCACATTGCAGCATGATGACCGCCATCATGCCGCTGCCCTCCTACCAGGACCACCCGCACCACCCACCACCGCTACCGCCAGTCGGGCCGCCATGCGTCGTCATCAACCCCCGAGCCGGTCCGCACCATGTCTCGCCCGCAGAAGAAATGACGCCGGAGCTGCCTCCAGCCATCGCCTCAGCCCGACACGCCCCACCACCGTAGACCACCGCAACGAAGTGCGTCGTCTCGGGCCACGCCCCGAGAAGCGACCCAGCCGGGCCTCCGCCACCACCCCATGCCGCCCGCTGGAGTCCAGACCTCAGACGAGCGGATCCTCCCAAACCAGCACCGCACGGCACCACCAGATCCACAGCGCCGCCCAACCGCCATGCAACAAGCACACGGCCAGGGCGCCGCCACGCCGTCTCGCGCCCACGGCCGTCCTGCGCCCGCCGCCGCGCCACTGCGCCCCCACGCCAGCACAGCGCCTCCGCTCGTCCGGCCGTCCTACGCAGCCATAGAGCCACAAGCGAAGGGGAAGAAAGGCCCCGCTGACGCCGTCCGGGCTTCGCCCGTCGACGCCTGGCGGCAGCGGCAGGGGAGGAGGAGGGAGGGGAGGGACGAGGTGGTGTGGCGGCTAGGGTTTCCCCCAGTCGCTTGCGGGAGCGACGCGGGGGAACGATGGGGAACCATGAGAGGAACACTACTAGGGAATAGGTCATTAGTGGCGCACCAAAATAGGTATTCTGTGGCGCATGGGCGCGCATGGGTGGTGTGCCACAGATACCTCTCCACTAAATTTAAATTATGTGGTGCACCCTACACCGCCACAGAAGTATTTCAGTGGCGCACCCGCCAGCATGCGCCACATAAATATTTCAGTGGCGCACCAGCCACCATGCGCCACAGAAATATTTTAGTGGCGCACTCCGCTGCAATGCGCCACAGAATAGAGTGCGCCACAGAATAATACAGGAATGCGCCACAGAATGCTTTTATAGGTATTCTCAATTTATTCCTGCCTGCGGATAATACAAACAATAATAATTTGACACGTTATATGAAAACAAACACATTACTATGTCATCACATTACTTAGAGACCGATATATATACATATAGTGACAAGTGCCGAATTTTTACACAAGTCTTGGTACAAAAGTTCATCATCTCATGTTACAAATGAAGACTTCTTGGTCGGCGCCGGGAACGGTTTATTATAGTCTTTCGTCGTCGACGTCCTGGTGTCACCCTGCATATCTAGGCGTTCTTCGATCTCCCTCTGAGGCAACCCTCTGGCGCTGTGTAAGGCACCCCCTTTTGTGTTGACATCTTCCATGATGATTTCCGATAACTTCACCTAGATGCGATGGAAATCTTCTCTAAGATCAGCATCGTTGATTTTCCCCGCATTTTTGGCCCATTCTCGGATACTAGATGGCATCCTCATGTTCTCTGCATCCCGGAATAACCCTTTAATGTGATGGAGGACGTAGAAGGCCTCCTTCACACTGCCAGCCGGCTGGTTGATGCAGGGGAAGTCGACGTGCTTGAACACATGTTTGCCATTCCTGAGACATTCCCCCTTCTTGTCGAAGTGGCCTCCCTTTTAGTCGTAGCCCTCGAGAGCCTCATCGAGAACACCCTTTATTCTGGTGTAGTTTTTCATCATCGTCAATTTCCCCGAGTCGAAATACTGGGCTACTGACCACTTCGTGCAAAGGACGATGAGTGTGCAGTATTTGTCCCTGCTCAACACAATTGAAACGGAATGTTGGAAATGATCAGCAATGGAAGAAATCTATAAGAAAGCATAAGTTACGCTATGAATGCTGCTCACAGCAACCAGATAAACAAACAGCCTAACTTCAATAGTTTATCAGTTCTACTGTTGGTTCATTGCTAGTTTATCAAAATGGAAGTTCTATGTCAAGTCACTTGATCTTGTATATAGCCTTGAGTGTTGCATATAAATATGCCTGCAATACATGATGGTAAAATTCTTGAAATATGAGCTGAAAAAAGAATTTTTAGCTAACTTGAAACTTCATAAGCTAGATAATAAATTATGTATGTTCAATGTCATTCAGCCACACTGAAAGGAGATTTTTTTAGCTAACTTGAAAATTTTGCTGGAAAAACATCCCAATATTATTAACTCAGAACATCCCAAGATTTTCTAGCTTATGGATTCTGCCAACCTTTTTTAAGTGTGCAGACAAGCATAAACATCATGGGTTTCATTGTCTTAGTTTGGCAAATACTCAGCTCCATTTTTAGGTTTAACCACACAATTCAGAAGTACCATATATGATCAACAGCATGGGTTCACTAGCAGGAAAATGCTTATAGGTGAGCTAAATATCCGTGGCGCACTAAGCACGGCCTGCGCCATGGCTAACTATGCGTGGCGCACCACCTGGGCCTACGCCACGGGTAGGCCCATAGCCGTGGCGCACGCTGCACGCCCCTGCGCCACGGCTAAGTTGGACACTGGCCGGCCGGTCTGCGCACAAGTACGCGTGGCGCGCCTAAATAATGTGCGCCACGGCTAGGAAAATATGCGTGGCGCAGCATCCCGCCTGTGCGCCATGGCTAAGTGTGGGCCCCTGTGCCACTTTCGGTGGCCCAGGTTTACCTTTTCTGCTGGCCGGGGAGCACCCACATACCCGTGGCGCACGACAGCGATGTGCGCCACGAATAATGCTGTTAGGCGTCGCGCAGTTATGTGTTTGTGCGCCACGGCTATGTTGTGCTTCAGAGCCATCCACACCAAATCTTATCCTAACCACAGCCACCCACTTTATCCTCTCCTCTCACCTAACTCTATCCTTCTCTCTCTCACCCCGTTCTCTCTTTCCTCCATGCCCGCCCCCATCTCCTCCTCTCTCCTCCAACCTTCCTCCTCCCTCATGTGGAGCTCCTCCGCCCCCTCCCCAAGTTCGGCGGCAGCTCCGGTGCCCCCCCCCCCCCACGCGGCGGCCGCCACCTGAAGCCCCCCGTGTTCGTCGTTCGGAAGCCCCTCGCGCGGGAGGATCTGGGCACCGGAGGCGGCGACCTATTCACGGCGGTGAACGCCGCCTCCGACGTGTTCGCGGCTTTCTCTGAGGATGCCTCGTCATCCTCCACTGCCGCCACGCCTCCCCTCTACATCCACGGCGGACGAGGCCCTTGCGTGCTTCGCCTCCCCTCCCCGCAAATTCGTGCGGCCTCGGACACCGGCCCGGCCACGAGGTCCCCGGTGGCGGATACGCAGCAGACGGAGACGACGGCGTTCCACGGCGGCCGGAATCCATGCCGGCTGGAGCTTCGCGGTCGGCCCTCACGTTGCTTCCTCCGTGCGCGGCCGACGAAGGCCCCGGTCAGCCGACGTCTCCTTTCATTGTCCTCGTCTGCGCGTGGCGAGGGAAACCCAGTGGACCGAAGCCATCCCACCTGAGCTAGCCGGGCTCACCGCACGCCGCCCCCGGGCGGCGGTGGTTTTTTTTAATTCCCAAAATACTTACCCGTGGCGCACCTAGTGGAATACTCGTGGCGCACGTTAGCCATGGCGCAGGGTGGAGAGGTGCGCCATGGTTAATTTGTTACCCGTGGCGCATCGGGGCACCTGCGCCATGGCTAAAATATTACCCGTGGCGTGGCAATCCGTGGCGCAGCCCCCTGCGCCACGGGTAAGCATTTTTGGTGCGCCACGGGTAAGCTTTTTTGTGCTAGTGGTTTTATTGTACAAAAATATATTATGGATTCACAACCCAAGACGGTTTCCAATTGTACAATTTTTTGTGGCACATAACGCATATTTTGATCGTATATGGTCAAAAGTTACTCTTAAAGTACGTGTATGCCTAAGAAAACAGAACTAATAATGTCAGGTAGGGATCCATGACAGACAAAAGATGCAGCAAGAATTAAAACATCTCAGGTACAAGACCATGTTGAGAGTATTAATAAAGATGCATCACATCATGACAGACAAAAGAGTCCTAAAGGCTATATCGTGGATCCTATATCCACACAACATCAAATCCACATCTGATCACATATTATTCTAGTCTAGACATCCCAACACAAAATTGTATCACTCATTCAACCTCAACATTCTCAAGGTACCACACAAAATAATATGCATAGGCTAGAACAAAATTAAAGTTATCAAAGAATGGCATCACAAGGATCAGAAGAACCGATAGAACAACGAAAATGTGTACTTACTCGGGAAAGAAAGGCACAAGAAGGTTGTTCTTCCTCTTGTTGTTCAACATGAACCTCTGGAGGTACTCCGTCACCATGGTCTGTGTCCCTGATCCTTCCACCAGCTGGTTGTCACTCATGTAGTAGGGATCCGCTACCGCGACGTACGGGGTTGCCTCTCTCTTGATCTTCATCGCCATACTGAGCGCGTATAGGCGGACCAAGTTATAGTCCAACTGTCTCGAGTTAAACAGGTTAAAGACGTCCTCGTACGCTATCAAATCCGCGGGGGCTTCATGGAGGAAGTAGAAGTCCTTTGGCACCTTGGCCGTGAACACCGGGTAATTTGGATGCTCGTCTTTAAGAAGGAGGCCCTCTAGCACCAAGATAGCTTCATGCAAAGAGAGCATGGGTCCACGTGCGAGGCGGAGCAGCTCCGAAGGAGGTATCGGTTTACCAGCTTCATGAACTCGGGTCAAGCCATCTGCACAAGGTGGTATCACGTCGTCAGCCCGGATACTCTTTGTAGGAGCTAGCTGGCTCGCAGAGGCGCGGATACTCTTTGTAGGAGCTGCTGGCTGGCTCGCAGAGGCGCCCGGCCTACTTCTCTTCCTGTGCTTCTTCTTCATCTCTGGGGGTGCTCGGGGTGCTAGCTGCTCGCAAACCGTCTTATGCAGTGTGCTAGGGATGGAAATATTAGCCGGTTTGTCTAGAGCTTGATCGCCGGCCGCCTGAGGCGTGTCTTGAGACAAACCCTGGAAGGTCAGGCGCTGCGTGCATGTAGTGGGACGACCAGGTTGATCGCTGTGAGCGCGGAAGGGTTTGTCATCCACAACAGGCATGTACAAATCTTTGCTGGAACCAGTGTTGAGGAAGGCATCGACGTCGACATTATCCTCATCATCGCCGTTGCCATCAAGTACCGCCATGTCCACGTCCTCAGGTGGTGGCGGTTGATCAGGTGCAACGGCCTTGCCTTTGGACGGTTGCGGTATAGATGTTTCCAATAGTTTTTGGTGGCGGCTGGTGGTGGCGACGGCTGCCAGTTCCTTCCGGGTGGTGGCGACGGTTGCAGGCTTCGAGGGCCGTACGATCGGGGGCCGAAGGATAGAGGTGGCACCGGTGGTGCGCCTGATCCCCTTAAAACCCCCCTCCCCCCCCCCCCCAAGACGAATCTGGGTCTTCGACCACGGCATGACCCAGTTGAGGCAATCTCCAAGGACCATGTGGTCCTCGTCGGCTCCCGGAGGTTGATAGGGGGGCGTGATGGCCTTTGACGTAGTTACCTGTGTCAAATGAATATGGTTAGGTTGAGACTCCAAGTGCAGAGTGTATAGTATATGAAAGACAGTTTTCCCCACGAGGGGTGACTCGAGGGTTTAATATCGAACTTTCGGGGGAATCAGTAGTGAAAGATTTATCTTCTTATCCTTCTCTTGAAAACCTACAAAACAAAGTAAATTATTTTGTGCCCTCAACCTCACCAAGTGGTTGTCAAGCACAAGGTGTGAGAATGATATCAAAATAAAACAAATGCAAAACAATAAATAAATATGCATTGATAGGAAATAAATATGCAAGGATGGTGGAAACAATGATGGATGATATTTTTGGGTTTTGTATTGTGAATGCAAGATATAAAAGTATTGTTGTATTTTCGGATTTTTAAATGGCAGAAAATGTAAAATGGATAAAAGTTGTTGGAACAGTGTTTCTTATGATTAAAAATGGACCGTGATTCATGGTTTCACAAATGCACTATGTCTTTAATAAAGTGGTAGACAATGGAACACTAGAATTAACATATGAGATTGCAACAAAAAGGTTTCATGACAAGTTACTAATTATATGGGCATCACGTCCTAACATAGAGATCTTTTGTTTATTAATCTCTCTTACACTCCACCAAGATGTGAATTAAATCTTAGCACCTCAGTAATTAAGATAAATCAGAGCATAGCTTTAAGTCTTATGACATGAAGTTAAAATAAGAACATGCTAGATCTAGTCATGGAGAAGTGGCAATGGTCACACCCACACCTCCGGTAGCATGGTATTTTTTCTTTATCCCTAGTGAGGCAACAAAGTAAGGTAAAAATACCCAAGTGGATCGCGGAACTTCTCTCACTTTCACCGCACTAGCCACCTCCTCATTACTCCAACTAATGCACACGTTCCCCCACACAAGCTCTCATAAACATGCTTGATCAAAACAAGTAGACAAGAACGGGGTACATAATATGCATCTACTTTCATAACTGAAACAAAACAATTGCAATCTCAAACATATATTAACTCATAAAGAGATCCACCACAGAGGAATTACATAGATGACCGTAATCATGTTCGACAGCTCATACGGTGCTAATTAGTGAAGCTCAAAGAGAGGAGAGATACATAAGTTACTTCCACAAACCCATAGTCCAGGGGTGGACTACTCCCTCTTCATCATGGAGACGGTGGATATGTCGTTGGGGGAGATGGAGACCACACTAGCAGCGCCCCGCCGGAGTTTTCCCCCTCCAATCTACAACTCCAGGTCTCTGTTTCGTGGTTTCTGTGTTTCGGCGGCGCTCCCTTCTGGAAAACATCGGGAGGCTATTTTTATAGGCGTTTTTAGGTCAAGACGGAGGCGTGGGGACGAAGATCGACGGCAACGGAGCCTCGAGGCCCAAAAGAGGGGTCCCCACGCGACCAAGGAATCTGGCCACGTGGGACCACCTAATTTGGCCCTCAGGCCTCCTCTCGTGTGCTTCCTTGACTCCCAAGCTTCGTTCCTTAAAAAAAAAATGATGCTCGTAAATTTTCAGGTCATTTGGACGTCGTTTGGGTCCCTGAAACATCAAAATATAGAAAATAGGGTTTTCTGCCAGTGCAGGGTTAATTTCAGAAAAATAGGAAAACTGTGAAATCTTCCCAAAATCATTATAAAACAATGATATAACCCTTATATGATGCAAATATGATTGAAATATGAGTATTATAATGCAAAGTTCATGTATGCATTTTACATGCATCAACATCCCCAAGCTTAACCTATATTCGTCCTCGAGTATAAAGGTGATAAAACCAACATGGACTTTGCATTTTAAGACTATCAATGGATATCAAAGATGATTACTATTGCTACATAGAGTCAAAGGATTCATTCTTTAAAGGAGTAGCAATATGCAAGATAGATTATGAAGTGATATCAATTACTCAATGCAAGGATGTTCAATGATAATTCACAAAGTGTAATATAGAAGAAAGTACTATGAACCAAATTTATGCATGATGAAAAGTAAAAACATCCTATAATGGTCATAGAGTACTCTTATAAAACTGAATATAAAATTGGACACTTTGAAAATATATATAAATGAGTAGAAGTAAAACATGAACAAGTTTCATCTAACTTCCAAATACTTCTACTTAAGTTAATGTTTGCAATGTGGTATTGGTGTCAAGCTCTCATTACCCCTTATCATAACATCTTGAATGGTTAAAGTTTAAAGTGAAAGCAAATATGAGTAGTGTGCTTGACAAAGAAATGGTTGAAAGTCTCATGCCCCTTGAATACGAGTACCTACACCATGGTGTTACTCAACTTGGGATACAAAGCAAGTTCAAGTAAAAGTCATTGTATAATAGCGTCATCAAGAGGGTCAACTGGGGTACCTCTTGTCCCAGGACATGGAACAAGCCCATGTCAAAATGACAAGGAAAACAAACATAATGAACAATCTCAACACCCTTTTTATTTACTATTGATATAGATTTTTTATTATGAGGTGCATCACTGAAGGTTCACAAGCATGTAAGTAAATTTCCACCATGGCAGCATGGCTTAGATTAGCGGCCCAGGTATCTCTGTAGCCATTTTTACAAAATACTTAAACTCACTTAGTTTCCACATTTATTTTGCACTATGATAGGCATCCATAAACAAAAGTACATTATATCAACTAAATATAATTATGAGCATGTTGAAAGCTTGCCATGTGACAACACATTTGGGCTAACTACCAACCAAGACTCTTGTCAATCTCACAACTTCATAATTTTAATCACAATGGTTCATGTTTATTAAATGCAATAGTAAGGTGTGAGAGCTATTTAACCAACTTTCCCATAACAATCAATAACATAAGCATTTTAATTCAGAGGTATAGATAATACAAAGTAACATGATAAACATACTCGGAATAGCATAAAGCTAATAGGTAGATATGGTGGACTCACTGGAAAAACTTTGGTTGAAGGTGTTGGAAAACAAGTTTTTACTTGTTGGAATTTTTGGGCTAGCAAAAGGGAGAAAGTTGACCGTCTAAATGCATGCACAAGTGTCCATAGAACTAACCAATCCATGTTAAACAAAGTAAAGTAACATTCAGCATCAAAACATGAATAAGAGATAGCTCTTGATAAAACACTTGCAAGTTAACACTCATTAAAAAGCACATGAATCATGCAACTATATATAGCTTGTTAAATCAACTCAAACATCCCTTTCCCAATCTTATTATAGCATAAAACTTAATTCAACCCAAACTTCCAGTAGCTCTCTCATATAAAAAATGATAGTGTTGGTCTCAAAACAAAAATCAAACCAAAATAAAAAGCAAATAAAAGACGCTTCAAGTTTATGCGATAAAGTGCATTGATCGAAAAACAAAAGTTAGACGTGTGCAAACCGAGAGTGTGTTGGTCCAGTGGGGTTGTCTTCACATCCCCAAGCTTATGGTCTTCACCATCCTTGGATAGCTCTTGGTGCATCTCCTCTAATCCCTGTGAAAAAACTTGAAAACACTGTTTCTCCCATTTCTTTTCTGTGGGGTGACATTAGTGTGATAGACAAATGAATTGCTTGCTGCATAAAATCCTTAAACAAAAATTCATATGAATGTCCTGAAAGTGTATAATTTTGTATGCCTACTTATAAACTTAATTGGATAAAAAAGATTCAAGTTAAAAGTTCAAAGAATGCGTCAAACAAAATGGGACAGAATCTGTCCAGAAAAACAGCAGCAGTGTAACGCATTTTTCTACCCAGCTTAAGAATTTCTAGAAATTCTGAAAAAAAAATTCATACAGAGGCTAAAAATTTGAAGTTACAGTAAAAATTTCAGCTCTTTTGGAGTTACAGAATAGGAACTAAAAATCAAACCATGCACAGATTCGTGCTGGAATAAAATCTCCGAATGCAAGTATCAACTTTTTCATACCAAAATAGGTAAAACTTGGCACTTTATTAAAAATTCCATAAACTAAACTAAAAACTAAGTCTCTTGTTACAGCAATAGGACACAAAGAAAATCAAAAATAAAAACAACCGGGTTGCCTCCCGTAAAGCGCTTTCTTTATAGCCATATAGCTAGGCTTCTTACTTGATACTTATTGTGGACGAAGCTCATGAGGGAACTTGAACTTTGGTGTGTCCCTCTTCCTTGGGAAATGTTCCATGCACTTCTTGTGTGGAAACTGAAACTTCACATTCCCTTCTTTTGAATCAATGATAGCACCTGTGGTACGAAGAAAAGGTCTTCCAAGAATAATTGGACTAGAGGTTTTATTCCACATATCCATGATTATAAAATCAACAGGTACAAATGTCATATGCAACTCTACCATAACATAACTTACTTTTCCTAAAGCATGTTTAATGGAATCATCAGCAAGTGCAAGTTCAATAGAGCATTTTTCAAGATTCTTTAATTAAAGAACTTCATATAATTCTTTAGATAAAACAGAGACACTAGATCCTTGATCTAATATAGCATGGTGTGTCTCTTTTCCAATGGTTACTAGTACTTCGGGAATCCATACATCCCCAAGATTAGGTGGTATCATAACTTCTTGGTTGTACCTTGCAATCTTTTCTTTTAAAACATGATTAGAAATATAAGAACCAAAACCTGCTTGGTTGGAGTTGATGGAAGGATCACTTGCAACTTTTTGTAAATTAGATATTAATTCATGCAAGCTACAATTATCTAAGTCAAGTAATGGTTCCTTGACTTCACTAAGAATTTTAACTTCCTCAACTTTTCTCTCTTTCATTACCATAATAGTTTCCTTAGCAACTCTCTCTTGCTCATGAATGTGTTCCCAAGATTTATTTATAACCTCTTGGCAATATTTAATTGTTTCCTCATATTTTTGAGCTGTAATTGTGTTCTTTAATGAGGAAACTTCCATAGTGAGCTGATCTACCCTTTCAAACAAAGAGTCTTGTTTTTCGATCTTAGATATAAATTCCTTATTAAGCTCCTTTTGAGTAGATATAAATGACCTAATGGTGTTTTCCAAGTCACTAGAAACATTGCTACTAGTGGTATATTTGTTTGGCACATATGGGGGTTTATTATAGAGATTATAATTGTTGTTACCATACCCATTATTACCATAGTTCCTAATGAAGTTAATATCAACGCTTTCAAGATTATTACCAACTAGTTCTTGCAAAGGGACATTCTCAATATTTTGTTTATTAATGAAAGCAAGAATAGTGTCCATTTTAGATGACAAATCATTTGTTTCTTCTATAGAGTTTACTTTCTTAGATGGATTAGATGCTCTTTCGGTATTCCATTGACTATAGTTTTGCAAAATACTTTCTAAGATGTTCTTAGCTTCTACTATAGTTTTTCCCATAAAAGCCCCTCCAGCAGCTGAATCAAGAATATTTCTAGACATGTAATTTAGACCATTATAAAAAGAGTGTAATATGGTCCATTCATTAACCCCATGTGAAGGACAAGTTCTAAGCATAAGTTTTATCCTATCCCAAGCCATAGCAACATGTTCATTTTCATTTTGCCTAGAAGAAAGGATATTGTTTCTATTTTGCAAAATTTTAACAGGAGGATAATATTTCTTAATGAAAGCTTCTTTTAGATCACTCCAAGAATTAATACTATCAGTAGGTAGTGAATGCAACCATTATTTAGCTTTTCCTCTAAGTGAGAAAGGAAATAATTTCAGTTTTAGAATACCACATTTTTAAATTTTTGCATGTCACATATTTCAACAAAATCATGAAGATGCATAGAGGCATCCTCCATAGCACTACCGCCAAATTGTTCCCTAGTTATCAAGTTCAACAAACTAGGACTTACTTCATAACTATCAGCTGTTATCTCAGGTGTGGCAATGGGCCTAGCAATAAATTGATCATTTGGAGTGTTTGTGTAGTCACACAACTTAGTTCTATCACCCATTTTTGCAGATTCTTATGCGTTTTTAATTTTTTTATGCAAAACTGAAAGTGAAATGACACTAAACAATGCAAACTGAAATAACAAATGCAACACAAAATGCAAAACTGAAAATAAAATATGCAAACCGAAATATAAATATGATATGCTAGACAATAACAAAACAAAATAAAATGATTTGAAGGTAAAGATGGATAAGATGATGCTCACTTAGGTGCAACCTCCCCAAGCTTAGGTGTTAGCACAAGTTGGTGATGAAGTTGAATTTGTTGTGAGATACTCCTTGGACAAATCGTTACAGCAATGATTCCCCCGCAACGGCGCCAGAAAATTGTCTTGATGGCCTTTGACGTAGTTACCTGCGTCAAATGAATATGGTTAGGTTGAGACTCCAAGTGCAGAGTGTATAGTATAGAAAAGACAGTTTTCCGCACGAGGGGTGACTCTAATATCGAACTCTCGGGGGAATCAGTAGTGAAAGATTTATCTTCTTATCCTTCTCTTGAAAACCTACAAAACAAAGTAAATTGTTTTGTGCCCTCAACCTCACCAAGTGGTTGTCAAGCACAAGGTGTGAGAATGATATCAAAATAAAACAAATGCAAAACAATAAATAAATATGCAATGATAGGAAATAAATATGCAAGGATGGTGGAAACAATGATGGATGATATTTTTGGGTTTTGTATTGTGAATGTAAGATATAAAAGTATTTTTGTATTTTCGGATTTTTAAATGGCAGAAAATGGAAAATGGATAAAAGTTGTTGGAAAGGTGTTTCTTATGATTGAAAATGGACCGGGGTTCATGGTTTCACAAATGCACTCTCTCTTTAATAAAGTGGTAGACAATGGAACACTAGAATTAACATATGAGATTGCAACAAAAAGGTTTCATGACAAGTTACTAATTATATGGGCATCACGTCCTAACATAGAGATCTTTTGTTTATCAATCTCTCTTACACTCCACCAAGATGTGAATTAAATCTTAGCACCTCAGTAATTAAGATAAATCAGAGCATAGCTTTAAGTCTTATGACATGAAGTTAAAATAAGAACATGCTAGATCTAGTCATGGAGAAGTGGCAATGGTCACACCCACACCTCCGGTAGTGATGCATGTAAAATGCATACATGAACTTTGCACTATATTACTTATATTTCAATCATATTTGCATCATATAAGGGTTATATCATTGTTTTATATTGATTTTGGGAATATTTCACAGTTTTCCTATTTTTCTGGTATTAACCCTGCACTGGCAGAAAACCCTATTTTCTATATTTTGATGTTTCAGGGACCCAAACGGCGTCCAAATGACCTGAAAATTTACGAGCATCAGTTTTTGGAAGGAACAAAGCGTAGGAGCGAAGGAAGCGAAAAAGTGGAAGCCCGAAGGCCAAAAGATTGGGGCCCACGCGGACAGATTCCTTGGCCACGTGGGACCCACCAACTTGGCCCTCGTGGCTCCGTTGCCGTCGATCTTTCTTCCAGAAGCTTCGTCTTGACCTAAAACCGACTATAAAAATAGTCCCCCGACGTTTTCCAGAAGGCAGCACTGCCGAAACACAGAAACCACGAAACAGAGACCTGGAGCTGCAGATTGGAGGGGGGGAACTCCGGCGGGGCGTTGCCGGGGTGGTCTCCATCTCCCCGAACGACATCTCCACCACCTCCATGATGAAGAGGGAGTAGTCTCCCTCAGGGCTGAGGGCTCATGCCGGTAGCTATGTGATTCATCTCTCTCCTCCATGGTGTGATCTTTATGTGATCATGAGCTTTCTAATCTAGTTGAATCCATAGATGTTACTCTTCATTATCTTATGAATTATGCTACTCAAGTGGTTTTATTAATGTAATCTCCGGAGTCACCTTTGTCCCATGATGCGAAGTTGACAGTGTGCACTGCGTGTGTGGCTCTTAGGCTAAAGATTACAGGAATACTTATCATGAGTTATTATTTGTGTTGGATGTCTCTATGAAATTGTGGTGTTTGTCTAGTACTAATTAGGGCGCTCAAGTTGACAGTGTGGGGTTTCCTATATGTGGAATGTGACTTTAAGGTGTGCTTTTATAACCCTATGCAATGGATTGGTGTTCGTTATCCAACCGGAGGATAGTTCGGGGTAGCATAGTGAAGAAGAAATATTTATGTATTCAATTATATTATTATTGTTGAGAGTGTCCACTAGTGAAAGTATGATCCCTAGGCCTTGTTTCTAAGCATTGATACACCGTTTTTAGTCACTTTCGTCACTTGTTTGCTTGCTGCCATTTTTATTACAGAATTACAAAATCACCTTTTACCATCCATATCACTTGCATTTTACTATCTCTTCGCCGAACCAGTGCACCTATACAATTAGCCATTGTATTAGGTGTGTTGGGGACACAAGAGACTTCTTGTATCTTAATTGCAGGGTTGCTTGAGAGAGGATACATTCAACCTCTACCTCTCGTGGATTCGATAAACCTTGGGTTACTCACTTAAGGGAAATTTGCTGCTGTCCTACAAACCTCTGCACTTGGAGGCCCAACAAGTCTACAAGAAAGCGTGTAGTAGACATCAAGCTCTTTTCTAGCGCCGTTGTCGGGGAGGTGAGCGCTTGAAGGTACCTACTTTAGATCTTGCAATTAATATTTTTGTTTCTTGTTTTATTCACTAGTTCGGTATAATGGAAAACAACAAAAAAATTAGAGAGCTTTATAAAATTTATCTTGAAATTGGTCATGATGCTTTTGAAGAGAAAATTAAAAAACCTATGGAACTTTATTTGCATAATAATCATGCTAGTAGCAATGTTATTAGTATGATTTCTTGGAATGCAATTGTTGCTAATGCTATGAAAAATTGCAAGCTTGGGGATGCCGGTTTTGATGAATATGATCTTTTTAGTCCCCCAAGTTTGAAGGAGGAAATTTGCTTTGATGATACTATGCCTCCTATATATGATGATTATAATGATGAATGTGATCTTTTCAGTCCAGCTACTATTGAGCATAAAATTGCTTATGATTATGATATGACTCCAATTTATGATGATTACAATGATGCTATGATAGTTTTACTCCCACTATTACTAATGAGAAGAATTTTGCTTATGTGGAGAGTAATAATACTTTTATGATGGTGAATGAAAAGAATGCTTTATGTGATAGTTACATTGTTGAATTTGCTTATGATGCTACTGAAAGTTTTTATGAGAGAGGGAAACATGTCTATAAATATCTCAATAATACTATGTTTCCTATCTTTATGTTGAAGGTTTTAATGTTGCACTTGCTTTACCTTCCTATGCTAATTACTATGTGTTTCAATGATTTATTTTCTTACAAGATCCCAATGCATAGGAAGTGGGTTAGACTTAAATGTGTTTCATATTTTTATCTTGATGCTCTCTTTTGCATTTCAATTCTTATTCCTATGTGAGCATCATTAAAACTATCATGTCTAGCTAAATGACGTTAAAGAAAATCGCTTGTGGGAGACAACCCATGATTTTTTATATTCAGTTTCATTTTTGGTTTTTGAGTCAAGGTCTTTGTTTACTACTGTAACATCACCTTTGTATCTTGTTTTTCATCTTAATGGCAAGAATAACCTCTTTTGAGAGGTAGGATTAAACAATAGTGATTTGCTGTCCAGAAAACAGATTCCTGAGGTTCACTGAGAAAAATTTATAAAATCACAGAAGGGGAATTTTAACTTGATATTTTACGACAGCAATATTAATTTATTAGTTTAAAATTTTCTGATTTGAGCAACGTAAGTGACTCTGAAAATTCACTCTTTACGGGCTGTCCAGTTTTTGACAGATTTTGTCTTTATTTTGCATTACTCTCATTACTTGTGTTTTGTGCAGTTCTATTGATCAAAGAGCAATACACAACCATAGTAATATTAGCTAATGTGTAGAATCAACTCATGATATGTCTTTGCTGTACCTATGAGGATTTAATTTATGGAGACACTAACCCCTCTAATCAAGTTTTATGTTGATTTTTGTGTAAAGAGAATTTTTTAAGTGGAAGAGTTGAGGGTGATAAATAAAGATCACGAGGAACAAACACTCAAGCTTGGGGATGTTACCTCTAGGCTCACCCTACATATATCAAATAAGTACAAGAATTCAAGCTTGGGGATGCCAAGCCACCTCACTCCAATCATCTTGATAACAAGTAAGTAAGCCTAGCTATATGGCTATAAAGAAAGCGTTTTACGGGAGGCAACCCGGTTGTTTTTATTTTCTTTGTGTCCTCTTACTGTAACGAGAGACTTAGTTTTTAGTTTAGTTTCTGGAATTTTTAATAAAGTATCAAGTTTTACCCATTTTGGATTAAAAAAGTTGTTTATTGTATTCGGAGATTTCATTCCAGCACGAATCTGTGCACGGTATGATTTTTCATTCCTAATATGTAACTCAGAATGAGCTCATATTTTAACTGTAACTGCAACTTTTCATCCTATGTAATCGTGAATTGTTTAGTAATTTTTATACATATATAAGTCAGGTAGAAAAATGCGTTACACTGCTGCTGTTTTTCTGGACAGATTTTGTCCCATTTTGTTTGACGCATTCTTTGAACTTTGAACTTGAATCTTTTTTATCCAATTAAATTTATAAGTAGGCATACAACATTATACACTTTCAGGACATTCATATTAATTTTTGTTTAAGGATTTTATGCAGCAAGCAATTCATTTGTCTATCACTACTAATGTCACCCCACAGAAAAGAAATGGTAGAAGCGGTGTTTTCAAGTTTTTTCACAGGGGGATTAGAGGAGATGCACCAAGAGCTATCCAAGGATGGTGAAGACCATAAGATTGGGTATGTGAAGACAACCCCACTAGACCAACACACTCTCGGTTTGCACACGTCTAACTTCTGTTTTTCGATCAATGCACTTGATCGCATAAACTTGGAGCTTCTTTTATTTGCTTTTTATTTTGGTTTGATTTTTGTTTTGAGACCACCACTATCATTTTTATATGAGAGAGCTACTGGAAATTTGGGTTGAATTAATTTGGATTCTATTAAAAAGATTGGGAAAGGGATGTTTGAGTTGATTTAAAAAGATATATATATAGTTGCATTATTCATGTGCTTTTAATGAATATTAAAATTGCAAGTGTTCTATCAAGAGCTATCTCTTATTCATGTTTTGATGCTGAATGTTACTTTACTTGGTTTTACATAGATTGGTTAGTTCTATGGACACATGTGCATGCATTTAGACGGTCAACTTTCTTCCTTTTGCTAGCCCAAAAATTCCAACAAGTAAAAACTCTTCAACCAAAGTTTTTCCAGTGAGTCCACCATATCTACCTATTAGCTTTATGCTATTCCGAGTATCTTTATCATGTTATTTTGTATTATCTATACCTCTGAATTAAAATGCTTATGTTATTGATTGTTATGGGAAAAGTTGGTTAAAAAGCTCTCACGAACTTGATGCACACCTTACTTTTATTGCACTTAATAAACATGAACCATTGTGATTAAAATTATGAAAGTTGTTAGCTTGACAAGAGTCTTGGTTGGGGGTTAGCCCATATGTGCTGTCACATGGCAATCTTTCAACATGCTCTTAATTGTATTAAGTTGATATCATGTACTTTTGTTTATGGATGCCTATCATAGTGCCAAATAAATGTGGAAACTAAGTAAGTTTAAGTAGTTTGTATAAATGGCTAGAGAGACACCTGGGCCGCTAATCTAAGCCATGCATCATTCATGGTGGAAATTTACTTACATGCTTGTGAACCTTCAGTGATGCACCTCATAATAAAAAATCTATATCAATAGTAAATAAAAAGGGTGTTGAGATTATTCATTATGTTTGTTTGTCTTGGCATTTTGACATGGGCTTGTTCCATGTCCTGGGACAAGAGGTACCATAGTTGACCCTCTTGATGATGCTATTTTTACAATGACTTTAACTTGAACTTGCTTGGTAGCCAAAATTGAGTAACACCATGGTGTAGGTACTCGTATTCACGGGGCATGAAGCTTTCAACCCATACTTTGTCAAGCACACTACTCATATTTGCTTTCACTTTAAACTTTAACCATTCAAGATGCTATGATGGGGGTAATGAGAGCTTGACACCAATGAATACCACATTGCAAACATGACTAAAGTAGAAGCATTTGGAAGTTAGATGAAACTTATTCATGTTTTACCTCTACTCATTTGTATATTTTTCCAAAGTGTCCACCTTTTATATTCAGTTTTATAAGAGTACTCTATGACCATTATAGGATGTTTTTACTTTTCATTATGCATACATTTGGTCCATAGTACTTTCTTCTATGTTACACTTTGTGAATTATCATTGAACATCCTTACATTGAGTAATTGATATCACTTTATAATCTATCTTGCATATTGCTACTCCTTTGAAGAATGAATCATTTGACTTTATGTAGCAATAATAATCATCTTTGATATCCAATGTTAGTCTTAAAATGCAAAGTCCATGTTGGTTTTATCACCTTTATACTCGAGGATGAGTACAGGTTAAGCTTGGGGATGTTGATGCATGTAAAATGCATACATGAACTTTGCATTATATTACTTATTTGTCAATCATATTTGCATCATATAAGGGTTATATCATTGTTTTATATTGATTTTAGGAATATTTCACAGTTTTCCTATTTTTCTGGAATTAACCCTGCACTGGCAGAAAACCCTATTTTCTATATGTTGATGTTTCAGGGACCCAAACGTCGTCCAAATGACCTGAAAATTTACGAGCATCAGTTTTTGGAAGGAACAAAGCGTAGGAGCAAAGGAAGCGAAAAAGTGGAAGCCCAAAGGCCAAAAGAGGGGGGGCCCATGCGGCCAGATTCCTTGGCCGCGTAGGACCCACCAACTTGGCCCTCGTGGCTCCGTTGCCGTCGATCTTTCTTCCAGAAGCTTCATCTTGACCTAAAACCGACTATAAAAATAGTCCCCCGACGTTTTCCAGAAGGGAGCGCCGCCAAAACACAGAAACCACGAAATAGAGACCTGGAGCTGCAGATTGGAGGGGGAAACTCTGGCGGGGCGCTGCCGGGGTGGTCTCCATCTCCCCCAACGACATCTCCACCACCTCCATGATGAAGAGGGAGTAGTCTCCCTCAGGGCTGAGGGCTCATGCCGGTAGCTATGTGGTTCATCTTTCTCTCCCATGGTGTGATCTTTATGTGATCATGAGGTTTGTAATCTAGTTGAATCCATATATGTTACTCTTCATTATCTTATGAATTATGCTACTCAAGTGGTTTTATTAATGTAATCTGTAACGCCCCGACCCCGGAATTATACAGAGAGGCTATGTAACCCACAGGCTATGCTACACAATCGAAGGGCATGGGATTACCGCTCCCACGCAACTCATCGATCATGCCATAAACAGTGGCATAGCTATCAATGTATAATAGAGAGATCAAGACTTGTGGAACAACTGGCACACCACAGACTCTACGACACAAAAGTGATCATATAGCAACTCATATAATGAGAAAGATACAAATTGCACACAAAGGTCATAGACCCAACAGTACATCATGCGGAAGCGAGGTGGTTGTCTAATACAACAAGATCCAAAATATGTCATAAGAGGCCTACAATAACATACTCCCAGCCAGCTTGTTCCGAGACGTCCCAAGCTGCCACCTAGGAAACCAGACTACTCGTCGATGTCAACGAAGAACCCACCTGTCTGCTCGGTGTCGTCCTCCTCTGAAACAATTAATAATCAACAAGGAGAGACTGAGTACGACGTACTTGCAAGTTTAGTAGGGCGATATAGGCCCAATGTTGACAAGGCTCTAAAGCTGTATACTGGCTAATTTGCATAAAGCTAGTTTTCCTTTTCAAAAGACATAAATGACTCATGGCATCAACTACTCAGAAGGTTTTTCGAAAGGGGATAAGAAGGTAAACTTTCATCTTCGGTTATCATTGAACCCATTAGTAACCAGGAACATAACTCATCTCCACCAAGGCACTCCCTCGAATCACCCTCGAGGAAATGAACCTTTTATCACACGTTGAGTTGCAACCTCTAGCTGCCAAATTTTAATTTAAGATTCATGTTTTCTATGAGCTAATCCGCCTTTCCCAAGATTTTTTCCATAACCATGGGCACGACTTTTCGAAAAGATTAAACCCTACAGGGGTGTACTAATTTACCCATTGGTACCGTCCGGCTCGCCTGATTAGCTCTCTTCCGGGGAAAGCTGGCAAGTGGGCGCGGTTAAACCTTTACCTCGCATGAGACTATCCAAGGATCATCTGTGGCGACAGGACAATTTTATCCAGCCTATTTCAGCCCCTGCCCCCATCGCCACATCCTAAACACCACCACACCCTCTTCGCGCCATCCTTCACCTGCAATGCACATGCAAATGGAAAGCGCAAACTAGAGGAGCCTTGGATACGCCCGCACAAGTTATTCAGTTAGTAAGGAGTCCATACTCCCACCAATGGAAGCACGCTCGGTTCTTGGTTCTAGCTAAAAGCACTCTCAGCCTAGGCGACAAGAATGAGGCAAAACACCATCCCCCGATGGCAACTCATCCAAGCCTTTTAGCATTATATTATTTACCACAAGTAACCACCATGTCCGAAACTTTCCATCAACATCATAATTATGGAAATAAATCACTGGACAAAATTTAGCATTCGACTAAGCATGGCTAAGCATTCCTAAGCATATATAAACAACAGTTATATCTGTAACTTAGGCCATCACATCAAACCTATGGTTCATAGGAGGGGATACATGTAATGGTATAGGATACTCTATACCTTGCTCAAAAGTGACATTGGAATCGAATGCAATATTATCGTGGATAAAATAGTTGTATGAAACAATAGGATGCTAGATGCCAAGAAGGTTAGGTTATCTCTTGCCTTGCTGACGGGGCGTGTAGTACGGATCGTCGGGGTAGGTAGGGGAACCCTCGACTCCTGATTCTATCGATACCCAAACAATAACAGAAGAACAAATAAATAACACGAAGACAAGGTGCAATGCACAATCATGATGACATGTCAAATTTATGCAATGGTATCGATAAACAAATTAGTTAACAATTTAAATAGGGTGCCAAATAACTAGTGCAATTATTTGGAAGCAACCCCATATTTAACTTAATGGCCACATGGGTTATAAATTATTACATTAATAAGAAGTGGCTTAAATATGCATGAACATGACATGATTAGATAGGTATTGTTCTTCTGATCGTTTTCGTACCTCGTTTGTGATTTTCCGAGTATCGATGAATAATTGTGAATTAAATGATTATTTGAATTTAATTCTTTTAACCAATTAAAGAAATGACATCAAAGAAAAGTTTGTTGTCATGATGGGATATTAGCATAGTTAGATAGAATTTGAATTGCTGATCAATTTGATATATCATTTGTAAGATTTGAAGTAACATTTATTAAGTTATGAAAAACTCAAACTAGTATTAAAACTAGCCGGTACTTCCGGTGGAATGCCCGGTAGTTCCGGTAACGCAGTTACTACCGGTATTACTTCCGGCTAAAAACACAAAGGCCCAGTACCGAAACTCCTAGTCGGTACTTCCGATGAAGTGCCCGGTAGTACCGGTATAGCGGTACTTCCGGTGCTACTGCCGGTGCTACTTCTGGTTATAATCGAAAACATACAGAACCGAAAGTTATTAACCGGTACTAACGGTAGTACTTCCAGACCTACTTCCGGTTATGAGAACGGGGTATCCAGTACCGAAATCAATTTAACTCAGTACTACCGTGCCTACTGCCGGTGCTACTTCCGGTCAGTGGATTTGAGTACGACAGCGGCGGGCGCGCGCGGTGACCGCGATGACGTCGCGCACCGATACAACGACGGAGGGCGTGCGGGGGCGTGCTAGCAGGTGCAGACGACGCGCGGGCTACGGGGACCTAAATGGGGCGGCGCCGCTACTCCTAGGTCGCCGGAATCGACGAGGACGATGATGGCCGGAGGCGAGATACGGCGGCTACAACGGCTTAGCGAGCTAGGGAGAGAGAGGGAGGGCGGAGAGGTCCCTGAGGAGCAGCAGCTCACCAGGAGCTCGTTGGAGGGGTCGCGGGAGGCTGGGGAGGCCGGCACCGGCGGCAATGGTGCTCAGTGGCCGGTGGTCGGTGCGGAGGAAGAACGGACGGCGGCGACGATTCGGGCGACTCCGCGACGATTCCTTGCACGAGGACGTAGAGGGCGACGAGGCGGAAATTCCTATGGTCTTCGATCTGCTCGGGGAGCTCTCCAACGGCGGCGTGGCTCGGTGAACGGTGGCGGCTCCAGGGCGGCGTGCGGGGAGCTAGGGTTAGGGTACCGATCCAGAAAACGGGGGAGTGGTTACGTGAGGGAGAGAGAGAGAGGGTAGCGGCTCGGTGGCGGCCTCTTATCCACGGAGGGCAGGTAGCTCGTGTGGGGAGGGAGCGGGCGGCTTGGCGACAGTGCTCGCCAATGTCGCCACAGAGATGAAGACCGTCGGTACTACCGGCGAAGCCCCCGGTAGTACCGGTTATCCAAAATACAACAGAAGTTTGTTATATCCTTTGGCACTTTAAATAGGTCCAAAAGTTACATAAAAATTTAGGGATGCTCAGAATAAGTTGAGGAAGCTCCCCATGTTTTTCTCTTGAATTTTTGAACAATTTAACATGGTTTTGAAAATTAGAGTTGATTTGAACCACATTTTGAATTCTCCATTTATTTCTTTGTTTGGCAAGAAATTGCCTTTGACAACATTTATAAAATGTATTCTTGGAACTTCCTGGACAAATTTGAAATTCAAGAATAATTTGGTTTTGCCATTTTGGGCAATGTATTTAGTTTGGGATTTTGAGAAGGGTTTTGCTTCCTTTGTTTTAATTTCCAAGTGTTGCTTTATTTAAATTTAGCAATTTAAATGGATGCCATGATGCAATGTTGCAAAGCAAAAAGTGAAAATTTGGCCCATATTTTAGGGTGCCAAACTGGGGCTGTTACATAATCTTTGGAGTCACCTTTGTCCCATGGTGCGAAGTTGACAGTGTGCACACCGTGTGTGGCTCTTAGGCTAAAAATTACAGGAATACTTATCATGAGTTATTATTTGTGTTGGATGTCTCTATGAAATTGTGGTGTTTGTCTAATACTATTTAGGGCGCTCAAGTTGACAGTGTGGGGTTCCCTAGATGTGGAATGTGACTTTAAGGTGTGCTTTTATAGCCCTACGCAATGGATTGGTGTTCGTTATCCAACCGGAGGATAGTTCAGGGTAGCATAGTGAAGAGGAAATATTTATGTATTCAATTATATTATTATTGTTGAGAGTGTCCACTAGTGAAATTATGATCCCTAGGCCTTGTTTCTAAGCATTGATACACCGTTTTTAGTCACTTTCGTCACTTGTTTGCTTGCTGCCATTTTTATTACAGAATTACAAAATCACATTTTACCATCCATATCACTTGCATTTTACTATCTCTTCGCCGAACCAGTGCACCTATATAATTAGCCATTGTATTAGGTGTGTTGGGGACACAAGAGACTTCTTGTATCTTAATTGCAGGGTTGCTTGAGAGAGGATACATTCAACCTCTACCTCCCGTGGATTCGATAAACCTTGGGTTACTCACTTAAGGGAAATTTGCTGCTGTCCTACAAACCTCTGCACTTGGAGGCCCAACAAGTCTACAAGAACAGAAGCGTGTAGTAGACATCAGGTAGCATGGTATTTTTCTTTATCCCAAGTGAGGCAACAAAGTAAGGTAAAAAATACCCAAGTGGATCGCGGAACTTCTCTCACTTTCACCGCACTAGCCACCCCCTCATTACTCCAACTAATGCACACGTTCCCCCACACAAGCTCTCATAAACATGCTTGATCAAAACAAGTAGACAAGAATGGGGTACATAATATGCATCTACTTTCATAACTGAAACAAAACAATTGCAATCTCAAACATATATTAACTCATAAAGAGATCCACCACAAAGGAATTACATAGATAACCGTAATCATGTTCGGTAGCTCATACGGTGCTAATTAGTGAAGATCAAAGAGAGGAGAGATACATAAGTTACTTCCACAAACCCATAGTCCAGGGGTGAACTACTCCCTCTTCATCATGGAGACGGTGGAGATTTTGTTGGGGGAGATGTAGACCACACCGGCAGCGCCCCGCCGGAGTTTTCCCCCTCCAATCTACAACTCCAGGTCTCTGTTTCGTGGTTTCTGTGTTTCGGCGGCGCTCTCTTCTGGAAAACGTCGGGGAGCTATTTTTATAGGCGTTTTAGGTCAAGACGGAGGCGTGGGGACGAAGATCGACGGCAACGGAGCCTCGAGGCCCACAAGAGGGGTCCCCACGTGGCCAAGGAATCTGGCCGCGTGGGACCACCTAATTTGGTTGTAACAGCCCCAAATTGGTAATTAAAAATACGAAGAATTTTTCCACTTTTTGTTTCCATGTTTGCATCATAGCATCCATATGCAATTGCCATTTCAAACTTTCACTTGGAAACAAATTGAAATGGGGAGGCAACTTCCCAAAATCCACACCAATGCAAATGCTCAACTTAGCCAACCAAATCATGCTTGGACTTCCAAATGGTTTAGGAAGTTCCAAGTTTACTTTTGAAACCAATTCTCAATTTCCAAATAATGTCAAATGAGGAAATAAATATGAGGATTCAAATTGGCTTAATTCAATTTCTATTTTTGGAACCAAGTTAAACATTCCAAAAATTCAAACTAAAATCATGGTGAGTTTCAATATGATTGTGAGAGTCTCCATGAATATTTTCATTATTTTTGGAACTGTTTAAATGCTCCAATCAAATACAATTTGGAAATTGCCAAAAATAAATTTATTTAAACGCTGTGAACAAATGTTCGCCAAAACATTTTATTTGAAGCCCAAACTTTTTGTGGAGATTCCTCAGGTTATCAGAAACCTATGTGCATTTTTGCAGAATTTTTGACAATGTTTAAATGCCCTAAATTAAATCCCTAAAAGTGCCTCTAGACCTTTTTGCAAATTATTTAAAAATTGTTAGGGGGTTTTCCAGAAAAATTCTTTCCCTCTCTCTCTCTCCTCCACAGTGCCGGCGGCACTGGCGCCATGCCGCCGTGTCCCCCACCTGTGGACGTCTCCTCGTGGCCAAGCGCCTGCCACGAGGGCCCTCACCTGCTCCTGCCCCGTTTCCTCCTCTCGCCCCCCCTCGTCTCGGTCTCCATCCCCACCGAGCTCCCGCCATAGCCGCAGCTAGTGCCGAGCTCGCCGCCGTCACTCCCGTGCGTCCCGGACAAATCGAAGCGGACAGCGGGCTCCGCCTGGTCCTTCTCCCCCTCCCCGCTGGCCGAATCGGGAAGAGGTCCCCGGAGCCGACCTGTGCGTCCTCGTCATCGTCAACTTTGGCCGCGTCGCCGCCGGCCGATTTCCGGCGAAATCGACCACCCCTCCGTCGTCAAAACTCCACAATCGGCCGGGGTGAGTTTCTCTCCGTCTTGGCCTTTCTCCCGCGCCCTTTTTCTCTTGCGTTCGCTGCCGATTTTAGCCGCCGTCGCCGCCGTTTCCCGCCGGCAACACCTCACAGAGCGCCCGGCCTTGGCCCCGGCCTGTCCGGCCAGGAGGCCGGCTGGCTCGGGCTGATGCCCGGCCCCGCCCCAGCCAGAGCTCGGACTGGGCCGGCCAAAAGGCTGGACCCCTCGGGCACCAGCCCGGCCTAGCACCCAGCTTGGGCTGGCCAAAGGCCGGCCTCTTCGGGCTTCCCACCGGCCTTGAGCCCGGCCTGGCCAGTTTGGAGGCCGGCCTCACTGGCTTTTGCTTTTTCTTTTTGGAGCTGAAATAAATGTAAAAACAATTCATAACTATTTGAAAAATGCTCCAAATTTGACAAATCAAATTTCAAAATGTTCAGGAAAACAAACTCTACCAAGTGGAATCATTGAATTTGTCTTTTGGACTTATATTCTTGTTGTTCATATATGAATTCCTAAAATGGGTTAAATAATACCAAATTGGGAAAATTCATAACTTATTAAATATTGATCCAAAAATTATAAATAATGTATCAATGTGATCAACATTTCAAATGCAATCAAACCATGCTAATATTAAATCATGATCACAAATATCTTATTTGATGTTATTCATAATTGGGTTAAAATAATTAAATCCAAATATTATTTAAATCACTATTTATTCATCGGTGCTCCGAAAATTACAAATGAGGTACCAAAATGATCCAAAGAACAAAACCTTTGTAATCATGTCATGTTCATGCAAATTTGAGCAACTTCTAAATAATGTGATCAATTATAAATAATTAGACATTAAGATAAATATGGGGTTGTTTCCAAATAATTGCACTAATTATTTGGCTCTCCATTTAACTTGCTATTAAATTCATATGAAAGTATCTTTGCATCAATTTGACATGTCATCATGTGATTGAGCATTGCACCTTGTGTTCTTGTGATTTATTTGTTCTTTGTATTTCTTTTGGGTATCGATAGATTCCAGAGTCGAGGTTAACGCTACTTACCCCGACGAGCAGTACTACACGCCCCGGCAGCAAGGCAAGAGATAACCTAACCTTCTTGGCATCTAGCATCCTATGCTTTTATCAAATTATTTTGTCCACCATATTATTGCATGCGATTCAAATGCCATCTTTGGTCAAGACATAGAGTATCCTATGAATGCATGTTTTCCCGAGCCAATCACATGTATCCCTACCTATGAACCCTAGAGATGATGTGTTGGCCTGAGACAATAATATACTTTTTGTTGTTATATGCTTAGCAATGCTTAGCCATGCTTAGTTAAATGCTTATCTGTCCGTTATTTATTTCCATGATTAATGAAATTGATGGAATGATCGGACAATGTGGAGGATGTGTGTGGTACTTAATTAAGTTGCTAAAAAGGCTTGGGTGAGTTGCCATCGGGGATGGTGTTTTGCCTCACTCTTGGCCCTAAGTGTGAGTTCCTTTCTTCGGAACCAAGGTCAGAGCGTGCTGTTTGGTGGGGACATATGGAATCCCCTTTAACTAAATAACTTGCGTGGGCGTATCCAAGGGTCCTCTAGTTCGCTTTTCCATTTGCCGTGTGTGTGAGCGGAAAAAGAATTGATGAGGATGGTGGAGTTTAGGACGTGGCGATGGGGCAGGGGCTGAAATAGGCTGGGTAAACTTGCCTTGTGGCCACAGATGACTCTTGGATAGTCTCACGCGAGGTAAAGGTTTAACCGCGCCCACTCGCCGGTCTTCCCCGGAAGAGGACCAATCAGGTGAGCCGGACGGTACCGGTGGGTAAGTTAGTACACCCCTGCAGGGTTAATCTTTTCGAAAAGCCGTGTCCGCGGTTATGGACGCCTTGGGAATGGATTTACGGGATCATAGAGAACCTTAACCTTAATTAATTAATTTGGCAGCTAAAGGTTGCATTACAACGTGTGACCAAAGGTTCATTTCCTCGAGGGGATTCGAGGGAGTGCCTTGTGTGAGATGAGTGGTTTTGGCTACAAGTAGGTTCGCCGAGAACCGAAGATGTAATGTTACCCTCTTACCCCTTTTATGAAAAATATTCTGAGTAGACGGTGCCATGTGACCTTACTTCCTGTTTATGAAAATTAGCTTTATGCAAAATAACTCCATATAGAGCTTTAGAGCCTCCGTCAATCATGGGGCCTATATCGCCCTACTAAACTTGCGAGTACGTCGTACTCAGACTCTCTTTGCTGCCTTTATATTTGTATTTCAGAGGAGGACGACGAAGAGCAGCTAGGTGGGTTCTTCATGGACATCGACTAGTAGTCCGGGGTTCCCAGGTGGCAGCTTGGGACCGTGGAACAAGCTGGCTGGGATCTTTTATTTGTAGGCCTCTTAGGCCATATATTTGCATCTTGTTGTTATACAACACTACCCGCTTCCGCTTGGTGAATTGTTGGATCTGTGATCCTTTTGATGTGTAATCTTGGTATCTTCTCTTATATGAGTTGTTATATGCTTTTGAGTCATAGAGTCTGCAATGTGCCAGTTGTTCCACAAGTCTCGGTCTCTTTACTATACGTGAAAGCGATGTCTGAGCTTATGGCATGATCGAGGTGTTGTGTGCTGATGATCCATTCCGAGCACACCTGCCAATGAGTTTTGGCCTGGGATTGGTAAACCCAGTAACCCTCGATTGTGTAGCATGACCGGTTACACAACGTTTCACTGTATAGTTCTGGGGTCGGGGCGCTACAAGTTGGTATCAGACAAAGACTGCCTGTAGGAAACCCTTTCTATTGGTCGATGTCGAGTCTAGTTGAAAATTATTTATAACCTAAAAATGAGTTGTGAAAACCTTCCTAGGATTCTTTTTACTCCTCATCCAACTCGCTCTACTCTGATTCTTATCTCTATTTGTTTTATGCTTGGTGTCGATGTTTAGGTTCTCGGGGCTTGGGTTTCTACCGTCCAGTTATGTCTCAAGTCCGTTATATCCGTTTGTTATCGCCGCGATGACGTTATGTCACCATGGTTGTCTAAATCTGTTTCAGTGTTTGCCATCTTCAATATCTATACCTGGAAGCAACCAAATGATCTATCCTACCTGTAGAAGGTGTTTACTAACTATGTCATTGTTCCAATTCTTCAGAATGGCTCCTACCCGTCATGGGGAAACAAGCAATCCTGATGCGCCGCCGCCACCTTCAATGGCAGAGGTCCTGATGGCTATTGAGAAAAACCGGCTGCGAAATGAGCGTCTGCTCGAGCAGCTGGTGCAGCAAGGGGCCAGGAGGAACACGGACTGCACCGCTCTCACCGAGTTCTTGCGGTCCCAACCTCCCACTTTCTCTGAAGCTAAGGAGCCGCTTGATGCGGATGATTGGCTTCGGGCTTTAGAGCGCATGTTTGCCGCTCTTCACGTTCCGGTGGCGGAACATGTCAACTTCGCCACCTACCCGCTGGATGGAGCCACCGGCTCCTGGTGGGAGAGCCACGTGGCAATGGTTGCCACGGGCCATGTCTTCACTTGGGAGGAGTTCCGCGCCGCTTTCCGTGCGGCGTACATTCCCAAGCCCATCTTGGAGCTCAAGAGGAGGGAGTTCCTGGACTTGACCCAGGGACGCATGGACGTCCAAGCCTATGGGTGGGAGTTCAACCACCTCTCCCGTTACGCCCCACAGGACGTGACGAATGATGAGGACAAGCAATACCTCTTCTGCAAGGGGCTCGCACCTCGTCTCCGATACGAGCTCCTACCCTTCAAGTTCACCTCCTACCAGGAGCTCTACAACCAGGCTCTCACCATGGAGCAAGGTAGGAAGGAGTTGGAGGATTCCAAGAGGCCAGCTTCCACCGACAACCAGAGCGCCTCTTCTTCTGAGGGCAAGAAGCACCGGGTATTCGTGCCTTTCAGTGATGTGCCTAAGGCACCCTTCGCGCCAAAGTCTTCAGGGTTCAAGCCACCTCCGCCTCGCCCAGCTACATCGAACTTGGGCGGCTGGAAGTGGCCTCCTCACTCAGCTGCCTCCACCACACCCGAGGCTCACTTGCTTCGCTTGTGGCCAGCCTGGGCACTACTCCAGGGAGTGCCCCCAGAAGGCACCGGCTCCCGCAGCACCTGCACCAGCACCCTCTACCCCAGCCGCCAAGGCTACCACCGTCAGTCGTGGCCGCCTGAACCACATCTCGGCTGAAGGCGTTGAGGAGGACCCTAGAGTTCTCATGGGTACGCTTCAAATCAATGATTACCCTGCTTCAGTCTTGTTTGATTCTGGAGCGTCGCATTCATTTATATCAATAGCTTTTGCACACAACCATCAAATCCCATTTGTGAATATGGACTCCTCGTTAGTGGTCAAGACCCCAGGCTCTAGTTGGCACACAAAATGGGTTGCTCCGGAAGTCCAGATTATTGGTCTTTCCCGTTCCAGCTGATAGCACTGAAGTCAGATGGGCTAGATATAATTCTAGGATGGATTGGTTAGTCAAATACCAGGCCAACCTGGACTGTGCTGCCAAGTCTGTCACCGTGACCCACCCTACCGTCGGGCTGGTGAGTTATTGGTCACCCTCGTCCGCAATTCCCTCTGCTGCCACTCCACTCTCACCGGAGATCAGCTTATGTTTCCTGGAAGGAACCACACCGCCAGAAATGCATGAAGTTGCGGTGGTGTGTGAATTCCTCGATGTTTTCCCGGAGGAATTGCCCGGCATGCCGCCTGATCGCAGCGTGGAGTTTGTGATTGAGTTGGTTCCGGGAACCGCCCCAGTTTCCAAAAGGCCCTACCGCATGCCAACGGAAGAGCTAACTGAACTGAAGAAGAAGCTTGATGAGCTTCTGGAAAAGGAATTCATCAGGCCGAGTAGCTCACATTGGGGCTGCCCGGTCATCTTTGTCAAGAAGAGGGATACAAATGTTCCTCGGCTGGTTGTTGATTACCGCCCTCTGAATGCGGTGACCATCAAGAACAAGTATCCCATTCCTCGGATAACTGACCTATTCGATCAACTAGCTAGTGCAACTGTATTCTCCAAGATGGATCTGAGGTCAGGCTACCATCAGATAAAAATCCGAAAGGAGGATATTCCAAAGACGGCTTTCACTACCCACTATGGGTTATATGAGTACACCGTCATGTCCTTCGGCCTCACAAATGCTCCGGCTACATTCATGAGGCTGATGAACTCCATCTTCCACGAGTACCTAGACAATTTTTTCATTATTTACATCGATGACATCCTTGTCTACTCCAAAACAGAAGACGAACATGCTGAGCATCTTCGACTAGTCCTGACCAAGCTTCGAGATCACCGCCTCTATGCCAAGTTCTCCAAGTGTGAGTTTTGGCTAAAATAGCTCATTTTACTCGGTCATGTGGTGTCAGCTGCTGGAGTAGCAGTGATACCAGACAAGATTCAGGCAATCCTGGATTGGCCAACTCCCAAGTCCGCCAAAGATATCCGAAGCTTCCTTGGATTGGCGGGTTATTACCGCCGATTCATCGAGGGCTTTTCCAAGATAGCCAAGGCACTGACTGACCTCCTCAAGAAAAACAAGCAATTTGTGTGGTCAGACAAGGCTGAAGAGAGCTTCCAAACCCTCAAGGTCAAGCTCACCACCACTCCGGTGCTTGTCCTTCCCGACACAGACAAGGACTTTGTCGTCTATTGTGATGCATCACTCCAGGGCTTGGGCTGTGTGTTGATGCAAGAGGGCCATGTTGTCGCGTAGGCTTCCCGTCAACTCAAGCCACATGAGCAAAATTATCCAACTCATGATTTGGAGCTTGCCGCCGTGGTACATGCTCTGAAGCAATGGAGGCCCTACCTCTTGGGCAACCGTAGCGAGATCTACTCCGACCATCAAAGCTTAAAATATCTCTTCACCCAGCCGGATCTGAACTTGAGGCAGAGAAGATGGTTGGAATTAATAAAAGACTATGATGTGACTCTCAACTATAAACCAGGCAAGGCCAATGTCGTGGCCGATGCTTTGAGTCGCAAGGCCTATTGCAACACCGTGATGGTGGAAAAGGCACAACCGACTCTCCACGAGGAATTTGCTAGGTTGAATCTGGAGATTGTTCCCTCCGGTTATCTAGCTAACCTCGAGATCAAATCCACTCTTGAGGATAAATCAAGGCCGCCCAGCAACATGATGCTGGCATCCGCAAGATCAAGAAAAATATTGCAAGCGGGAAGGCCAAGTGCTTCTCCGTTGATGATTCTGGGGTGGTCTATTTTGGGAACCGCCTTGTGGTGCCCAAAAGGGGAAATACCAAGAAATTGGTACTCCAAGAAGCCCATGACTCTCCTATATCCATCCATCCCGGTAGCACAAAAATGTACCAAGACCTCCATCCCAAATTCTGGTGGACCCGCATGAAGCGGGAAATTGCCAAATATGTTGCTGAATGCGATGTCTGTCGCCGGGTGAAAGCTGAACATCAAAGTCCAGCTGGTACCCTTCGCCCCATAGCCGTTCCCGAGTGGAAATGGGATGAAGTGGGTATGGATTTCATCACCGGCCTTCCAAGATAACAAAAGGGCAATAATGCCATCTGGGTCGTCATTGACCGGCTATCCAAGGTAGCCCATTTCCTTCCGGTTCGCGAGGACATAAATGCAAAGCAATTGGCCGAGTTATATGTTGCCCGCATTGTTCCTCTCCACGGTGTTCCCATGAGGATCATCTCAGACCGTGGGAGCCTATTCGTATCCAGATTCTGGCAGGCTTTCCAAAATGCTATGGGAACCCGTCTCAACTTTAGCACCACCTATCATCCTCAAACCGATGGTCAAACAGAGAGGGTGAACCAAGTTCTTGAGGATATGCTTCGGGCTTGTGTTATCTCCTTCGGCAAGGGTTGGTAAAAGTACCTCCCTCTCGCCGAGTTCTCCTACAACAATAGCTACCAAGCCAGTTGCAAATTGCTCCCTTTGAGGTTCTTTAAGGGAGAAAATGCCAGACTCCTCTAAATTGGGCTGAAACCGGAGAGAGGCCACTCTTCGGTCTGGATGTGATCAATGAAGCCGAGGAGAAAGTCTGTATCATTCGGGATAATCTCAAGGCTGCTCAATCCCGTCAGAAAAGCTATTATGACAAGCATCATCAATAGGTCCACTATGAAATTGGTGACAAGGCCTATCTTCGAGTCTCCCCTCTCCGAGGCGTTCGTCGCTTCAGGATCAAGGGCAAATTGGCACCTCGCTATGTTGGCCCTTTCACCGTTCTAGCCAAGCGAGGAGATCTATCCTATCAACTTGAGTTGCCCTCAAACTTCCCGGATGTGCATGATGTGTTCCATGTTTCCCAACTTCGTCGTTGCTTCAAGGATCCCATCTGTGGGGTTGATCATGAGGCGTTGGACATTCAGGAGGACTTGACCTATCGCGAGCATCCTATCCGCATCTTGGATGAAGCGGAGAGGAAAACCCGCAACAAGACTATCAAGTTCCTCAAAGTTCAATGATCCAACCATTCCGAGGAATAAGCCACTTGGGAGCGAGAAACTAGTCTTCGTCAGGAATACCCCGCCTTCTTCACTCAAGCCTAGAATCTCGGGACGAGATTCCTGTAAGGGGGGTAGAATTGTAACAACCCCAACTTGGTAATGAAAAATACGAAGAATTTTTCCACTTTTTGTTTCCATGTTTGCATCATAGCATCCATATGCAATTGCCATTTCAAACTTTCACTTGGAAACAAATTGAAATGGGGAGGCAACTTCCCAAAATCCACACCAATGCAAATGCTCAACTTAGCAAACCAAATCATGCTTGGACTTCCAAATGGTTTAGGAAGTTCCAAGTTTCCTTTTGAAACCAATTCTCAATTTCCAAATAATGTCAAATGAGGAAATAAATATGAGGATTCAAATTGGCTTAATTAAATTTCTATTTTTGGAACCAAGTTAAACATTCCAAAAATTCAAACTAAAATCATGGTGAGTTTCAATATGATTGTGAGAGTCTCCATGAATATTTTCATTATTTTTGGAACTGTTTAAATGCTCCAATCAAATACAATTTGGAAATTGCCAAAAATAAATTTATTTAAACGCTGTGAATAAATGTTGGCCAAAACATTTTATTTGAAGCCCAAACTTTTTGTGGAGCTTCCTCTGGTTATAAGAAACCTATGTGAATTTTTGCAGAAATTTTGACAATGTTTAAATGCCCTAAATTAAATCCCTAATAGTGCCTCTGGACCTTTTTGCAAATTATTTATAAATTGCCAGGTGGTTTTCCAAAAAAATTCTTTCCCTCTCTCTCTCGTCCACAGTGACGGCGGCACGGGCGCCATGCCGCCGTGTCCCCCACCTGAGGACGTCTCCCCGTGGCCAAGCGCCCGCCACGAGGGCCCTTGTATTCAAAGAACAAAATGAGGTACCAAAATGATCCAAATATTATTTAAATCACTATTTATTCATCAGTGCTCCGAAAATTACAAATGAGGTACCAAAATGATCCAAAGAACAAAACCTTTGTAATCATTTCATGTTCATGCAAATTTGAGCAACTTCTAAATAATGTGATCAATTATGAATAATTAGACATTAAGATAAATATGGGGTTGTTTCCAAATAATTGCACTAATTATTTGGCTCTCCATTTAACTTGCTATCAAATTCATATGAAAGTATCTTTGCATCAATTTGACATGTCATCATGTGATTGAGCATTGCACCTTGTGTTCTTGTGATTTATTTGTTCTTTGTATTTCTTTTGGGTATCGATAGATTTCGGAGTCGAGGTTAACGCTACTTACCCCGACGAGCAGTACTACACGCCCCGGCAGCAAGGCAAGAGATAACCTAACCTTCTTGGCATCTAGCATCCTATGCTTTTATCAAATTATTTTGTCCACCATATTATTGCATGCGATTCAAATGTCATCTTTGGTCAAGACATAGAGTATCCTATGAATGCATGTTTTCCCGAGCCAATCACATGTATCCCTACCTATGAACCCTAGAGATGATGTGTTGGCCTGAGACAATAATATACTTGTTGTTGTTATATGCTTAGCAATGCTTAGTCATGCTTAGTTAAATGCTTAGCTGTCCGTTGTTTATTTCCATGATTAATGAAATTGATGGAATGATCGGACAATGTGGAGGATGTGTGTGGTACTTAATTAAGTTGCTAAAAAGGCTTGGGTGAGTTGCCATCGGGGATGGTGTTTTGCCTCACTCTTGCCCCTAAGAGCGAGTTCCTGTCTTCGGAACCAAGGTCAGAGCGTGCTGCCATTGGTGGGGACATATGGAATCCCCTTTAACTAAATAACTTGTGTGGGCATATCCAAGGGTCCTCTAGTTCGCTTTTCCATTTGCCGTGTGTGTGAGCGGAAAAAGAATTGATTAGGATGGTGGTGGTTAGGACGTGGCGATGGGGTAGGGGCTGAAATAGGCTGGGTAAACTTGCCCTGTGGCCACAGATGACTCTTGGATAGTCTCACGCGAGGTAAAGGTTTAATCGCGCCCACTCGCCGGTCTTCCCCGGAAGAGGACCAATCAGGTGAGCTGGACGGTACCGGTGGGTAAATTAGTACACCCCTGCAGGGTTAATCTTTTCGAAAAGCCGTGTCCGCGGTTATGGACGCCTTGGGAATGGATTTACGGGATCATAGAGAACCTTAACCTTAATTAATTAATTTGGCAGCTAAAGGTTGCATTACAACGTGTGACCAAAGGTTCATTTCCTCGAGGGGATTCGAGGGAGTGCCTTGTGTGAGATGAGTGGTTTTGGCTACAAGTAGGTTTGTCGAGAACCGAAGATGTAATGTTACCCTCTTACCCCTTTTATGCAAAATATTCTGAGTAGACGGTGCCATGTGACCTTACTTCCTGTTTATGAAAATTAGCTTTATGCAAAATAACTCCATATACAGCTTTAGAGCCTCCGTCAATCATGGGGCCTATATCGCCCTACTAAACTTGCGAGTACGTCATACTCAGTCTCTCTTTGCTGCCTTTATATTTGTATTTCAGAGGAGGACGACGAAGAGCAGCTAGGTGGGTTCTTCGTGGACATGTCCGGGGTTCCAGGTGGCAGCTTGGGACCGTGGAACAAGCTGGCTGGGATCTTTTATTTGTAGGCCTCTTAGGCCATGTAAAATGCATCAAAATATAGAAAATAGGGTTTTCCAGAAAAATAGGAAAACTGTGAAATCTTCCCAAAATCATTATAAACAATGATATAACCCTTATATGATGCAAATATGATTGAAATATGAGTATTATAATGCAAAGTTTATGTATGCATTTTACATGCATCAGGGCGATGTCACGAAACTCAGGCACTACCGTAGCCAACCTGACCCTCATCACGGCCTCGTCCATTTTACTGTTGTGCATATCATGACTCTTGGGTTGTATGACAGTTCCCTGAGCAACTTCCTTCAACTCGCCGCTAGCCACCACCCTATGTAGGAGTATGCAAGGCATGTCCTGAGTCAAAACATGTTGGGCATCATGAGATGTCAGTCATCAAAGGCATAGTTAAAGAAGATGACGCGGACTAACTAATTAGTTACCTTGGTGATGGCGTTGATCTCGGCTAATGTCGAGACAAGGGCGCCGGTGTCGGCAGCCGGCCTGTCATTCTCCGGCCGCCTGGGTGCATTATCAAGCACTGCCGCCGCCGACTGTGCCTCGGTATCTTCCGCGGTAGGGGGCGTCGGTGTGACCAAATGGAGCGGCCCCGGCTGCGCTGTGGCGTTGGGCAGTGGGGTCACCAGGTCCGACGACACATTCTGGTTCATGGTCGAGTTGCTGCCGCTGAAGCTGGGCATGTGTATCGGCCCCTATCGACCTCCCGCATTCCAAGAAGCTAACCCCTCCATCAACCCAGTGGGTAAGATTGCCCGGATCTTCTCGTCCACTAACTTGTCCACCGTGCTGGAGTCCACTTTTTCCTGCTCTAGTGACTCCACCTTCTTCCTCAGCTCCAGAACCTCGGTTTTATCCCTAGTCATCTTCCTCCTTACTTTTCTCGTCTCGGCATCAGAGTTGTAGTACTCGGCAAACTTCATGCTCGTACCAAAGCCGGACACACGGCCAGCTGACATCGGCGGCGCTGACTTGTCCTTTTTTCTTGTAAATGTTCGTCGCCCTGTTGAAAGTCGTGTCCCACGGCTCCGTCGACCCCTGGGACGACGGGCCGGCTTCAACGTTAGCCTTCAACTCTTCCTGCTGCAGACAAAGGAAATTAAATATTAAGGGGTGGGTTTGGTGTGGTATATAAGGTAAGATTGACTAGGACTCAAAGACTTCTAGGAAAGTAAATGCATAGAAAAATTCTAGGAAAGTAAATGCATTGACTCAAAGACTTTTAGGAAAGTAAATGCATAGGAAATTAAATATTAAGGGGTGGGATTACTGTTAACTGAATAATGCATAGAAAAATTCTCAGTTCTAGAATAACAACATAAAGCTGATTTAGGAAAACAGAGCAAGAGTACATCTCCTAATTAAACTGATATTTCTGTTAACTGAATAATGCATTGTTGCTATATAGTAATAATAACATAACATAAATTAAATGCATATTTCTAATCTAATAGATTGCGAAAGATATTCATCTAGAACTAGTCAGCCATGCAAACCGAAAAGCCTAAAAAGCAGTAACATTCTCTTTTCTAGAAAAGCAGCAAAATTCTCTGTTCTAAAAAAACAACAACTGAACTAGCAAAATTCTCCTAATTCTCTGTTCTAATAATTAAACTGAACTTGCTGTTAACTTGAATTATGCAGAGAAAAATCTTAGTTCTAAATCCTTAATATGATGCTCCTATGAATGAAATATGGGAATGTACAAAGAAAATTTAAATTCCTTACCAGCACTTTCTCGAAGTCCTTCACATCCTGATCGTCGGCAACGAATTCCCCCGTCGCCCAGTTCAGATAGTAGCGGGACCGAACAAAGTTCCTAACCTGCACGTCCGTGATTTTTTCCCACGGGTTGTCTTTTCCCAGACGTGCAATCTCGGCATCCTCCTTGTCCCAAATAGGTTGTTTTCCTCGGTAACCGCCGCTTCCGCAATGGTGGTTACCTATGTTCAGGTCCCGCATTTCCTTCTCCCACTTGGTCCATTTTTTAGCCTCCTCGGAGCTTAAGAACGACTTGAATGCCTCGAACTCTTCTTTGTCGAGCATCGGCTCATTGCTACTTATCTTCTCCCAGCTGTCACCCTTCTCAATCTTCTTCTTCACCCGGGATTTCCAGCTGCTCAAGGCAGTGCTCATCTTCGTGATGGCTAAACTGTCCACCTTTTTGTTGAACGGCTCTGGGAACGTATATCGTTGGTGAAGCTTCTTGAGGAGGTTTTGGACCAAAGCCTCATTGGCCTTGCTTCTGAGGCACTTCGTGTTGATCGACATGCTTTCTCGGATGATGCACCCTAGTTGCATGCTGTACCCTTTGGCAATCTCCTTAGGCGCCACTGGTAGGCCACTTGGCGTGACCTCAGTGAACTCGTCTGTGTCGTTGGCGAGCACTTGCAGCGTCCGATCCCTCCTTTGCTTCTTCTTCTTCTGAGCGGTCGGGTTGCCGCCGCTACCACCATCTGTGCGGTCACCATCATCGGTGGTGGTGGTGTCATCCTCATGGCCGCCTTCAAAGCTGGTTTCGGCGTCGTCCTCCCGGCCCTCTTGATCATCGTCGGTATGGTCGCCACAAGCAGCTCCGACGGTGGCCTCCACCTCCTCCAACTCTTGGGACATCTGCCAGAACGACTTGTTGGCATCTCTGGCTTCTTCTTTGACGCTCATGTGCTTAGAATTGTCGGGCTCCACGTCGGCCGACATGTTTGCACTTCATTAAAAAGAGGGAAAAGGTTAGGTATCTGTCAAAGCTCCTGGTCATCAGCTAGTGCAAGTGAAAAGTTCAGAAAATTTATTCCAAGGGGCAGGTATCTATAAAAGAAATTGATGCATAGGAACACATAAAAATATGTGCGCACGAAAGTTTTTGATGGTATGTGCACCAGATTGATTGTAAAATATTGAAGAGCATCAAAAATGTTTTTAATATACATACCTATTGTTTATTCCTATCTAGTTAGTGGAAATGACATATATCTGTGCAACCCTGTCTGTTCGAATGCATCCATATATGGTTCATGCATAAATTCAAGGCTGTATCCATATATTCCTATCTAGCTGGCTTATTTTTTTGCTGTTGATAAATTGTTGATTGTTACAATGAGAGCACCATTGTTTATTTTTGCATTGCAATGTTTCAGGCATAAATTCAAAACTATGTTGCAAAATAAGAGATGCTGATTGCTAAGCAAACATGCTGAACTGAACTAACAAAATTTATGTGGATGGTGGTACAGATGATCACTTTTTTTTGGATATTTATGTGGAAAAGTTTGAGATTTCTTGGTTGCTTTGTTTATAACCTTCTACTTCTATAGGTTAACTGAAAATGTAAATGCATATTATTGTTATGTAAATTCATATTCTCGCAAATCTGATAATCAAATGTGCATTTAGTGTAAATATCTGATAATCTGATATCCAATATGGTGGTGTCATATTCAAATTTGAATTTTACTAGGTTCAGACTTTAGAATTGCAAATCTGATAATCAAATGTGCATCTACTAGGTTCAGACTTTAGAATTGCAAGAGTATAGTATAACTACAATATGCAGTACTGCTTTTCAATGGTGACGAAAATGCAAGAGAACTAGGTTCAGACTTTTGACGCAGTACATACTGATGACAGATGCAGAAAATGCAAGAGAACTAGGTTTAGACTTTTGACGCAGTACATACTGATGACAGATGCAGAAAATGCAGATATCAATGGTGAAGAAAATGAAGAAAGCTTCTCTTCTACGCAACAGCAGCAACAACCTACTCCCAGCACCAGGAGGAGGAGGAGGAGGAGGGGAGGGGCCTTACCGGACGCGGGGACGGTGGACGCGGGTGCGAGGACGGTGGACGCGGGCGCGAGGACGGTCGTGGACGCGGTGGACGCGGGCCTCCTCCTCCTGGTGCTCGTCGTGTTCCTGCGCCGCCGCGAGGACGGCCGGTGGACGCGGGCGCGAGGACAGTGGACGTGGCGGATGTGGGCCTCCTCCTCCTGGTGCTCTTCGTGCTCCTGCACCTCCTCCATGGGTGGCTCCTCCGGTGGCGGTGCTCCTCCAGTGGCGGTGGCGGAGAGAGAGAGGATGAGGGGACAGGGGCGGCTCCTCCGGTGGCGGTGGTGGAGAGAGAGAGGGGGAGGGGATAGGGGCGGTTCCTCCAGTGGCGGTGGCAGAGAGAGGTGGAGGGGACAAGGGCGGGGGACGAGCACGGCGGCCGGCGGGCGAGCGGAGGCGTGCGGGCGACGCTAGGGTTCGGGAGCGCGCGAAAAGAAATTGGGGAATAGAAACGAAAGGGAAGGGGGAGGCCTAGCTAGCGAAATGGCTAAGTGTAGTAATTCTGTGGCGCATCTGGTAGAAGTGATGCGCCACAGAATTTTGTGGCTAGATAGGTTAAGAAACGTTGCTAGGCTGTTATACGATAGGTTGAGAAACATAGCCCAATGGTTAGGCCTATGTTAACCTGGAACCTGGGGCAGTCAGGTTCGAATCCTGGTTGCCTCACAAATTTTTTCTTTTTAAATTTTTTTTGGTTAAATTTAAAGAAAGAACACACACATTTGTTATTCTTTAAAAATATATTTGTTTAATTATATTGAAAGAAAGAACAGACACACATTTTAAAGAAAATAATATACACACATTTGTTAGTAGACCATTATTTTATTCATGATATACATATGCTTGTCTCACACACACACAAATTAATACACAAAAAAAGGCTTCTTCATCCCCGTTCCGAGCTAGCTTCTCTTCACAATCTTCTTTCCCTTCTTCGTAGTTGAATACTTTAGGCCGGGCACCTTGAGATTTCTTCGCGTGAACGGACAACCTTTAGTAGGTATGGAGGTCTTCCTTCTTACTATACTAGTAGTAGGCATGTCGAAGTATTTGTCGAATTCCTCCTCAATCTTCAGATCGCCGTTCTTGTCCAAGTCTTACTCGTTGGCGTCTCCTTCCATTCCGATGATGCTCATCTTGCCCCTCCTCACGACAACACGGCTAGGCTTTGACAGGTCGGTAATGAAGAAGCATCGGTCAACTTGGCTAGCGAGTACCCATGTCTCATTTTTCGTGGAGGCGTTCTTCGATTTGGCATCGGGTATAACCATGGTTGTGAAATATCGGCCTTCTTTTTCGACGTTCTTGGCCCATCTCACACGGAACATTGGCACCGGCTCTCCACAGTAGTTGAGCTCCCATATCTCCTCGATCCTTCCGAAGAATCTTTCCTTGACATTAGTCTCGTCATCGCCGTAGGATAGCATAGTTATTCCCGAGTTTTGATATTTGTTGTTCCTGTCCTTTTCCTCGGTGTAGAATATGTAACCGCTGATGTCGTACAACTGATAGGTCCTTATGTTGTGCCCGGGGCCCTGTGATAAGGAGAATATGAGTTTTTGATCTTAAGTAGAAGGCGTTATGCTCTCTGCTTGAACCTGTTGCCTTTGCTTGAACCAACGTGTGAAGCTGGAGTTGTGCTCTCTGCTTACGTCTCCCTTCTTCCTCGGCCGGCCCAGGTCGATGTAATTCTGCTCGATTAAGCTTTTGTGCTCTTCCACCCAAGGTTCGATCAATTGTAAGTGTTGTAGCGCGACCCGGTGAGCCCTGTCGAAGTCGTCGCGTCGACCAAGAATGCCGACATGGAGTGAGCGGTAGCCCTCGCGGTGACCAAATCCAGCGAGCCTGCCGAGGTGCGTCCTGGTGGAAAGACCAACATCCTGGTTCTCGGTGCTTAGATAATTCTGGCATAAGGGGAGATGCACTCGTAGGTTAGAAAGCCCTTGGCCATGCTTGCGTCTGGACGGGACCTGTTGCGAGCGTATCCTTTCATGACATCGTTCTGCCTTTCGAAAGGCATCATGTTGTGCAGGAACATCGGCCCGAGCTGCCTGATGTCATCAATGACATGGAGAAGGAGATGCACGTAGATATCACAGAATGCGGGTGGGAAGTAAATCTCGAGCTCGCATAGTATCACCACGATCTCTTCCTGTAGCCTGTTGTGCTGCCTCACGCCGATCGACTTCCTGGTGATGACATAAAAAAAGTTACAAAGGCCAAACAGTGTATCACAGACTAATGTCTACTACACTCTTCTATTCTTGTAGACTTGTTGGGCCTCCAAGCGCAGAGGTTTGTAGGACATCAGCAAATTTCCCTTAAGTGAGTAACCCAAGGTTTATCGATCTCAGGGAGGTGTAAGGTGAATGTATCCTCTCTCAAGCAACCCTGCAATTAAGATACAAGAAGTCTCTTGTGTCCCCAACACACCTAATACAATTGTCAGTTGTATAGGTGCACTAGTTCGGCGAAGAGATAGTAAAATGCAAGTGATATGGATGGTAAAAGGTGATTTTGTAATTCTATAATAAAAATGACAGCAAGCAAAGAAGTGAGAATAGTGACTAAAACGGTGTATCAATGCTTGGAAACAAGGCCTAGGCTTCATACTTTCACTAGTAATTACTCTGAACATCATTAACATAATTAAACACATAATAGTTCCCACAAAAACACATGCATGGTAGACGTTACTCGGAGATCATTCTTTCGTGGATCAAATAGGATGAGAATTGCGTAGGGCTACGAAAAGCACACCTTAAAGTTTGTATTCCACATCTATGGACACTTCATGCTGTCACTATCCGCATCCAAAGATAGTACTAACAAACACCACAACCTATTTCTTGAATAGTCTCTTTCTTCAATAACACAAGCATCAAGAAACCTCATGATCTATTCAATCCAACAATAATAAAGAACAAACTCATGATGAAAATCCCTCTAAGCTTTTATCATTAGAGTCACACACGGCACCCACACTGTCACCGAGATACCGTGATCACAACGGTGACTCCTGAACTTATACTAGATGACACCACTTGAGCAAAATCATATCCATTACACATAGGGAAACATCATGTATTCAACTATACTAACAAAGCTCATGATCACAACGAAGATCACATCATGGGAGAGAGAGATAACCACATAGCTACTTGTATAAGCCTCAGCCCCGATGAGGGACTACTCCCTCCTCATCACAGGAAGTAGCGGTGTTGATGGAGATGGCTCCGGTGGTCAATCCGCGTCCCGGCAGGGTGCCGGAACAGGACCTTCTGAACCCTCGAAACTTGTCGGCATTAGCGGCGGAGCTCTGTATCGTATTTGGGAAAATCCTTCGGGGGTTAGGGTTTTTTCATCGGGGATGATTTTATAGGCGTCGGAGGCGACCGAGGGGTGCCCCACGGGGCAGGGGCGGTGACGTGGGTACACCTTTCGGGTGTGCCACCATGGATTACCCTGGTGCGGAAGAGAATAAAAGGCCCATATGTCATCAGGCCCAGGAAGGAGGCCCCGAAGGAAAGATTCAGAGATATTAGGTCGGCAGGCCCAGATGTAAACCTAGTCGGTAACGGACCCGAGACCCAGTCCCACTATTTAAGGACTAGGAGGGCCGCCGACCTAGGACACGTTCATACTCACCGCCAGAAACCCTAGCGAGATCGAATCTCACGATCTCGCCATTGTAACCCATCTGTAAGCTCATCATCATCAATACCAGACAAGCAGGACGTAGGGCTTTTACCTTCGGGGGCCTGAACCTGGGTAAACCTCTCTTGTCAGCCGACGAATCCACCAGTACCACCATCTTCTTCTCCTATTCTTTCAACCCGAGGATGTCATCCGAGGGATTTGGCGTGGTAACCCCACATCAATTGGCGCCGTCTGTGGGAAAGACTGGTGCTGGATCTACGGATTCGGCGGCTTCATCAGCGACCATCGGTGACTCGCCGGATCTGCAACAACCGATCTACTTCGGCTCCCTGGGTTTTCACCCGCACTCGCCGGTCGTGCAATCGGCCTTCGAGAACCTACAAGCTGGCGTGGAGACGAGCTTTGGCAAGCTGCGCTTCTACGTCAACAAGTGGGGCACGCTCCGTCTCACGGACGCACCTCCTTCCGCATCGGAGGAATCCGCCACTTCATCGACTTCATCGGCGGAAGTCGCAACTTCATCGACTGCTTCGGTGGACATCCTGTCACCCCGCGCGGATTTCGCAGAGGGAACGCTCGACGAACCTGCATCGCCTTTGGCTGCAGCATCGCGATCTACATCGCCAACCGTCAACTTCGCGCGCACGACCGAGACGCTGGTCGCGCCATACATCTCATCTACCCCGTCAAGCCCTGCGTACTCCACCGGCGGAGCCTCGGCATCCTTCGAGTCCGCCTTCAACGACGACTCCGATGATCAGACATCGTATTTCTCGCCGTTCGAGGTATGCATGACGGTACCTGCAGGAGGAGGAGCATCAGGACCCGGGGAAACGGCCGCGGCAGGAGCCGCAGCTGCTGCCACCGCCGCCGCAAGGACGGCAGCCGCAAACACGGAGACCGGAGTGAACGCTCCGCCTAACAGGGGCGAACAGCTGAACTACCCATACGTCGTCACCCTGCAAAACGGGCAGACGCAGCTTCACATCAACCAGGCTATGGGTGAAAAAGCAATCAAGGCTGTAGCAGATGGCCAACCGGCAGCTGAAGCGACACCAGAAGACCTGGCATGCTACCAGTACCTGCTGTGGCAGGAAAGCCTCAAGCTGGAAGCCACGAGGGCGGAGCTGGCGGAGCGCAGAAGGCAGGCCAGCCTATCGAGTGCGCGGCGGGCAGGTCTGTCCGTCCAATCTTCAGGGCGATCCCGTGACCCCCAAGCATAGCCTCGGTACTTGCGGATACCAGAGGCAGATCGGAACAACGTCACCCGTAATTTGGAGGCATCCTTCATGTCTGTGGACGAACAGGGAATCCCTATCCCCAAAACTGCTTCCGGTGTCCTAATGTCGGTGGCCACATACCTACAGGCTACACAGCCGCCAGAGAGCGATCCGCGGGCAGCCCTGCACCGCCAACAAATCAAGTTCCTCAGCGCAATGGGGACGACATTGGTACCTGAGGAGCCACAACCAGCTGCAATCGCAGCAGCTGGCAACAACACGGTTAATCGCCGCCAGCCAAGCCCGCGGCGGGAGACAAGAACTCGAGAATCGGGCGACCGTACCCGAGATCGAGAAAACCGCGTCACACGCGGCAACAATGAGCGAGCAGCTCCAGAAGAAGACAATCGCGTCACCCGCGACCGGCGAAACCGCGGTAATCGCGGGTACGAGGGACGCTACCAGCTCACCGAGGGCGAGGATGCGCGCAATGCCATCACGCATAACAAGGTCACTAGGAACCGCTCCAGGCGAGCAGTTCAAGAGGAAGAAAGCGACAGCTCGTCGTCCGATGACGACTTCGAGCCCTGCGGCGCACTATGCTTCAGTCGACACATCCGGGAGACCAGAATGCCGAAAGGATTCAGGCTAACCTCGGAAACCCCGAAGTATGATGGCTTGCAAGAACCGTCCGCCTGGCTGGAGGACTACCTGACGGCGGTAACCTGTTAAAGAGGATCGACGTCTACTGCCATGCAGTACATACAACTCATGCTCTCGGGATCGGCTCGAGCCTGGCTTAAGAGCCTACCGAGAGGCGCATACACCTGCTGGGAAGACTTCAAAGAGGACTTCGTCCGCAACTTCATCGGCACGTACAAGAGACCCGCCTCATTCGAGGAACTGCGAGCCTGCAAGCAGCGTGAAGACGAGACGTTGCGCGAGTACATCCAGCGTTGGACTCTCCTCCGTAACGCGACGGAGAAGATATCGGAAGACAACGCCATATACGCGTTCACCCGAGGAGTCTATCGGGTCGAACTCCGGGAGACCTTTGGTCGAGTGAAGCCCAAAACCATCGCCCACCTCATGTAGATAGCCAATGAGTGGGCAGATGGCGAAGATTCCATACGTAACGAGCGCGCCGGCACACCTGGCGTCAACGGCGATCAAGGTTCTTGGAGTCGCCGCAACAGCGACCGCCGTCGCAAGAGGAAGTCGCGCGTCTACGAGGACACGGAGGGCATGGAACTCGTGGCGGCAGGATTTACTGACAGCCGCGAGTAAAGAAACCGTGACGACAGTCGCTATGAGCGCGATAGTCGAACAACCGGTTACAGAAGCAACAAGGAAGTCAAGCGCGAATGGCGGCCGCGAGAGTCGCGAGGTGGTCGAGCTCCACGGCCTCCTCCAACGCTCCATGACGCGTGCCGATTCCACATGTTCAGGGATGAGAATGGTGTTCTCACATCCAAGCACCTCCTCAAGGACTGTGAAAAGTTTCAAGACCTTCATGCGCAGTACGCACGGCTCCTTTTGCAGCAACAACAGCAAGTGTAGGTGGCACCAGGTGCATTGGCTCTGGGAGCACCGCACGCTCCACCATTGCCTCCGGGACATATAGCGGGAGCTATCCAGCTCCAACCACGCGTCGAGGAACCTCAGGCAGGTGAAGATGCTTACCCAAAGCCCGTGGGTCGCATGTTCATGATCCAAAAAGGACGTCCCTCAAATCGGGACCAAAAGCTCATAACAAGGCAGGTCCACCTTGTCGTCAAAACACCACCCGCGGTACCAGAGTACCTCGACTGGTCACAGGCCAGCATAACATTCTCCAGAGACGATCATCCACCTTGAGTCCCGCGGCCGGGCCACGCGGCCCTCATTTTGGATGCGCAGATAGGAGGCTTCGCTATGAGCTGTGTGTTCATGGATGGTGGCAGCGGAATCAATATCATGTTCGCTGACACGCTGCGCGGAATGAACATCCTGACGACAAGCCTGGCGCCCTCCGTCAACACCTTCCACGGCATAGTACCAGGGAGACCAGTCTATCCCTTAGGAACAATCTCACTCGATGTGATCTTCGGCGAGCCAGCTAACTTCCGGAAGGAGAGGATTGAGTTCGAGGTGGTTGATTGGAAGTCGCAGTACCATGTCATCTTGAGGCGACCAGCGTTTGCATGGTTCATGGCGGTGCCGCACTATGCCTATCTGAAGCTGAAGATGCCGGGGCCCTACGGGACAATCACCATCAGCAGAAACTTCGAGCGATCCGACGAGTGCGATCGCAAGTTCAACATGATCTCTGAGTCATTCGGGGCGCGGGAGCAGCTCCAGGAGTTGGCACTCACCAACGACCGCACCCTCTTTCCCGAGGGCAAACAATCAGCGTCAGGCTCTGCCTTCAATGCAACAAACGACACAAGGGAGCATCAGGTGCACCCGACGGACCCTAAGAAGACGGTCCTCGTATCGACGAGCTTGCCTTCCGCATAAGAAGGCGCGCTCGTTGAGTTCCTACGTGAGAACTGGGAAATTTTCGCCTGGTGTCCAGCCGACATGCCAGGCATACCCAGGGAATTCGCCAAGCACGCCCTCCAGATCCTGCCCAATGCGAGGCCCGTCAAGCAAACGATGCGACGCTTTGCGGAGCCGAAGCGCCTCGCCATTGGGCAAGAAATCGATAGGCTCCTGGCAGCCAACTTCATCCGGGAGATCAAGAAGTCTGACTGGGTCGCAAACCCAGTCCTGGTGCCAAAGAAGAACACGGACATTCTACGCATGTGTGTCGACTTCACTTCGTTAAACAAGTGTTGTCCAAAAGATCATTTTCCACTGCCTCGAATCGACCAGATTGTCGACTCGACTGCAGGCTACGCATGCCTCTGCTTCCAGGATGCCTATTCAGGCTATAACCAGATCAGGATGAAGAAAGAGGACGAAGAGAAAACAGCATTCATCACACCCTTTGGTGTCTACTACTACACAACGATGCCCTTCGAGCTGAAGAACGCGGGTGCCACGTACCAGCGTATGATGTAGAACTGCCTCAAGGAGCAGATCGGACACAATGTCCAGGTCTACGTTGACGACATCGTCATCAAGACCAAGCAGGAAGACACGCTCCTTGACGACCTCCGCGAAACATTCGCCGCACTGAAGAAATACACCATCAAGCTGAACCCTACAAAGTGTGTGTTCGGCGTGCCAGCCGGGCAACTACTAGGCTACCTCGTATCTGCGCGAGGCATTGAAGCAAACCCGGAGAAAATACAGGCGCTCCTGAAGATGCCAGCACCGTCAAAGCTCAGGGATGTGCAGCAGCTCTCCGGAAGGATAGAGGCACTCAACCGATTCATCAGCAGGCTTGGGGAGAAGGCACTCCCGTTCTACCAACTGATGAAGAAGACGGACCGCTTCGAGTGGACCGAGGAAGCCCAAGCCGCCTTCGTCGACCTCAAGCGCACCCTATCAACACCACCAGTCTTGGTGGCACCACGCGAAAAGGAGCCGATGTATCTCTATATAGCGGCCACAAACAGAGTAGTCGGTACGGTGCTGGTAGTCGAGCGGGTCGTGGGTGGACCCTGGGCCGTGGCCACAAACCCGTGAGTGGACCCTGGGCCGTGGCCATAGGTCGCCCCTGGCCTGTGGGCTGCCCCCTGGGTCGCCCTTTTGGCTCCGGTCTTCATTTGTCCAATAAAAAATCCCCGTAAATTTTCTTCCAATTCCGAGAATATTTCCAGAAGTAACTTTCTGCAACAAAAACAGGGAACTAGCACTAGGCATCTTGTCAATAGGTTAGTCCGATAAAATGCATAAAAATGATGTAATATGGAATTAAAAACATGTGACAACATCACAAAACTAGCATGGATCAATCAAAAATTATAGATACGTTTGACACGTATCACAGACGTGCTCGTCCATTATCCCTCGGATCACAACGGGAAGTATCTGCGTCATCAGCACGTGAAAATCGTGAGACTTCATCCCGCTGAACCTCTTCTTCATTGCGTCCAGATATCTACTTATCTTCCCCGAGTAACCATGAGGAACTTTGACTCCTAGGAGGCACCTGAAAAACTGCTCGAGCTCCTCCGGACTTAGAGTGAAGCAGGCAGCCGAAAGCACCACCGCGTTCTTCTTTATCCTTTTGCGGCGACCTTGAGTCCCTTCCGTCTGATCATCATCATCGTCACTATCGGGGGCCTGAAGATCTTTCCTGATGCCAAGTCATTTGAGATCGTATCTTGCTTTCATCCCATCCTTGGTCCTATCCGACATGTTGCAAAGAGTGCCAACCAGACTCTCGGTAACATTCTTCGTGATGCGCATTACATCGAGGCTATGGGGCGTGTGGAGGACCTTCTTGTACTCCAACTCGTGAAAAACAGACCTCGCTTTCCATACACCCAGCAGCGGATCTACCCTCGGTCGCTTCTTTCCCGGCGCAGGGCACTCCTCCAATTTTTCAAAAGCTCATCGATTTCTGCGCCGCTCCTCGGGTGCGGGGCTCTTTCGAGCTCATCTTTACTATTGAACAGATCACCGTGTTTTCTTCCACTGGTGATCCACGCGAAGCCACCTTCGAGCACCTGGGAACACGGTTTTCGAAGACCCGGGATACCTTGGTAGCTGGAGATGCGGGGTCTCATCCATGCACTTGACACATGCGCAAAATCCGTGGTTCACCTGGGCCGATACATATGAGTAACCAGGATAGTCCTGCACCGTCGTGAGCAACGCAACTCTCATATCGAAATAATCTCTAGTGTAGGCGTCCCACGTACAGGCTGGCTGATGCATGTAAAATGCATACATGAACTTTGCACTATAATACTTGTATTCCACTCATATTTGCATCATATATGGGGTATATTATTGTTATTTAATGATTTTTGGTAATTAATAATGATTTCCCCTTTTTATGAAATTAATCCTGCGCAGGCAGAAATCCCCTATTTCTTTCCTTATTTATTTCAGGGCCTTAACGATGTCATAATGAGCTGCAAATTTACGGGGATCATTATTTTGGAAGGAGGAAGACCTCGGAGCGAAGGAAGCAAGCAAACGGAGGCCGGAGGGCCAAAAGAGGGTGCCCCACGCGGCCCCTGTACCTAGCCGCGTGGGCCCACCTCTTTTGGGCCTCGTGGCTCCGTTTGCGTCGATCCTTCTTCCCGAAGCTTCCTCGTGACCTAAAACCGACTATAAAAATAGTCCCCCGACGTTTTCCAGAGGAGGCGGCGGATGGCCGCGTGAGGCACCCTCTTTTGAGCCTCGTGGCTCCGTTTGCGTCGATCCTTCTTCCCGAAGCTTCCTCGTGACCTAAAACCGACTATAAAAATAGTCCCCCGACGTTTTCCAGAGGAGGCAGCGGAGAAACACAAAACCAGAAATAGAGAGGCAGAAGGTTGCTGCCGGAGAAGAACGGAGGGGGGAAACGCCGCCGGAATCCACCTCCGGAGGGCTCCACCCCCCTCCGGCGTGTTCATCTTCAACATCTACAGAAAGATCATCTCCATCTCCCCCAACGACATCTCCACCGTCTCCATGATGAAGGGGGAGTAGTCTTCATCGGGGCTGAGGGCTCATGTCGGTAGCTATGTGGTTTATCTCTCTCTCCCATGGTTTGATCTTTATGTGATCATGAGCTTTGTAATCTAGTTGAATCCATATATGTTACTCTTCATCATCTTATGAATTATGCTTCTCAAGTGGTTTTATTGATGTGATTTCCGAAGTCACCTTTATCCCATGGTGTGAAGTTGACAGTGTGTGCACCGTGTGTGGCTCTTAGGTTAAAGATTACATGAGTACTTATCATGAGTTATTATTTGTGTTGGATGTCTCTATGATATTGTGGTGTTTGTTAGTACTATCTTTGGATGCGGATAGTGACAAGCCTGAAGTGTCCCTAGATGTGGAATGCAACTTTAAGGTGTGCTTTTTGTAGCCCTACACATTGGATTGGTGTTCGTTATCCAACCAGAGGATAGCTCGGGGTAACATAGTGAAGAGGAAATATCTATGTATTCAATTATATTATTATTGTTGAGAGTGTCCACTAGTGAAAGTATGATCCCTAGGCCTTATTTCCAAGCACCGTTTACACCTTTGTCTTGTCCTCTTGCATTGAAGAGGATTGGGACACTTTTATATTCTTGTTTTGTTACATTAAACTTCCATCCATTAAATCAATCATCTTGTTCTTTAAACCTGTCTAGTGCATAATCAACTAAAACTTGTGACACTTTAGTTGTAGGGAATATATAACTTTTCCTAATTGCTCGTGCGGATCGATACCCTACTTTCACATTGAGAGGTGCTACAGTGATCCCCTGCTCTTGGGGGTTATCAAGTACTTTTCTAGCGCCGTTGCCGGGGAGCGTAGCGCTTAAGTTTCTATTCTTGTGTGCACTAGACTTTAGATTTATTTTATCTTGTTTTATATCTTGCAATCATCTAAGCTTCGGGAGGTTCCTCTTTAACTTGTTTGGTTGTGAAGTTTTTCTTAGCTTTAATTTCAGCTTTGCATTCACTTTATCCATATATCAAAAACCCAAAAAAATTAGAAAATGGAAAACAACAAAAAAATTAGAGAGCTTTATAAAATTTATCTTGAAATTGGTCATGATGCTTTTGAAGAGAAAATTTAAAAACCTATGGAACTTTATTTGCATAACAATCATTCTAGTAGCTATGTTATTAGTATGATTTCTTTGAATGCCATTGTTGCCAATGCTATGGAAAATTGCAAACTTGGGGATGCCGGTTTTGATGAATATGATCTTTTTAGTCCCCCAAGCTTGATGGAAGAAATTTGCTTTGATGATACTATGCCTCCTATATATGATGATTATTATGATGAAGGTGATATTTTCAGTCCACCTACTATTGAGGAAAAAGTTTATTATGATCATGATATGCCTCCTATTTATGATGATTACAATGATGTCTATGGTAGTTTTACTCCCACTATTACTAATGAGAAGGATTTTACTTATGTGGAGAGTAATAATAATACTTTTATGCATGTGAATCATGACAAGAATGCTTTATATGATACTTATGTTGTTCAGTTTGTTCATGATGGCACTGAAATTTATTATGAGAGAGGGAAACAAGTCTCTAAATATCTCAAGAATACTATGTTTCCTCTCTTTATGTTGAAGGTTTTAATGTTGCACTTGCTTTACCTTCCTATGCTAATTACTATATGCTTCATTGATTTATTTTCTTACAAGATCCCAATGCATAGGAAGTGGGTTAGACTTAAATGTGTTTCATATTTTTCTCTTGATGCTCTTTTTTGCATTTCAATTCTTATTCCTATGTGAGCATCATTAGATAACCTCTTTTGAGAGGTAGGATCAAACAATAGTGATTTGCTGTCCAGAAAACAGATTCATGAGCTTCACTGAGAAAAATGTTAAAAATCACATAAGAGGAATTTTGACCTGATATTTTATGAAAGCATTATTCAGATATTAATACACATTTCATTAGTGCAAAGTTTTTTGATTTGAGCAACGTAAGTGCCTCTGAAAATTCACTCTTTATGGGCTGTCCAGTTTTTGACAGATTCTGTCTTTATTTTGCATTACTCTCATTACTTGTGTTTTGTGTGGTTCTATTGATCAAAGAGAAATGCACAACCATAGTAATATTAGCTAATGTTTAGAATAAACTCATGATATGTCTTTTCTGTACCTATGGAGATTTAATTTATGGAGACACTAACCCCTCTAATCAAATTTTATGATGAGTTATGTGTGAAGAGAACTTTCAGGTGGAAGAGTTGAGGGTGATAAACAAAGATCAAGAGGGACAAACACTCAAGCTTGGGGATGTTACCCCTAGGCTCACCCTACATATATCAATTAAGTACAAGAATTTAAGCTTGGGGATGCCAAGCCAACTCACTCCAACCATCTTGATACCGAGTAAGTAAGCCTAGCTATATGGCTATAAAGAAAGCGCTTTACGGGAGGCAACCCAGTTGTTTTTATTTTCTTTGTGTCCTCTTGCTGTAACAAGACACTTAGTTTTTAGTTTAGTTTCTAAATTTTTTAATAAAATGCCAAGTTTTACCCATTTTGTTTGAGAAAGTTGTTATTTTGCATGCGGAGATTTCATTCCAGCACAGGTCTATGCACGGTTTGATTTTTAATCCTTATTATGTAACTCCGAATGAGCTGATATTTTTACTGTAACTGCAACTTTCCATCCTCTGTAAGCATGGATTGTTTATGAATTTTTAGACATGTGTAAGTCAGGTAGAAAATACGTTTTGCTGCTGTCAGTTTTCTGGACAGATTCTGTCCAATATTGTTTGATGCATGTTTTGAACTTTTAACTTGAATCTTGTTGATCCAATTGAGTTTATTAATATGCATACAACATTATACACTTTCTGGACATTTAAATGAAATTTTGTCTTAGGATTATAAGCAGCAAGTAATGCATTTGTCTATCACTACTAATGTCACCCCACAGAAAATAAATGGGAGAAACGGTGTTTTGAAGTTTTTTCACAGGGATTAGAGGAGATGCACCAAGAGCTATCCAAGGATGGTGAAAACCATAAGCTTGGGGATGTGAAGACAACCCCACTGTACTTACACACTCACAGTTTGCACATGTCTAACTTCTATTTTTCTATCAATGCACTTTATCGCATAAACTTGGAGCGTCTTTTATTTTGGTTTGATTTTTGTTCCGAGACCACCACTATCATTCATATATGAGAAAGCTACTGAAAATATGGGTTTAAATATCTTGCATGCTTTTATTGTATTGGGAAAAGGGATGTCTAAGCTGATTTTTAATGACACATATAGTTGCATGATTCATGAGCTTCTTTATGAGTAATAATTTGCAAATGTTTTATCATGAGCTATCTTTTATTCATGTTTTGATGCTGTATGTTATTTCACCTTGATTGATATGAATTAGTTAGTTCTATGGACACTCATGCATGCATCTAGATGGTCATCTTTCTCCCTTTTGCTAGCCCAAAAATTCCAACAAGTAAAAACTTGTTTCCAACACCTTCAACCAAAGTTTTCCAGTGAGTCCACCACATCTACCTATTAGCTTTATGCTATTCCGAGTATGTTTATCATGTTATTTGTGTTATCTATACCTCTAAATGAAAATGATTATGTTATTTATTGTAATGGGAAAAGTTGGTTAAAAAGCTCTCGCGAACTTGATGCACACTTTACTTGCATTTAATAAACATGAACCATTGTGATTAATATTATGATGATAGTGGCTTGATAAATGTTTAATTTTGGGAGTTAGCCCATATGTGCTGTCACATGCAAAGCTTTCAACATGTTCCATCATTTATTTAGTTGATATCATCTACTTTTGTTTATGGATGCCTATCATAGTGAAATAATGTGGAAATAGAGTAAGTTTAAATGAGTTTGTATAAATGGTTAGAGAGAAACCTGGGCCGCTAATCTAAGCCATGCATCATTCGTGGTGGAAATTTACTTACATGCTATTTTGAACTTTCTGTGATACACCCTACAATAAAAAGCTATATCAAGTGGTAAATAAAAAGGGTGTTGAGGTTGTTCATTATGTTTGTTTGTCTTGTTGTTTTGATGTGGGCTTGATCCATATCATGGGACAAGAGGTACCCCAGTTGAGGCTCTTGATAATACCATTTTTACTTACAATGATAGATAACTTAAACTTGCTTTGTTTCCCAAGTTGAGTAATCATGGTGTAGGTACTTGTATTCAAGGGGCATGAGACATCTAACCTTTGCTTTATCAAGGCCACTACTCATATTTGCTTTCACATTAAACTTTAATCATTCAAGATGCTATGTTAGGGGAATGAGAGCTTGACACCAAGTATTACCATTGCAATCAATAACTTAATTAGAATAGTTTGGAGGATAGATGAAACTTATGCATGTTTTACCTCTACTCATTTATATATCTTTTCCAAAGTGTCCACCTTTTATATTCAGATTTTCATATTCACTCTATGACCAATGTATGATGTTCTTACTTATCATATTGCATACATGTGGTCCATATTACTATCTTTTATGTTACACTTTGTGAACTATCATTGAACATCCTTGCATTGAATACTTGATATCACTTTATAAACTGTTTGCATATTGCTACTTCTTTGAATTAATGAATCATTTGACTTTATGTAGAAGTAGCAATCATCTTTTATATCCATGTTGTTATTATATTGCAAAGTTCATGTTAGTTTTATCACTTTCATACTCGAGGACGAGCATGAGTTAAGCTTGGGGATGTTGATGCATGTAAAATGCATACATGAACTTTGCACTATAATACTTGTATTCCACTCATATTTGCATCATATATGGGGTATATTACTGTTATTTAATGATTTTTGGTAATTAATAATGATTTCCCCTTTTTATGGAATCAATCCTGCGCAGGCAGAAAACCCCTATTTCTTTCCTTATTTATTTCAGGGCCTTAACGACGTCATAATGAGCTGCAAATTTATGGGGATCATTATTTTGGAAGGAGCAAGACCTCGGAGCGAAGGAAGCAAGCAAACGGAGGCTGGAGGGCCAAAAGAGGGTGCCCCACGCGGCCCCTGTACCTAGCCACGTGGGCCCACCTCTTTTGGGTCTCGTGGCTCCGTTTGCGTCGATCCTTCTTCCCGAAGCTTCCTCGTGACCTAAAACCGACTATAAAAATTGTCCCCCAACGTTTTCCAAAGGAGGTGGCAGAGAAACACAAAACCAGAAACAGAGAGGCAGAATGCTGTTGCCGAAGAAGATCGGAGGGGGGAAACACCACCGGAATCCACCTCCGGAGGGCTCCACCCCCCTTCGGCGTGTTCATCATCAACATCTACAGCAAGATCATCTCCATCTCCCCCAACGACATCTCCACCGTCTCCATGATGAAGGGGGAGTAGTCTTCATCGGGGCTGAGGGCTCATGTCGGTAGCTATGTGGTTTATCTCTCTCTCCCATGGTTTGATCTTTATGTGATCATGAGCTTTGTAATCTAGTTGAATCCATAGATGTTACTCTTCATCATCTTATGAATTATGCTGCTCAAGTGGTTTTATTGATGTGATTTCCGGAGTCACCTTTGTCCCATGGTGTGAAGTTGACAGTGTGTGCACCGTGTGTGGCTCTTAGGTTAAAGATTACATGAGTACTTATCATGAGTTATTATTTGTGTTGGATGTCTCTATGATATTGTGGTGTTTGTTAGTACTATCTTTGGATGCGGATAGTGACAAGCATGAAGTGTCCCTAGATGTGGAATGCAACTTTAAGGTGTGCTTTTTGTAGCCCTACACATTGGATTGGTGTTCGTTATTCAACCAGAGGATAATTCGGGGTAGCATAGTGAAGAAGAAATATCTATGTATTCAATTATATTATTATTCTTGAGAGTGTCCACTAGTGAAAGTATGATCCCTAGGCCTTATTTCCAAGCACCGTTTACACCTTTGTGTTGTCCTCTTGCATTGAAGAGGATTGGGACACTTTTATATTCTTGTTTTTTTACATTAAACTTCCATCCATTAAATCAATCATCTTGTTCTTTAAACCTCTCTAGTGCATAATCAACTAAAACTTGTGACACTTTAGTTGTAGGGAATAGATAACTTTTCCTTCTTGCTCCTGCGGATCGAAACCCTACTTTCACATTGAGAGGTGCTACAGTGATCCCCTGCTCTTGGGGGTTATCACTAGCGTCTCCCACAACGTGGCTAACTCCTCTTTCAACAGCCTGAACAGATGTATGTCGATACCTGGTTGTTTCGGCCCCTGAATGAGAATACTCATGTGTATATACCTTTGCTTCGTGCACAACCATGGGGGAAGGTTGTAAGGCCATACAAACACGGGCCAGGTGCTATGCGTGCTACTCTGGTTGCCGAACGGATTGAATCCATCGGTGCTCATACCCATCCTGACGTTCCTTGCGTCGCCCCCGAAATTTTCGAAGGCGATTTCCAATGCTTCCCACTGGCTAGCGTCTGAAGGGTGTGTCAGGATCCTGCCCTTCTCCGGATCTTCTTCGGGATTCTCCCTTTCCGCGTGCCATTGCATTAGCTTTGCTTCCTTAGGGTCCACGAAATACCGCTGCAAACGGGGAGTCATAGGAAAGTACCATATCACTTTTCGAGGAACTTTCTTGTTCCGACTCTTGTACCGTCCTTGGCCGCACTCCGGACATGTGGTTCTGTCCTTCTACTCGCCCCGATAAATTGCGCAATCATTGATGCAGGCGTGGTATTTAACGTACGGTAGGTCGAGAGGGCACACGACTTTCTTGGCCTCCTCGGTACTACTTGGCAATGTGTTCCCCTCGGGAAGACGATCGTGCCAGAATTGCATGTTCTTGTTGAAGCTCACGTTGGTCCATTTGTTTTCCTCCTTCATCTCCAGAGCATCAAGCGTTACATGCAAGCGCGTATCCTGGGGCCGGCACCCAGGATACAACGGAGTCATCCCGTCTTTCTCCATTTGCGCCAGCTTGGCTTTCTCTCTGGCTGCAGCTCTGGTGTTGCTCGTCTCCTTCAGGAGTAGTTCTTGAACATGAGAGTCCCGCAAGGCCGAAGTTAGAGGGGTTTGCGTGTTCGTGTCTTCTCCACCACCATCTACTCCTTCATCATGACCGTGTCTGCCGGCATCTCCTTCGTCATGATGATCTTGTCTGCCGGCATCTCCTTCGTCATGATGATCTTGTCCGCCGGCATCTCCTTCGTCATGATGATCTTGTCTGCTGGCATCTCCTTCATCATGATGATCTTGTCTGCCGACATCTCCTTCATCATGATAACCATGCCCGGGAGACTCTTCGTCTTCTCGCCCGCCCTCATCTTCATGTACACCATTTGTTGTCGGCGTCTGGTTGAGGCCTAGCATGAAACCGCGTGACGAGCTTGTAACTCGGCAAATCCCTAGGTCGAATACCCCGGGTTGATTGAAGGAGAAAGAGAGAGATCAGGCTGGTGAACACGACGGCTAACAGGGGGCGATTTTACCCAGGTTCGGCCCCTCGAGTTGAGGTAAAGACCTACTCCTGCTTGTCTGGAATTATCGATTGGTGGCTACAATGCGATGTTCAATGATCCTGTGCCTTAGAGGGCGCACCCTCCCGGCCTTTATACTACAGGCCGGGTCTCGGGTGGACGGTGCGGATTGCACGTACAAGATAAGGAAAGCATCACCGACCTAAGTCGACTACTTGTGCCACACGGTGTCCTTCTTGGGCTTCGCTGGGCCTTCATTGGCGTGACCCAGGTACCACCACCGTGGGGGACCCGAAAGGTAGCCCCACGACAGTAGCCCCCGAGTGCTCAGTCGAATCGTAGAGTCGGGTGGAGGACTCCCCCTTTCAGGGCACGCCACATGGAATCGTCGAAGCTTGCTTCGAGTGAGCTTGTCTTGATTCTTCGGGTGCACCGATTTGATCTTACGAAGTCGCAGCATTTCGACTGCCCTTGTCCACAATCATCGGGTGCGCGAACAGCGCTCCCGATGGGAGTAGCCCCCGAGATTAAGCTGAATTGCCTGCAATTGAGATTAAACTCAAATTTCCCTCAGTCGAAAAGCCCGCTCCCGATGGGAGTAAACAGATGACTCGAATTTGTCCGAGTCGAAACTGTCCTGGCTCGACTTACTCTTCACTCAGCCTTGATGGCCTACTAGTCATAACATCAGCTTTTTTTTAAAAAAAATCTTACTTCGTCTTATTCCACTCGAACGTCTGGTTCGAACGTACTTGGTTCAGTCGAACGACTGTCGAATGCTCAGCCAATTGCTTGGCTTACTTGACACACTTCCATGATGACGTCAGGGATGACGCTTTTGATGACATGACTCGACACGCTCTGCGCCCGACGGGACGTGACGATGGTGGGCCCGCTGTCACAGCGGCGACCGCTGAATATGGACCGTTGGGCGCGAAAACTCCGCCGCGTGATGATGATGCTTCGGTTCCCGTGCGTAGTGGAGCACGACCAATGTGTCCTTCGCGCGACACGTGGACGGCAGGATCCTTGCGGCGCCTTGCAGTTCCGCGATTGACGGCCAAAATGAACTGCCCCGCGATATATAATTTTCACCGCGGCGCAGGGGCAGTTCACCAAGCCTCATTCTTCTCCCTCGCCGCCAGTTCTTGCCGTCGCTGTTCCTCGCGAAAAAGCTTCCAAAAATCCTCCCCTTTCCCCTCCGGCGACATGGGCCACAAGAGAGTTAAGGGTACTGAGAGCTCCTCCGCCGCCGGCGACGACGCCGGGATGAAGAAGGTGGAGGGCGACTGGGGCAAATCTTCAGTCAGAGCGGCGGATCTCGACAACCTCCGCCAGCAGGGGCTGCTGCCGCCGGAGAGCACGGCGACGACGCGGGCGCCCGGTAAGGATACCATCCCTGCTCCCCGCAATGGGGAACGCGTCTGCTTCGTGGAGTTTCTTCCACGGGGATTCGGGTTCCCCCTTCACGATTTCGTCCGTGGGCTTCTGTACGCCTATGGGATTCAGATCCACGATCTGACTCCCAACAGCGTCTTAAGCATCACGAGCTTTATCGTGTTGTGCGAATGCTTTCTGGGGATCGCACCCCACTGGGCACTTTGGAAGTCGCTCTTCCAGGTGCGCCGGATGGTGGGTAAGTCGAAAGAGGCATACCCAGTCGGCGGTTTTGGCATCCAGCTTCGTGGCGACACGGTCTTCTTCCATTTGAAGAAGTCCGACTCCGTGCAAAACTGGAGAAAGAAGTGGTTCTACGTCAAGTGGAACCAAGCCGGGCTCCCCGACTTCGCCGCTGATCGGCCCTTGAGGAAAACCAACGCCTAGTCGCACCCCCTGTCGGCGGAGGAGAAGGAGTCGATCAAACCGCTGACGTCAGTGCTTCGCGGGTTGTTGAAGTCGATGGGACGCGAAGCGGGCGGGATCCAGCTGATCGCCATGTTCCATAGGCTGAGGGTACAGCCGCTTCAACAACGCCCTCTCCCGATGTGGGAAATGGCAGTCGACCCGGCGGTTGACGATGCGCAGGTCGCGATCAAGGTGAGGAATATCACCAGTCTGCGGGTCGCCGACCCGTGCAACGTCACTTGCCCAGTCGTGCCGTTCAGCTCGACGAATCCGATCCCAGAGGTAAATGTTTGAATCTTGATTTCTTCTTTGTGTGTCATTCGACTGTCTTTTTTCTGATTCGCCGACTGTTGCTTGCTGCTCTCCAGGATCGTAAGAACTACGTGAGCCTTCCTCCGTTGATGGAGAATGGCGCTCACGATGAAGCCGCAATCGTTGCCGAGCAGGACGGCGATGAAGAGAGTCCTCCACCTGCCTACTCGCGTAGCGAGGAAGTGGAGGAGGAAGAAGAGGAGGACACGGCTCCACCCGCGAAGCGGCGTAAGCAGAAGAACGTCGACTTTACCGCGGCGACGTCTCCCTTGAAGGAGGCGGCGGAGGAGAAGGATTCTAGCGGATCTTCTTCAGTGCCGAAGGAGCCGGTGAACCCGCTGATAGCGACTCCGCTGGGCTCCGCGCCTCCCGCGGGGTTTTGGAGGATGCCGACTCCTTCCATGAGCAGCGATGGTGAAGATGCTGACAGGTAAGCTTTCTGCGACTGAACCTTTCTGATTCGCTTCTTCTTTCTGTTCCTTGGGTGTTTTCTGAATCTCTTGTAAACAGCCATTAAGGTGGTAATGTCCATGCTTCACCTCGTGAGGAGGAACACCAGTCTGCTGCCCCGGAGCATGCGACTGGTACAACTGAAGAGGCGCCACAGGCGAACGATCCTCCGGTGCTGGACCCTTCGACGGCCACCCGGCCGGAAGGTGCCGCTGATGCGACTGCCGTGGATGCTGATCTGACCCAGCATGTAAGTATCTTCTTTCTTATCTTGCAAATTCTTGTATCGGGTGCGTGAACAGCGCTCCCGATGGGAGTAGCCCCCGAAGATGTGCGTGACTAGAATAGTCGGGTACAGATTTATACTTCTTTTTCCGCAGCCCGTCTATCGTCAGCAGATGGAAACAGCCACCCGCTTCATTCGTCTGGAGCAGGAGGCTAGCTGCGCTTGAGCAGTCGAAGAGTAAGTATCCCTTGTCGAGTCTTTTGAACTGTCTTCGACTGTCTGCAATTCTGAACTTTTGCTCGGGTGTTCTGCAGAAGACAACCAAGGCTTGGCGAAGCGGGTCCAGCAACTGGAGAAGTCGCTTGAGACCCAAACTGAGGCGGAAAAGGTTCAGGTCGAACGCCTGATTAGCATTGCCACAGTCCTTGGTGGTAAGTTCTCGGCTGATAGAAGCCTACTTCTCGGTTTGGAAAAAACCTACTTTTGCCTTTATTGCTTGCAGGTAACCTTACTATTCGCGTTGTAGGTGTTGGTGGTGGTGCTCCCCCTGAAGGGACGTCCAGCGCGAATACCACCTTGTCGGCGGCAGTCGACCTCTGCAACCGGGTTTGCGCGTCCGCCGCGGACGCTGTGAAGAAGTCCTCGAGCGCCCTGGCCAACATCTATCAAGGTGTTTTCCCTGGTCAGGCTGCGCCTAAGGAGGCTGACAAGCTGGCGGCTCCATTTGCTGAGGCGAATGTGATGGCCAACTACACCCGCGCCCAGACGGTACGCGGCTCCGAGCTCACCTTCCGTCTGTTACTCGGTCATGGGATCTCGGGTGACTTTGAGGCGGCTGTGCGCGACTTCCCTCGAAGGCCCGATGGAAAGTCCAAATCCCTGACCAGTGTCAAGGACAAGGCGACTAAGTTAGCTGGAAAGCTGATTGACACCTTTGAGAGGAAGCTTGCGGAGTCAGCCGCCAAAAAAGGCCGCACACCGTCGGGTTCTGCCATGTAGTGTTGTAGTAGGGGTCTTCTTTTGTCTTTTGTAATGAAACTCGATGAAATCAATGGATATGCTGATTCTGTCATGCGACTGTGCTTTTGTCTAGTCTTGCTGTTGAAAATAGTGCTCTGATGTTCTTTAAATTGACAGCCTGACGGAAGTGCTCCTCCTGAAGTCGCGGAAGATATCCGTGCGTACTGGGATGAGGGCACTTCTTCGGCTGCACCTGCGTCTTCGCGTTGTACGACTTCTCCAGCTCCCGCGCGTAGCGCGAACGACCAGCGAGTGTTCGGCTTCATGAAGAGCAAGATTGGAGAACTTGAGTCGAAGTTGCGGATAGCGAACATTGATCTTGAGCGTCTGAAATTGCGCTCGAGTGGGGAGTTCAATCCACGCGAGCGATTCATTCTTGAGCAGACTGATCTCATCTGTCGTCAGTTGCAAGGTTGGATTCTGCCCGCCTCCTGTTATACATTTATGCTTGTGCTATGCTGAATTTTCCTCGTTGATGCAGTTGTGAACTCCGACTGGCGGGCCGAAGATGCTCGAGTGAACGAGCGCGTGGATAGTGAGGCCACCGGCACTTCAGTCGAAGCCCGGCAATTCTGGGTTCATAAGCAGGAGGGCCGCATACTTGCTCGGATGCTGGATCGCACCTGGCGGGCTGCCATTGCCCTGGAGGGTTGTCGGAAGACCCTTGCGCAGATCAACAGGGTATTCTTCCCGCTCGACGAGCAACCGACTGGGTTGCCCGCTCTGTTGGGTAAATTCCGCCGTGCTACGGCGTTGAAGGAGATTGTCTTCGGTCAGCTTGTCGCCGGGGCAAATGTAGCATTCGCGTACGTGCGAATGCATCGAAGCCATGTTCCTCTGCTTGGCATTCTTGGCGGCCTGCCAAGGGATTCAGACTATGCGGAGTCTTACGCTGCGGCGCGTCGTGCGATGGAGCAGGTCATGCACCGTACTGAAGAACTCGTCGGTCCCTTGGACGAGCCGAAGGAGGAAGCTGCCGACTGAGGATGTGAAAAAGCCTTTAGTGTAGAATGTTAGCTTGTAACATAAATATATGTATGCATGTAAATATGCTGATACGGGGTTAATCCCTAAGTATATGAAAACGTTGTGTCGTGAACTCATAACCCGTGTGGAGCAGCCCCCGAGTGTGTCGGGTGGCGTCCTTGGTGAGCAAGAGTGCGAACTGAACGTTATGTCTCAGGCCTTGACAGCGCAGCCCCCGAGTGCATCGGGTGATGGCCTAGGCTTTCGAGTTAGACCTGTGCGGCGCAGCCCCCGAGTGCATCGGGTGGCAGCCTAGGTTTTTCAAGTAGGACCTGTACGGCGCGAGCCCCCGAGTGCTTCGAGTGGCGGCCGAGGATTTTTGGGTGATGCCTGTTAGGCGCAGCCCACGAGTGATTCGAGTGGCGGCCTAGGCTTTCGAGTTAGACCTGTACGGCGCAAGCCCCCGAGTGCGTCGAGTGGCGGCCGAGGATTTTTGGGTGATGCCTGTTAGGCGCAGCCCCCGAGTGATTCGGGTGGCGGCCTAGGCTAACTTTAGACCTGTACAGCGCAAGCCCCCGAGTGCGTCGAGTGGCGGCCGAGGATTTTTGGGTGATGCCTGTTAGGCGCAGCCCCCGAGTGATTCGGGTGGCGGCCTAGGCTAACTGTAGACCTGTACGGCGCAAGCCCCCGAGTGCGTCGAGTGGCGGCCGAGGATTTTTGGGTGATGCCTGTTAGGCGCAGCCCCCGAGTGATTCGGGTGGCGGCCTAGGCTAACTTTAGACCTGTACAGCGCAAGCCCCCGAGTGCGTCGAGTGGCGGCCTAGGATTTTTGGGTGATGCCTGTTAGGCGCAGCCCCCGAGTAATTCGGGTGGCGGCCTAGGCTAACTTTAGACCTGTACAGCGCAAGCCCCCGAGTGCGTCGAGTGGCGGCCGAGGATTTTTGGGTGATGCCTGTTAGGCGCAGCCCCCGAGTGATTCGGGTGGCGGCCTAGGCTAACTGTAGACCTGTACAGCGCAAGCCCCCGAGTGCGTCGAGTGGCGGCCGAGGATTTTTGGGTGATGCCTGTTAGGCGCAGCCCCCGAGTAATTCGGGTGGCGGCCTAGGCTAACTTTAGACCTGTACAGCGCAAGCCCCCGAGTGCGTCGAGTGGCGGCCGAGGATTTTTGGGTGATGCCTGTTAGGCGCAGCCCCCGAGTAATTCGGGTGGCGGCCTAGGCTAACTTTAGACCTGTACAGCGCAAGCCCCCGAGTGCGTCGAGTGGCGGCCGAGGATTTTTGGGTGATGCCTGTTAGACGCAGCCCCCGAGTGATTCGGGTGGCGGCCTAGGCTACAAAGGAGAGGGTGACACAAAAATTTCTTTAATCATCTTTATTTATTCTCGCGAACAGGCCGCCTCATTAAAACCCTTCCAGTCCCCTTAGGTACCCTGGCGAGGGAAAGAGTGCGTAAGAAACCTGCTGCTACTTTGAGTTTACAGTGTAGGGTACATCAGACGTAGAAGCGGCGTAGCTGTGCCACGTTCCACGGGTTACTGCAAACTGTTCCTGTGGCTTGGTCCTTTAGGCGATATGCTCCATTGCCGATTGCTTCTGTCACGATGTACGGGCCTTCCCATGGGGAGGCGAGCTTGTGCACTTTCTTCTGCTTGAGTCGAAGGACCAGGTCGCCTGGGACGAAAGCTCTGGGTCGCAGTCGTCGCCCGTGGTAGTTGCGCAGGTCCTGCTGGTACACTGCTGTGCGGCTGAGGGCGATGTCGCGTGCTTCATCTAGAGTGTCCATGCCATCTTCTAGTGCCTCTTCTGCGTCAGACTCGTCGTAGGCCACGACCCGTGGAGCGTCAAACTTAATGTCACAGGGTAAGACTGCTTCTGCGCCGTACACCATAAAGAACGGTGTGTATTGGGTGGATCTGTTCGGCGTGGTGCGTAGGCTCCATAGCACGCTTGGAAGTTCCTCTACCCAGGCTCCTGCAGCTCGTTTCAACGGCACTCGCAGACGCTTCTTTATTCCTTTGCTGACTAGGCCGTTGGCCCTTTCGACTTGTCCGTTAGACTGCGGGTGTGAGACGGATGCGTAGTTGAGTTTGATGCCTTGTTCCTCGCAGAAATCTCTGAACTCCTCGGCTGTAAAGTTCGTGCCGTTGTCGGTGATGATGCTGTGGGGCACGCCAAATCTGAAGACGATGGACCTGATGAAGTTGACTGCTGAAGTTGCGGTTGAACTTGTGATTGGCATCGCCTCGATCCACTTCGTGAATTTATCGACTGCCACCAGGAGGTGCGTGTGTCCACCCGGGGAGGACTTCTTGAAGGGACCTACCATGTCGAGTCCCCATTGTGCGAACGGCCATGCGAGTGGGATGGTTTTCAATGCTGATGCAGGTGCGTGAGGTTTGTTGGCGAACTCTTGGCAGCCGACGCACCTTTTTACGAGCTCGACTGCGTCTTGCATTGCAGTGGGCCAGTAGAAGCCTGCTCGCAAGGACTTGGCAACCAGTGCTCGACTGCTTGCATGATGCCCGCAGATTCCGGCGTGGATGTCGAGTAGAATAGCTTGGCCATCAGATGGATCGATGCACCTTTGGAGTACGCCTGAGATGCTTCGCTTGTAAAGCTCGCCCTTGATGATGGTGAAGCCCTTCGAGCGGCGGACAATGCGCCTTGCTTCGACTGGGTTCTCTGGCAGCCGCTGATGCAGCATGTAGGCCAGATACGGGCTTGTCCATGTGGGTTCGACCAGCATGATCTCCATGGGCTCCTTCTCCGTGCTTTGCGGGTTGGCGGTAGTTGTTGTCGATGAAGGGGGTTCTGGCGGGGGCCGAACCCTGATAGAGCGCTGCGTGATGCACTCGAGGAAGACTCCGGGTGGAACCGGAGCTCGATTTGAGCCGAGGTTGGCGAGGATGTCGGCTTCTTCATTGCTTTCGCGGCCAACGTGTCGCAATTCGCAGCCGTCAAATTGGCCTTCCAGCTGGTTGTACAGCTCCCTGTATGCTATCATGTTGTCAGCGATGGCGTCGCATTGCTTCATTGTTTGCTGCACCACCAGGTAGGAGTCGCCATAGATCATGAGGCGAGTGGCGCCGCAGTTCTTGGCCATCCGCATGCCGTGGATCAGTGCCTCGTACTCTGCCTCGTTGTTGGAGGGTGTTGGAAATTTCATCTGCAGCACGTACTTAAGCTTATCGCCTTTGGGTGATATGAGCACGACTCCCGCTCCGGCTGACTTGAATTTCTTGGATCCATCGAAGTACATGGTCCATGCAGTCGATAAATCAGGCTCGTCTGGCAGCTGCGCTTCTATCCACTCTGTGGTGAACTCCGGGAGGACCTGAGCCTTGATTGCCTTCGGGTGCACGTACTTCAGCCCCCATGGCCCTAACTCGACAACCCACTTGGCGACTCGCCCTGTCGCGGATGGATTAGTGAGGATGTCTGATAGGGCGGAGGAGCTTACCACCATTATCGGGTGCTCGGAGAAGTAGTGTACCACCTTCCTTGACGTCATGAAGACGGCGTATGCCAGCTTCTGGTAGTGCGGGTACCTCTGCTTTGACTCTGTTAATACCTCGCTGAGGTAATATACGGGCCGTTGGACGGGATGAGCCCTTCCTTCTTCCTCCCGTTCGACTACGAGAACGGTACTGACCACTCTGTTCGTGGCTGCCACGTAAAGGTACAGTGGTTCATTCTCCTGGGGTGCTACCAGTACTGGAGGGGTTGTCAGGGTCTTCTTCAGCCTGTCAAAGGCATCCTGTGCTTCCTCCGTCCACTCGAATTTGTCCGCCTTTTTCATCAGCTGGTAGAAGGGCAGGGCCTTTTCTCCCAGCTTACTTATGAATCGACTGAGCGCTGCGACTCTGCCGGCTAGACTTTGTACGTCATGAAGTTTTGTTGGTGCAGGCATGTCGAGTATATTTTGCACCTTTTCTGGATTTGCTTCGATTCCTCTCGCAGAGACAAGGTACCCCAGTAGCTCTCCGGCTGGGACGCCGAAAACGCACTTGTCTGGGTTCAGCTTGATCTGGTACTTGTCGAGTGCCTCGAAGACCTTGCGGAGGTCGTCGATGAGGGTGTCCTCTTTGCGGGTGGTGATGACGATATCGTCGACGTAGACTTGGACCACCTTCCCGATAAGCTCCTTCAGGCAGGCTTGCATTGTACGCTGGTACGTGGCCCCAGCGTTTTTCAACCCGAAGGGCATCATGGTGTAGCAGAACACACCGTGTGGTGTGATAAACGCCGTCTTCTCTTGGTCTTCGACTGCCATCTTGATCTGCTGGTAGCCTGAGTAGGCATCCAGGAAGGACAGGCGTGCGCAGCCCGCAGTCGAGTCGACGATCTGATCAATCCGCGGGAGCAGAAAGTGATCCTTGGGGCAACATTTGTTGATGGCGGTGAAGTCGACGCACATGCGGAGTTTCTTCGTCTTCTTCTTTTCCACCAGTACTGGGTTTGCTACCCACTCTGACTTCTTGATTTCTTTAATAAAACCGGCATGGAGCAGTCGGTCGATCTCCAAACTGATCGCGTCTCTCTTTGGACCCGAAAAGCGCCTCATGGTTTGCTTGACAGGTCTGGCGTCCTTGTGAACGTGTAATCGGTGCTCGGCGAGTTCTCTTGGTATGCCTGGCATATCAGAAGGTTGCCAGGCGAATATCTTCCAGTTTTCGCGCAGGAACTCGACGAGCGCGCTTTCCTATGCGCTAGTCAAGCTTGATGACACCCGAACCACCTTGTCAGCATCTGTCGGGTGTACTTGGTGGGCCCTGGTATCGTCGCTGGTGTTGAACGCCGAGTCCTTGGATGACTTCTTCTTTGGGGGGAAGAGGGTTTTGTCGTTGTCGACTGCCAACATCTCCAGGTGATCGTCCATCCCAAAGAACTCAGAGATTCTGTTGAACTCGCGGTCGCAGCTGTCGGACCGGTCGAAATCGCCTCTCACCGTGATGACACCCTTGGGTCCGGGCATCTTGAGCATGAGGTAGGCGTAGTGGGGTATCGCCATGAACCTTGCAAAAGTTGGACGCCCGAGGATGGCGTGGTACTGTGATTTCCAGTCGACCACCTCGAAGTCGATTGCCTCCCTCCGGAAGTTGTCGGGTGTGCCGAAGATCACGTCGAGTGTGATTACTCCCATGGGCGTAACTGCCTGCCCTGGTACTATACCGTGAAAGGTATTAGATGACGGCGTCAGGTTGGAAGTTGACCTATTCATGCGCCTGAGGGTGTCAGCGAAAAGAATGTTGATTCCGCTGCCTCCATCCATGAACACCTTTTTCAAGGTGTACTCCCCGATCTGAGCTTCGACTACTAGAGCGGCGTGCCCGGGCCGTGGTATTGCCGGCGGGTGGTCAGCTCTGGAGAAGGTGATGTCTGTCTCTGATCCTCTCAGGTACTCGGGTACTGCGGGTGGATTGGTGATTGCCTGAAAGACTTGGCGAGTAATGAGCTTTTGGGTCCTGTTGGAAGGACGCCCCTTCTGTATCATGTTCATCTGTCCTCGTGGTGCTGGGAACACGTTGGCAGGGTCCTGTTGCTGCGGTTGCTGCTGCTGCTGTTGCGGCTGCTGCGGTTGTTGCGGCGGGTAGTAAGCCAGTGCTGCTTGCGCTGGGTTGGCGAGTGACGGAGCTGGTGGTGCGTTGATTGCCAGCTGTCCCGCGACTGGTTGTCCCGCGGGTGATGCTTGATGAACCTGCTGCCCGTCCGTAGCAAGTACGCGCGTGAAGGCCCTGGCCAGCCGTTGCGCCTTCTTGCAGTCCTTCAACAGGTGTCGGGATCCCCACTTGCCTGTTTCCGGGTCCTTGAACATATGGTGCCTGCAGGGTTGCTCTAGCTCTTCCTCATCCGTGAGTATGCGTCTGCGCCACTCGCGCTTGCGACTTCCATCTCCGCGGTAGCCGCTGCCACCACCTTGGTTGTATCCTCTATCATTGCCACCGCCTTGGCTATATCCTCTACCATTGCCACCGCCTTGGCTATATCCTCTATCATTCTCACGGGGGGTTTCGAATCCCGCCGCTACTAACTCTATTGAGTCGTGGCCGATAAAGCGTGGTTTCTTTTTCAGTCGACCCTCTCGCCAGTTGCTGGGTTGGGGATCTGGCATTGAGTCGCGGACGGAGTCTTCTCCATCTGCCCATTGGTTGGCGATCTGCATAAGGTCTATCATATTCTTCGGCCTGAGCCTACCAAGTTCTTCGCGAAGGTCGCGGCGGGTGAGGCCGTAGATGAATGCATCCATGACTCTGTCCTCTGAGGTGGCTCCATCCATGGTGTTGCGGAGCAGGGTCCACCGTTGGATGTACGAACGGAGTCGCTCCTCATGGCCCTGTTTGCAAGCTTGGAGCTCGATGAGGGTGGTTGGCCTGGCGTAAGTTCCCAGGAAACCTTTTATGAATGCAGTCCTGAATTCCTCCCAAGTCCTGAAAGCATCCTTCGGCTGCGTGTTGAGCCACCCGCGGGCGGATCCCGTGAGCATCAGCTGGATGTACTGCATGGCGGTAGTCGAATTACCACCTTGGCAGCTGCATGCGATGAGGTAGTCGTCCAGCCAATCCTGCGGGTGCTGCTTTCCGTCGTACTTTTGTGTCTCCGCCGTCAGCTTGAAGCCTTTGGGCATCTTCGTGTCGCGAATATTTATACTGAAACACGGGGCTCCACGTGGCTCGTGGTCTTCGTCATCGTCGAGTAGTCCTGCTTCTCGCAGTCGACGGGCACGGTCTATCCTTCTTTGTGTGACGACGTTGCGGCCATCCTCGCCGGGCTGCAGTTGTCGCAGTCGAATCGGTTCCCGATCTGCCGCTGGTGCGACTCCACGGTCACGACGTCCTCGTTCCTCGTACATCCCTTCGACTGGTTCTCCCTTGACAAGGCTTCCTCGACTTGCCTCAAGGCTTGGATCTGCTGCCTGTGTACGCGGGCGTTGGCGCTTCCTTCCGGCGGCTGCATGACCCGCAAATAGGTCTCAACTCCCATAAGCGCAGAGGCGGGTGTTCTGGGGATGGGTATTCCGTCCTCGTCTTCCAAGAAAGATGACTCCAAGTTGCGGGTGAGGTGGATGCGATCGGCCTCGTGCACCCGCGGCATGCGAGTTCTGTGCCTTCCTCCTTGATTGACTTCTTCTGATCCAGACAGGAACGAGAGCGCTGCCCTCCTGGCACTCGACTCGTCGGCTAGCTCCTTGCGCCGGGCCAACTCGGCTTTATCCTGTTTGATTCGTTCGGCTTCCTTCCAGAGCAAGTACTGGACCGCCTGTCGATCTTCCTGTGGATCTTCCGGGGCAGGGAACGTGCCATCGTCCACGTGCTTCTGTGCCCTAATCGCCAGCTCCCGGGTGATGGTAAGTTTCGTCACCTTGTCTTGCAGGGTGACTTCCATGGGGTACACGGGTGCTGATGGACCGGCCATGTAGACTTGCGCGGGGTAGACCCGTCGAGTGGGGCTAATGCTCCCTGTCGTGCTTCCTTCATCTGAGCTGTACTCGTTGTCGAAGATCACAGCAACGTGGTGGGTACCACGGTCGCTGCTACTGGCGGCTGCCCGATGCGTAGATGCGATCGCCGCAGTCGAAGTTGGTGCGGATCTTGGCTGGCGCCCGAACAGGTAGGTCGGAGTAGACTTGACTCGCCCCGTGGCCACAACAGATGCGTTTTTCTTGGCAACCGCAGATGCGATCGCTGCAGTCGAAGTTGATGTAGTCGAAGTAGACGCAGTCGCCTTGACCGCGGTAGATGCGATCTTCGCGACGGGTGAAGCCATGGTCGGCGCAGTTGATGTAGACGCAGATGTCGATGTAGATGCGATCTCCGTAATCTTCACGGCGGGTGAGGTTGCGATCAGTGCAGCCGCCATGGATGCAGGCGCCTCCATTGAGCGCAGGGCGGCCTGCGTAGGGCGGAGGGTTCCGCGACTGTCCACCAGATAACGCAGACTACCAAAGGTAATCCACGTGCTCTGTTGGAATCCGGCGTAAGCCGAAAGATCCGCCGGCGAGTGCTCGACGTACTCGAGGAAGCCGGTGTAGATCGACTCCCTCGCGCTGATGGCGTTGTTGGTTGCGGGTGAGGCCGGCATGATCACGACTCCAGCGATCTGTTCTTTCCCACAGACGGCGCCAATTGACGAGCTTGTGACTCGGCAAATCCCTAGGTCGAATACCCCGGGTTGATTGAAGGAGAAAGAGAGAGATCAGGCTGGTGAACACGACGGCTAACAGGGGGCGATTTTACCCAGGTTCGGCCCCTCGAGTTGAGGTAAAGACCTACTCCTGCTTGTCTGGAATTATCGATTGGTGGCTACAATGCGATGTTCAATGATCCTGTGCCTTAGAGGGCGCACCCTCCCGGCCTTTATACTACAGGCCGGGTCTCGGGTGGACGGTGCGGATTGCACGTACAAGATAAGGAAAGCATCACCGACCTAAGTCGACTACTTGTGCCACACGGTGTCCTTCTTGGGCTTCGCTGGGCCTTCATTGGCGTGACCCAGGTACCACCACCGTGGGGGACCCGAAAGGTAGCCCCACGACAGTAGCCCCCGAGTGCTCAGTCGAATCGTAGAGTCGGGTGGAGGACTCCCCCTTTCAGGGCACGCCACATGGAATCGTCGAAGCTTGCTTCGAGTGAGCTTGTCTTGATTCTTCGGCTGAGCAGGTGATCCTCCAATTGTCCGGAATCAGGGTCGATCCACCTCACGAGTTTGCATGTTCGACACGGACATCTTATCTGGCGCCTGTTGCACCGAATCATGTCTGCCTTCACGTCTTTCTTGTATCTAGTGATTTGACCGGAGCTCATCATGACGACCATGGTTGCCTGCGCAGTATACATAGAGCAGAAACGAGAGTATGTTAATTAGAACCGCAACATGCACACACATAGACACACACATGCATGGTCGCCCGAAAAATTTGGCATGACCTCTCCTAAAAGTAGGACATATGGGTAGTGCAAAAATTTGCTGAAACGGAAATGAATCAACATTTCGGCAAACATACATGCACCACGCCGGCACAAGCAACAACAAAAAGCTTTTTCGCACATGCAAATATTCATGCACCACACAAGCTCGCTATCGCGCACACCGCCCGCGTGCGACAAGCGCTTCACCTACAACAAACATCCATACACACCGCCGACCACACAAAACATGCATATGCATGTCCATCCAACTATACTCACCTAGTAGATTCGTTACCAAGACATGACCACGATCAATGAGAGAGTCTGTGGTGTTGGAGAAAAAATAGTGGACAAAAAGAGATGTGGGAGAGGAGGAGAGTATATATGAAGAGGCTCCCCCCTCACCAATTATCAATCAACCAAAATAGTAGGTTTAACTACAAAAAAAGGAGAAAAGTATGGGCAAAATGGGATGGGAGGGAGGAGGAAGACGAACTGGGTGGAGGAGGGAGAAGAACAAAATGGGTGGTAGTATAGGTAGGGGTCGGCCGCTGCCACCTTCTGTAGATCTGGAAAAGTATTTCTGTGGCGCATTCGGTGCGGATGCGCCACAGAAAAGACACATTTATGTGGCGCATTAGGCCACATGCGCCATAGAAAGTCACAGAAAGTTCAAATCCAATCATTGGTGGCGGACCCCACCATATTTTTGTGGCGCATTGCGCAAGGATGCGCCACAGAAAAGCCACATTTTTGTGGCGCACGCTGTTAGATGCGCCACAAAAAGTTGGAAGTCAATCATTTGTGGCGGGCCCCACCATATTTCTGTGGCGCACAGGACTGCATGCGACACAAAAAGCTGTCATTCAGTGGCGCATTCGGCAAGAATGCGCCACAGAAAGTCGCAGAATTCTGTGGCGCATGTGCATGGGTACGTCACTGAATATATTCTATGGCGCATTGCTATTTTGGTGCGCCACAGAAAGTGGTTCCACCTATAGTCGTTTTCCTAGTAGTGGAAGCCATAAAGTTCTAATACTCAGTCTGATTCATAATAGTTGTCGCTGTATCGGATGTGTTTTAATGCTAGATACATTTGATTCAACGATGATTAATATGGATCAACCGAAGTTCATATCCGATCTCTATCTCTGATCCAGTTGGTGAGTTTTTTTTGTTCGTGTGCTTAGTTGTTTACACAGTCGGAAATTTTGCTGGTGGTATATGGGCTTTCCTTTTTTTTAGCACAACAAGATATGGGCTTAGACAGCAGCCCTTCGTGCCGCGGACAATAGCTGACTGGGCTGTGGGCTGGGTTCTAAGCCGAAAGAAAGATGAATTACGCAGCCGCTATATATCGCTTATTGCGAGTCCTTAGGACTCGCCGTTGTTTTCTCGGTAGCATGCCGGCCCATGTGACCCCGAGTCATTCGGTGTCTTCTCTTCTATTCTTCCCTTCTCTTCTTCTTCCCTTCCCACAGCCGAAGCCGAACACGAGTTCATCGAATTCCCCTTTCCTTCACCCCGGAGAGATCGCGTTTCCTTCATCGATTCCCCTTTTCCTTCACCCCGCAGAGAGCGTGCTTCGTTCATCGATTCCCTTTTCTTTCTTCTTCTCGCTACGGAACGGAGAGATCGAGAATCTGTTCTCGTGTGGATCTAGGGTTCGCATTTGCTGCCGTGCTGCCGTTCATGGCGGATCCAGGTTCGTGTTTTGCCCCCTCGCCCCAGTTTTTGTTGGTACTTGATCTTTAGCTCGATCCCGTAGTTGTTCTTCACCCCGGTAGTTGTTCTGAGCCAATTTTAAGATCATGCTTGCGTCCTCCATCGGGGGGGATGCAAGAGCCCGTACCGTTCGGTTTTTTGTTTTTGGACTTGTGTGTGTCTGTGATAACCCTAGGTTTTAGTCTTGTCCAAATCCCGTTTATGATTTATGATAAGTTTGATAATTGTTTTGTTAAATCTCATCCGTGCGTTAGAGCATTCCCATTTGTTCTTATTTCTTCTACCTGCAGCCCGGACACTGATCCAAGTCACTTGTATGCTGATCCAGTTTATGGTGTTTTTCTGTTGCTAACTTCAGAAAAATAAGGATAGATATGGGAAACAGGGGAGGTTCAGATTAATTTAACTTTATTGGGTCAAGTACCTTTTATGGATTATCTGGCCAGATTACATGCTTGGTTGCTTGAGTACATACTACACAAACTCCATGTTCCAAACAGGAGATATATTAGAGTAGTGTCATGTTCTAATTATAAAAGAGAAAGTTAGAGACCTTCGAAGTGTCACTTGGTGTTCTTCTTTTTAGGATCTGAGCATGTTTGTGTTGCTGTGGCGTATGAAGTGCTTATTAGCTAGTACACTTCACTTCCAAGTACTAATTTATTCTGGTACTAGTATATATGTGTTCTCCCCCATCAGTTCATACATCATAGCTGGAGAACATATTTTTGTTCAAAATGCTGGGTTTTTTGCTTTATCCATTAACCCACACGCATTGTTTCTTCGACGCAGATCATTATCTTGAAATACAGGATGGTTATGGCTTACAAGATGTTCCATTCAGATCACAACAAAGTTGACATGATGAAGCTTGAGGCTTTGAAGAAGAGAAAGAAGCTGTAGTCCCTGATGCTTGTAGTTTTCTTATAGCATGTAGACAGTTTCGAAACGCTTAGAATTTGAGATGCCTTTTTCCTTTTTCTTTCTATGCATGCGTATTATGGTCAGCTCATTTTGATCATTTTGTCTACTGGATGATATCGTGAACAATCAAGACAGATGAAAACCATTAATGGTACACTTCTATATTTTGTCTACTGGATCATTTTGTCTACTGGATGATATCCTGTAACATGTTTATATTTTGTTTTTTACTTGTACACATGGTTATATTTCGTTTCTTATCATATCAAGCTTGCCATACCAAGCTTTTCTCTTTATGAGAATTGCCATATCAAGCTTTTCTCTTTATGGGGAATAGCTTGTTTGACATATCTCGTTTCTTATCATTACGTTTTCGGAAATAACTGGCTCATTTTAAGTTTGGGCTCATTCATCTTAGGTTTTGGGTTTCTATTTTTATATGTTTCAAACCATTATTGGCTCATTTTTCAAAACTGGTCCTGCTTGATATGATTTTGGCTAATTATCGGTCGCTTTTTTCTTTTCGTGATTCCTAATAATTGAATCACTATTATTTTTAGTACACTCGATCTTTTTCGGTTTACTATTAACTTTTGGTTCAATATTAACTTTTGTTCACTCAAATTGTTTTTTAACTATAATTTTTGGTTCACCCGAATTTTTTGATTCACCCAAATTTTTGGTTCATTATTATTTTTCGGTTTACTATTATTTTCGGTTCATCCGAATATTTGGTTCGCTATTATTTTTGGTTCACTATTTTTTTGGTTCGTTGGTATTTTTGGTTCACTATTATTTTCAGTTCACCCGAATTTTTGGTTCACTATTTTTTTCGGTTCGCCGGTATTTTTGGTTCACTATTATTTTTGGTTCACTATTATTTTCGGTTCACCCGAATTTTTGGTTCATTAATTTTTTTGGTTCGTCGGTATTTTCGGTTTACTATTATTTTTGGCTCACCCGAATTTTTGGTTCACGATTTTTTTCGGTTCATCCGATTTTTTGGTTCACCCATCATTTTCGATTCACCCGATACTTTTTGGATTAATATTATTTTCGGTTCACTATTATTTTTTGGTTGCCCTAATTTTTGGTTTACTACTATTTTTGGTTCGCTTGAATTTTTGGTTCACCCATCCTTTTTTAGGTTCGCCTGATCCTTTTTGGATTAATATTATTTTTGGTTCACCCGATCCTTTTTCGGTTCACTATTATGTTTGGTTCACCCGATCCTTTTCTGTTCCCTATTATTTTCGGTTCACCCGATCCTTTTCTGTTCACTATTTTCTCGGTTCAACCGATTTTTTTGGTTTACTATTATATTTGGTTCACCCGAATTTTTGGTTCACTATTTTATTTTTTTCTTCACCTAATCGTTTTCTGTTCACCCGAATTTTTGGTTCACTATTATTTTCGGTTCACTATTTTTTTTTGGTTCGCATGTATTGTTGGTTCACTATTATTTTTCGGTTCACCCAAATTTTTGGTGCACTATTATTTTCGGTTCACCCGAATTTTTGGTTCACTATTATTTTCGGTTCAGTATTTTTTTTGGTTCGCCTGTATTTTTTTTTGGTTCACTATTTTTTTGGTTCGCCGGTATTTTGGTTCACTATTATTTTTGGTCACCCGAATTTTTGGTTCACTATTATTTTCGGTTCATCCGAATTTTTGGTTCGCTATTATTTTCGGTTCACTATTTTTTTGGTTCATCGGTATTTTTGGTTCACTATTATTTTCAGTTCACCCGAATTTTTGGTTCACTATTATTTTCGATTCACTATTTTTTTTGGTTCGCCGGTATTTTTGGTTCACTATTATTTTCGGTTCACCCGAATTTTTGGTTCACCTAATCCTTTTTTGGTTTAATATTATTTTTGGTTCACCCGATCCTTTTCTGTTCCCTATTATTTTCGGTTCACTCGATCCTTTTCTGTTCACTCTCTCGGTTCAACCGATTGTTTTGGTTTACTATTATTTTTGGTTCACTCGAATTTTTGGTTCACTATTTTATTTTTGTTCACCTAATCCTTTTCTGTTCACCCGAATTTTTGGTTCGCATGTATTTTTGGTTCACCCAAATTTTTGGTGCACTATTATTTTCGGTTCACCCGAATTTTTGGTTCACTATTATTTTTGGTTCACTATTTTTTTTGTTCGCCTGTATTTTTTTTTTGGTTCACTATTTTTTTTGGTTCGCCGGCATTTTTGGTTCACTATTATTTTTGGTTCACCCGAATTATTGGTTCACTATTATATCGGTTCATCCGAATTTTTGGTTCGCTATTATTTTTGGTTCACTATTTTTTTGGTTCGTCGGTATTTTTGGTTCACTATTATTTTCGGTTCACCCGAATGTTTGGTTCACTATTTTTTTTTGGTTCGCCGGTATTTTTGGTTCACTATTATTTTTGGGTCACCCGAATTTTTGGTTGATTATTATTTTCGGTTCACTATTTTTTTTTGTTCGTCGGTATTTTCGGTTTACTATTATTTTTGGCTCACCCGAATTTTTGGTTCACGATTTTTTTCGGTTCATCCGATTTTTTGGTTCACCCATCCTTTTCGATTCACCCGATACTTTTTGGATTAATATTATTTTCGGTTCACCCGATCCTTTTCATTTCACTATTATTTTTTGGTTGCCTTTTGTTTTGTTTACTACTATTTTTGGTTCGCTCGAATTTTTGGTTCACCCATTCTTTTTTTAGGTTCACCTGATCCTTTTTGGTTTAATATTATTTTTGGTTCACCCGATCCTTTTTCGGTTCACCATTATGTTTGGTTCACCCGATCCTTTTCTGTTCCCTATTATTTTCGGTTGCTGGAAAAGAAAGACGAGCAGGATTCTTTTCGGTTGTTTGGGTTTTTACGCTGGAAACTTGATGTGTTTTTTCCCACTCTGGGAAGAAGGAAGAATAAACCGGGAATCGAACCGGGAAAGTGAAACTTTCTTCATGTGGTATCTCTAGTATGTCAAATTGAGTGAACATTTCGCTATTGTATTCTTTTCCTTTATTTTTATATTTTCCTAAATGCTAAGATTTAGAAAATTCAAATTAAAAAATTGTTTTCTTTTTTCCTTTTTTACGTAGTGGAAAATGTTCTGATTGAATTTTTAATACTTTTTAGAAATAATCTTCCAATTATTTCTTACGTAGACAAAAGCAAAAAAAGTTGAATGAAAAAAAAAGTAATACGAAAATGTCCAACAAAAGTGAAAAAAAGTAATACAAAAACGGCGTCGCGGCTGGGAATCGAACCGTGGAAGAATGAAGGAACGAACGAACAAACGCTTAATGGGCTTTGACTCATTAATGGGCTTCACGCGGGAAGAAGGAACCGAAGAAAACGTACGGGCGAGTCGGAAGTACAACTCGCTAAGAGCGAGGTATAGGGGGTCCCGCTGAATTATTGGCAGCCAAGTCGCGTCAAAGGTTCATGCATGTTGGCCCGATACAGGTCGCTTCGGATTGCGTCTAGGTGATGAGGGGCTTTGCAAGCTCAACATCTGGAGGAGTTCAGCAAAATCTTGCCTGTTAAAAAAAAAATCTTGCGTTAGTTAAAGGTGAAATCACAGCGAGCAAAGTGGGGATGTTGTCTTCCGCCAGGAAGGAAGAGCGTTCAGCAATGAAGCTTACACGCTGGAGAGGTTTGCTTCGTCCTTACGAGTGGATTCCATGGTTAGCTTTTAGCACCACCTAATGGTTTAAGTATGTACTCCTCTGTCCAAAATAAGTGTTTTTATTTTGTCCAAATATGAATGTACGTAGTTGTGTTTTCTGTCTAGATTCATTTGTATTTGGGCAAATCTAAGACACTTATTTTGGGGCGGAGCGAGTATGTAACTCTTGATTCTACTTGAATAAAAGGCATGCAAGTTGTAAAAAAAAAAATCGTGTCAAAAGTGAGAGATGCGAAGGGCATGCGGGACCCCACGTACGCTGACGCGCATCGCGCAAAGAGCGCCATTATGCCACTCCTCGCCCTCGGTGGGCCAAGGTCGATAATCAAGATAGTGTGGAACAAGTGAAAATCAAGAGGAAACTAGGTATCGATATTTCCAAAAATAACTGAAAAATAGAGTATGTTGGACCGGTAATGTTCTAGAACCAGGTAAATTTTCAATTTAAAAGTTATATTTATTTGAGAGGTAAAAAACTACTCGCTCCGTTCCACAATATAAGTTGTTTTAGGTGTTTGACATGTTGTCTAGAGTCGGACTAAAAGAAATGGAAAGAGAATGGACATATACACTAAAACATGTCTAGATACATGTGGTCCAAATGTGAATGTGGAAAAAGTCTAAAACATCTTATATTGTGGAACGGAGGGAATAAATTTCATAATGAATAGTGACAAACGGTACAAAATCACAATTCGTGAATATTTTTCTTTTCTTATCTCCCATACAAATATCACTTCAGAATTCAAATTCCACATATATACAAAATCAACCTCTAAACATTTTTTTGTCAGAACTTTTGAAACTGTTAAACCTGACGTCCACAAGTTTTATGTAACTTAAATTCTCGAGCAAGGTTATTGTGTCAGCAGGTAACGTATTGCGCAAGGACCTCGTAGAGGCTTTTGTTGTGCCACTTGTGCATCCGTCCCCGACGGTTCCATATTGTAGGCCATATCGGTCCGTCGAAGTGATCGGCAACCGTCTGGTACTCTGTGCCAAGGATGTTTGGCTAACTCTCGTTGTCCTTGTCTTAGTTGGGGTCCGCCAGCTGATCAGTTGAGGAGTCGACGATGCTCCCGAATGAGGACATGCAACCTGGCCTCGTCAGTGGGAATCAACGGGACGATGAGGCCGCACGCGTTGATGCTCCACCGTTAGGAGAGGGGATGCCTGTCAGCACGAGGAGGCAATTTCGATGCAAGCTAGGGACCGGGGCCATGGAGGGACTCTCGAGTGAGGGAGTGGGATTATTGCCCATGTCCGACACAATTGTCTCTATTGGCGCCACGACTGGGCATCATTTTATGATCTGGCGCCCCAATAGCGCTATTCAGATGGTATTGGAAAAGCACCGGTAGATATGCTCTTAGGGGTCGTTTGGATCCCATCATTTCATTTGGCAAAAATGAAATGAAACGAAATGAAATAGGAATTGACTTAACATAGTAAAGGCATTCTCTGCAATTCCAATTGAAATGACATTCCAATTTCGTGACAGCCAAACACGTTGGGCATGGAATTTGAAATGAATTTCTCTGAAACGATGGAATCCAAACGAACCATTAGGGTGCTTGGTAGTTCGGGCCTCGGGTTCTATCATTATCCTTCCATTATTTCATGTATTTTTTGTTTTTATTAATTTGTGTGTAACTTTTTATGTATCTCACAAAAGTCATGGTGTCTCTCTCCTTCAGGAAGTTTTACATTTGAATCTGCATATCGGTACCTTCTTAGAGGGCCCATCCCATCTTGGACTTCTCTCCAATGGAAAGCTCAAATACCTCTAAAATCAAGATCTTCGTTTGGAAGATCCTTCAGGGCTGCCTACCCATTGGCGTGGAGGTGTGAAAGCACCATGGGCCAAGCGATGGCCTATGTCCTTTGTGTGTCATCCCTGAATCTGGGACCCACGTCCTCTTTTCTTGTCCTGCTGCTCGCTTCTTATGGGGTTTCATCGCCGAGTCTCTGGGGCTGGATGAAGAGGCCCTAAACCATAGCGAGTCTCTATAAGCACATGTGGACCACACCGATAAAAAAGTGCCTCTCCTGGTTAGTGTTCGGCGCGATGACCTGGACTTTATGGACTATTGATGACCCACAAGTATAGGGGATCTATCGTAGTCCTTTTTATAAGTAAGAGTGTCGAACCAACGAGGAGCTGAAGGTGTTGACAAGTGGATTTCAGCAAGGTTTCACTGCAAGCACTAAAAGGGAAATATTTTTGGAGTTTTGATATAACAAGCAAATAAAGAACAAGTAAATAAAAGAGTGCCACAATATTGGCAGCAAATAGCCCAATCCTTTTAAGCTCAAAGGACAGGTCAGTTGTATTACTTATGATGATTAAAACGTTCTCGAGGACACATGGGAATTTCTGCCTAGCCATTTTCATTGCACACCGATGATTAATCTTCAATGTTTTGATAAGGTGCCGTGTGGGTGAACCTATGCTAATGCACCGCCCTTACTTGGACTAGTACATACTTGTGATTCAACCCCTTGCAAGTATCCGCGACTACAAGAAAGTAATTAAGATAAAAACCTTACCACATCCTTAAACTCTGAGATCCTACACTCCCTAGTGCACTAGTTTGCGAATTGGGGTTTAGGTTTCTGTCACTCCGGCAACCCTACCATAAGCAAACTAAATACACCATGCACTCCCCTAGGCCCCCGAAAGGTGAAGTATCGTGTAGTCGACGTTCACACGATACCACTAGAGGAATAACACCACAACATTTATCAAACCATTAAATACTACTCAACATAATGCAATTACTAGCAACTAGGTTTTCCCCATGTCCTCAAGAACCAAACGGACTACTCACAAGACATCATATAGATCATGATCGGAGGTGATATGAATAAGGGCAACAATCTGATTGTAACAATAATTCACCGATAAAACTCACAAGCATCAACTACTAGAGGTAATCAACACCCGGGAAAGGATTCCAATGAACTAATCAAGATACAACGACGAATGCTACAGCGAGATGAGATGAGATGGGATGGTGATGGTGATGATGGTCCTGATGGTGGAGATAGTGGTGATGATGATCCCGATGATGCTCGGCGTGATGGTGATGATGACGATAGCGATTCTCCCCTCCGGGAGGGAAATTCCCCGGCAGATTTCTCCCTGCCGGAGCTCTTCTTCTCTCTGTCTGGTTTCCGCCTCGCAGAGGTGGCGGAAAAATTATTGGTCGATGCCCCCACCTTTTTTAGGTCATAGGGAAGATGTACGCCGAAGGGGAGCCGGAGGGGGGCCACATGAGCCAGGGGCGGGCCCCGCCCATGACCAGGGATGGACCCGCGCCTGCTAGCTGCCCCTGCTCCCTGAAGATCGCCTCCGTGCGCCCTTTTGGCTCCGTGACTTATTTCCAAAAATAATGTTCTCTGAATTTTTCTGGAATTTTTTGGGCTTCCGAAGTCAGGTGTCTTGACAGGTACTTTTCCAGCTGATTCCAGGCTCCGGTAGACGAATCCCCAATAAATGCAAAACATGCAAAATAAGATAAAATAACATAAGTATTGCATTATAATATGAAATGTATCAATGAATAAAGACAGATTATGATGTAAAATAGGGATGCAAAATGGACTTATCAACTCCCCCAAGCTTGGACTCCGCTTGTCCCCAAGCGAAAACTGAGCTCGGTAAACTTGACCACAAGTTTATGGAGTGAAGTGTCGATAAATAAATAATACGAACGTGAAGCATCAATATTTACTCACCAAACACAAATATATTCTAAACAACAACCATCTCTCATAAAGCTTCTCGAAGACAAGTAATGCATCAATAACATGTTACGGGGCAATAGAGCAAAAACTTATTAAGTAATGGCAAACTATGACTTCAGTTAAGAAACAATTAGACTTGTCAAACTCATATTTCAAGAAGGATCCATTTAAATGCCTCAACTATCAAGTCATATTTCCATGAGTTGCAAATTATCTGAGTTGTATTCTTATGATAAAAGCATTAGAACTGACATAAGAAAGAAATTGATTAGCTGCAATGAAACATTGCAAATACCATAAGTGATAACATCAAAGATCAACACCTCAAGTTTGCTTGTGGAAGACTGAGGAAGTAGGTGAACTGACTCGACAATAAGTAACAGAAAGGCCCTTCGCAGAGGGAAGTAGAGATTAATCATGTGCAAGAGCTTTCTGATTTTATAAAACAAAAGTAAAAACAATTTTGAGCGGTGCATGCGTTCGTCAACGAATCCATAGCAAAGAAACTCATCAGTCCCCCATGCCAAGCAAGGTTTTTAGAGTTTTGAGAGCGGCTGCCATAGAGGAACTAGTAGATTCCTCTTTCTCCTTTGTTTATCACTAACCAATGTTTTGACTGATTTCTCAGGTTGCACTGTGTGAAGGAGATATTAATGATTGGTTGAATTTATATTTTGCGGGCTGGGAATCCTTGGCCAGCTCTCGGCAAATTTAATAACAACTATGTGAAGGATGTTAGTGTTAGCATGTGAAGTAGGAAAGGGACCCATAAAATCGAATCCCCAATAGTCAAAAGGTTCAATAATAAGAGAGTAATTCATAGACATTTCATTACGTCTACACATATTACCAACCCTTTGACATTCATCACAAGTTGAAACAAACCTCTTAGCATCTTTACATAAAGTAGGCCAATAAAAACCTGATTGAAGAACCTTGTGTGTTGTCCTTTCTCCTGCGTGATGTCCACCATAGCCACTATTGTGACAATTTCTCAATATTTCATCCTGTTCATGCTCAGTAATACATCTCGTCATAATTCCATCAACTCCCTCCTTGTATAAATGTGGGTCATCCCAAAAATAGTGCCTCAAATCATAGAATAATTTCTTTCTCTGTTGATAAGTAAAATTTGGAGGCAAAAATTTCGAGACAATAAAATTAGCATAATCAGCATACCAAGGAGCATCATGAGAGCTTACCTTGACAACAACAAGTTGTTCATCAGGGAAGCTATCATTTAAAGGGATTGGATCATGAGGTATATTTTCCATTCTAGACAAATTATCAGCTACAGGATTATCCGCACCTTCTCTATCAACAATATGCAAATCAAATTCTTGCAGCAAAAGCACCCATCTAATAAGCCTAGGCTTAGCATCTTTCTTCTCCATAAGGTACTTAATTGCATCATGATCGGTATGGATAATTAATTTAGAGTCCACAATGTACTGTCTAAATTTATCACAAGCAAAGACCACAGCTAAAAATTCTTTTTCAGTAGTAGCATAATTCTTTTGTGCACTATCTAAAGCTTTGCTAGCATAATGAATAACATTTAGCTTTTTATCGACTCTTTGGCCAAGCACAACCCCAACAACATAATCGCTAGCATCACACATAATTTCAAAGGGTAAATTCCAGTCAGGCGGTTGAACTATAGGAGCAGTGATTAAAGCTTTCTTAAGTACTTCGAAAGCTTCCTTACAATCCTCATAAAAAACAAATGGAACATATTTTTGAAGAAGATTAGTAAGAGGTCTCGAAGTCTTAGAAAATTCCTTAATAAATCTTCTATAGAAACCAGCGTGACCTAGAAAACTATGTATACCTTTGATGTCCCTTGGATAAGGCATCTTCTCAATTGCCTCAATCATGGCTCTATCAACTTCAATTCCTCTCTCCAAAATTTTATGCCCGAGAACAATGCCTTCACTCACCATAAATTGACACTTCTCCCAATTAAGAACGAGATTTGTCTCTTCACATCTCTTCAAAACTTTGTCAAGATTATAGAGGCAATTGTCGAAAGAAGTTCCATAGACAGAAAAATCGTCCATGAATACTTCCACAATTTCCTCGCAGAAACCATGAAAAATAGCAAACATGCTTCTTTGAAAGGTAGCAGGAGCATTACACAAACCAAAAGGCATACGTCTATAAGCATAAGTTTCATAAGGACAAGTAAAATTTGTTTTCTCTTGATCTTCAATAGCTGCAATTCCGCCTTCGCTTGGGGCACCACCCAACTTATTTTAATACAGCAGCAACCGCCCTTACTTGGACTAGTACATACTTGTGATTAAACCACTTGCAAGCATCCGCAACTACAAGAAAGTAATTAAGATAAAAAACTAACCACAACCTTAAACTCTGAGATCCTACACTCCCTAGTGCACTAGTTTGCAAATTGGGGTTTAGGTTTCTGTCACTCCGGCAACCCTACCATAAGAAAACTAAATACACCATACACTCCCCTAGGCCCCCGAAAGGTGAAGTATCGTGTAGTCGACGTTCACACGATACCACTAGAGGAATAACACCACAACATTTATCAAAACATTAAATACTACTCAACATAATGCAATTACTGGCAACTAGGCTTTCCCCATGTCCTCAAGAACCAAACGGACTACTCACAAGACATCATATAGATCATGATCGGAGGTGATATGAATAAGGGCAACAATCTGATTGTAACAATAATTCACCGATAAAACTCACAAGCATCAACTACTAGAGGTAATCAACACCCGGGAAAGGATTCCAATGAACTAATCAAGATACAACGACGAATGCTAGAGCGAGATGAGATGGGATGGTGATGGTGATTATGGTCCTGGTGGTGGAGATGGTGGTGATGATGATCCCAATGATGCCAGGCGTGATGGTGATGACGATGGCAGCGATTCCCCCCTCCGGTAGGGAAATATCCCTGGCAGATTTCTCCCTGCCGAAGCTCTTCTTCTCTCTGTCTGGTTCCGCCTCGCAGAGGCGGCGGAAAAATTATTGGTCGACGCCCCCACGTTTTTAGGTCATAGGGAAGATGTACGCCGAAGGGGAGCCAGAGGGGGACACAGCAGCCAGGGGCGGGCCCCACCCGCGGCCACGGGTGGACCCGCGCATGCTGGCCGTCCCTGCTCCCTGGAGCTCGCCTCCGTGCGCCCTTTTGGCTTCGTGATTTATTTCCAAAAATAATGTTCTCTGAATTTTTTTGGGCTTCCGAAGTCAGGTGTCTTGACAGGTACTTTTCCAGCTGATTCCAGGCTCCGGCAGACGAATCCCCAATAAATGCAAAACATGCAAAATAAGATAAAATGCATAAGTATTGCATTATAATATGAAATATATCAATTAATAAAGACAGATTATGATGTAAAATAGTGATGCAAAATGGACGTATCAACTATACGTAATAAGATGGTTATCGAGCGTGTTTTCCCTAGGCGTACCTTTGACTTTGTGTTTAAATTCTTAGATTTTCTGTGACAGTGGCATCCAGCCATCCATTGTGTAGAAAAAGGGACAGGGAACGGCTGGACGACGATCGAGGATCTCTTGGCGGCTCACATACCTTCGTCGTCTAGGCGTCGAGTCTCACTCCATGAGTTGCATAGTTTCCTTTTTCGTTTTTGTTGGACATGTGTGGGTTGTTGTCCCAACAGACCTTTTCTTCTTTGTACTTCTGTCATAACACTTGAACCTTGTATAGGTACGATTGCTTTATTTATAAAGCGGATGAAAACCATTTTCTGGGAGGAACTATTTTCTTCAATTTCTCAGCAAAATCCACGCTAGACTTGTCGAGCTTTAACCTCGTGGAGTTTCACAACGTGCGTGACTGATAACTACTTCCTTTGTCCCAAATTGTAAGACGTTTTTGATAGACCAGTGCAGCTAGCCAAAACGAGAGAGGTATTTTGCCCCCCGTGGTCATATGCTTCCGATGAAATGATATTTTTGGTGCTCTGTGTGAAAAACAAAGTAGTGCTCCACCGACTCTTTTTTTCACAGAGTATCATAAATATCATTTTATCTCGTTATATGTACATTAAAATTATATATATTTTTATCTATATTTTTTCAGATTATTATTATTATTTTAATCTACCAAGAGTATGTGGGCTATTGACGGAGGTAGTAGTAGACACGACATCGCATTGACGCTCCCGCACCCGCTGTCCAGCGACCAATGCTATCCATACATACAGGTCCAAAATCCAAACCTGCCCCTAAGAGCATCTCCACCGGGGCTGCCTAAATTGTGTCCGGCACCACCCCATTGGAGGCCCAATTGGGGGTTGCCAGACACATGTCCGGCGCTTTTTATTTTCCCTTCCACACGGGCACCCCCTAAAGGAATGGACCCCATGATCAACATTTATAAAAGGAGGCGATTTCATTACGATTCGACGATTTCAACTAAAAGGAGATGATTTCATTTACAAAAGAGGCGATACAACTAAACATTTAAACTAAAACTACCTAAACTAGTACTCTAGAACATGCCGGGCGGAGGTGGCATGCTAGGACCAGCCTTGTCGTCGTTCGCCCCCTCGTTGAAAGAGGAGGAGCCAGGCATGTTGAGGCCGCCAGCATGCGCGCACAAGTGCCTCGCCGACCTGGACGCCCTGGCCTCCACCATCTGCGGGAAAGCAAGGCGGGAAGCGGCGGGAAAGTATGGCGGGAAACGGTGGCGCGCGCGGGAAGGGACGGGTGGCCTGTGAGGCGAAGTGACGGTTTAATGCCGGCGCTACGTCTTCACCGCGTCGGCTGCAGCGCCATTTCGTAAGGCTGCTCCGTCATTAAACCCTCGAAGGGACGGGTTAGAGGATGACACGCGGACCAAACCAGTCGGTGGAGATGCTCGGATAGTGTCCGGCACCGCGAAAGCAGCCCCAAACTTTGGAGGCACTGTTGGCGGTGGCGAACAGATTTTGGACGGGTAAAACCTTTGCGACCCCAGCGTGGCCTGTTTTTATGTACAGGGCCATTTTACGATGCCGGTGGAGATGCTCTAATAATTGCAGGACACGGCGGCACCAACGCGCGACTGTCACGGCGGATGGAGACTGCTTCTCGGTCCAAGAACCGAGGAAAAAGACAGGCCATCGTTGATCAGCAACAATGGTCTACGCGCCGAGGGTGGCGCTGTGCATGGGGCCCCTGCGGTGGACGGAGCGCCCGCCGACCGCCGTGTCCGTGCCGTCGACGTCTCGAGCGCGGCGCGGCGCACCCCTCCGCCAGGTGACGGGACAGCGACCGGACGTGGGGGAGACCCAGATTTGGGGGAGCGGCGGTGCTAGTGCAAAAAACAGCGTGAGGCCAAATCACAGGGTCCGAGAAGCAGAGGCTGCAGGGAGGGAACGACCATGGTGGCATGGCGCCATGGCGGGGACCCAGCTAGCTATAGGTAGCTGGCCAAGCCGGGCAGTGCCTGCTGGGGCGTCCTTCTGCAGTCAAAGATACGACTGTACAAGTGCGATCGATGGCATATGCCTGTTTGTGGTTTTCTGTTTTTTTAGTCTATATCTTTTTCTTGTTTTTAACGGGTATATCTTGTTCTGATCTCTACTTTCTTGTTTCCGGTACCTGCCAAAAAGACTACTCGCGGTGACCCGCCATTTTTTTTAATCTTTTTACACAGGCTATAGAAATATTTTTATCTCATGAAATTTACTTGCCGATTTAGAATGTGCCGATGAACACCTAGATTTTTTTGGGACCTTTTGACATTTTTTTTAATGAGTTACAACGAGTTCCGAAGTAGTCTCCATAATTTGAACCACAACCGAGATATACATCAAGAAAAAGGAAAAGTACAGGAAATTCAGTTTGGAACCCAGGTCTATATGCACCCGATATCTGAAAACCAAAGTTTGAAATGTCGAAAAATTCTGAAATAAAGTTCCATGGATACAACTTCACATTTTATGTGTTCATAAAGTTGTTTCATGAAGTTTCATCATTTTTTGTGAATTGTGTAAAAAATACAAAAAAAAGTCTCGAAAAAAGGCTTATTTTAGCACCAAATTTTGTCTTTTTACATAGACCACAAAAAGTTGGTTTTTCACGAAACAACTTCTGAACATATATGATGTTAAGGTCTATGCGCCGACATTTTTTTTATAATTTTTTAACATTTCGAGACACGTCCAAGATAATTTTTAAATACACCTAGGAGCCAATAAGTACATGTTTATATGAATAACGCCTCATGTTCATTTACTTTAAGATCTCTTTTCGACATATTTCATCCCTCGATTTTTTTGCATTTATTTGTTTCATTCTATTGTGTTACGTTTTTGCGCGTGTGTATGTCCGGACATGTGAGAATATCCAATATTATGCTTTTTTTAACTCTTGAATTTCATTATCTTTTGGGTTCTATGTAATTGTGGTTTTTGTGTCGCACATCTCTTGAGGACATTTGGAGATGTTTTTTTTGTGTGTGTGTTTTTCTTACCTAGAAGAGTATCTGCTTGTTTTCACTGGAGAAAAAATTATTACTTCGTGCAATGCAATGAAGCAGTAAAGCCCTACCTTTAAAAATAGTCTTCAAATAGGTTTATGAAGATAGTTTTATACAACTTTCGATACCAACATAAAAACAAAGAGTTGCATTATTCAAAAAATCTAAAGATATCATTTTATTTTTATGGTCATGAATTTGGTTGGATCCTTACAGATTTAGCGCATATTAACTTTCATAATAAACCATATGAATCCAAGTCAAATTATTATATTAATTACGATATGCCACAATGCTATTGATATTTTGTACAACTAAATTCGTTGAACTATGTAGGAGGTCTGCCATATTTTCATTGCATCATTTAATCAATGTACGCGAATATGTCATACTGAAAATTTAAAAATAGTAAGTCTAAAATAATAACTTTGAAAGTAAAATATCTAAACATGGTTGGGATCATCTTATTATTCCGTGATACAAATAAAAAACAAGTGACGAGTTCATCATATTTTTAGAAATTGTTCTAGTAGAAGGCTCGCGCAATGTGAATATAAGGCATTCATGTATATTGGTGCTAATGGTTGTCAGAATTTCAAATTCGGGATGAGATTGGACTCCCATGGTAAGTTCAAAATTCGTAGGATCCTAAATAACGTGTTAAAATTTTAGATTCTACTAATTATGATATTAAAGCTGTGAATCAGACGATATGATCACGATTTCGACAAATCTTGCCATTGCTAGTTCCTAAAAAGAGTTTCGGTGCAAACAACAAGCCCCGTCTGCAATGTCTATCTATTGCGCCGGGATTCGCACGCAACCTTGCTTAGCTCCTTTTAGAAGCCCTCAACTATTATGATTTTTTTTAAACATTGTCAAACCATGCATATAGGTACTCCAGTCGACGGTATGAATATTCTGAGAAGAAAAACATGGTGTGCCCATTGTATTTTTTATTTTCACTGTTCTATTTTTATTTGGGGAATTCTATGTTTAGAACAGTCGGTAGATAAGCATATTCATAGAACGCTTGGACAACTCTAGTCCCCACGGGCGGAACCAAAATTTGGAAAGTTCTGCATGCAAACAACCCGAAAAAGGTGGTTACGTCGTTAGAATTTAATACAATTTCGGAAATTTAAAAAGATTTGTAGGTCAAATAGTTTATCCGATTTAAAATCCGTTTTCACCATCGGACTAGTCGCGACGAGATCTTCAAAACTAGATCCCATATGAATATGTTTCGATGAATTTTTTCCGACCCAAAACTTACCCATCACTAACACTTAAGTTACCCGGTTGCAATACATGAGTTACCCACCTACTGAAAAATCATTTTCTGCTTTAAGCTAGATCTCATTTTTACTTGCTTTGTGTCATTTTTTCAGCTTTTAACTTACCACCTTGTTTTATACACGATCTACCACTTCGGGTTGGTAAGTGCATCAGGAATAAGTTCAATAAGTAGAGCACATTAGACGTACGCTCTTAGTTAGGCAGTACCAATTCCTCTACCTGATTTCTTCCCCCGGTATTTCATTCCACCTTTCATCGGGGTTCCCCTTGCTTGCTTCGTCGGGATAGAACCAACGTTTAGGTTGCTGATAGACATGGAGTTTGGAGCTCCCTCCTGGATTGTTGATTGGTATGAACTTGCAAAAAGTTTACATATGTATTTCTGGTGATAGCTATCCCAGGCTCACAAGTTGACAAGATTGGTGTGTATACTCCATGTATTCTCCGGTAGGCCCACCTCCCGTCAACGACTCCAACCTCCGTCTCCTCCTCGTTCCGGCCGCTATGCAACGCCCCTCGACCTGTGAGCTCGCACCTAGTCACGATCCCTGGTTCTCTCCGTTGCGAGCTCATTTCCATCTAAGATTGTGAAATCAATTCCCTTTTTTTTTGTTCATGATGTACATACTTGATGGATTTGGTTTATATACTAGATTAATAATTGATTTTGTAGTTACCCCATTCTTTAGATAATAGTTATCCACCAACTATTGATGGAGTTACCCATGTTGTTCATAATATAGTTATCCACCACGAAATCGATGAAATTACCCTACTCTCTTACTAATAGTTACCCACCAGGTACTGATATAGTTACCCACACTATACTGATATAGTTACCTATGTGTTTATCCACAACATGAAATCAATATAGTTACCCTCCACTCCAGTAATAGTTACCCACTAGGTATTGAGATTAAGTTACCCACCCAAAATTAATGGAGTTACCCATGTGTTCATGAGCTAGTTACCCACAAGGAAATTGATGTAGTTACCATACTCTATCGGTAATAATTATCCACACAGTACTGGTGAAGTTACCCACCCATTACTGATAGAGTTACCCATGTGTCATGATATAGTTATCCATCACGAAATCGATATAGTTACCATGTGTCTAAATAATAGTTACCAACCCAACAAGTTACCCATATAATTTAGTGTAGGCGTCACCATGATATCAACATAGTTCTCACCCGAATACTTATGGAGTTGTACATGTGTTTTAGTGTATAGTTACCCACTTGTCCATGATACATTTACCATCTAAAATGGTAACTCACTTATGAAACTGGATGGTAACTTCAAAAATAGAAAAAGCAAAAAAAATGTGGGATCTAATTTTAAGCCGAAACGATATTTCGTAGGGTGGATAACTTACATATTACGGTATGGGTAACTCACGTGTTATGGGGTGGGTAACTTTTAGTTCCGAAAAAAATCATCGAAATATATCAACATGGGATTTAGTTTCGAAGATCTCATCGCGACTAGTCCAACGGTGAAAACGGATCCAAAATCGAATATACGGTTTGAGATACAAAACATTTTAAAGTTTTCAATTTTACATTTATTGCGGATGATGTCATTTAGATTGTTTTACACTTAGATTGTTTTAGGCGGGGCATGGTTATGGTTTATTGAAAAGTTGATTGAAAAAATTGTTTTAGATGAAATTAATATTTACTATCATGATTTGTGTAATAGAAATATTTACTATCAAGAGGGAAAGGTTGTAGGAATTTTGTATTAGCTTATATTGTATTATATTAGTCTCTTATATTTGTGTAATAGAAATATTGTATCAATTTTGTATTAGCTTATATTGTATTTATTAGTCTCTCATATTTTATTAGAGAGGGAACTTGTATGAAACTTATATCAATTTTGTATTAGCTTATATTGTATTATATTAGTCTCTTATATTGTATTAGTCCAACATTGTATGTTCAAGTGATATATATCACGACGACGCTTAGGAACAACGGGCGCAGCAACACGCGCCTTTCCTTTTAGTACCATTTTGCAGCAACACGGCAGAGACGGCTCCGAAAATAACCTTCGCATTTTGCAGAAACCATGGATCCAGTCGGTAGAGATGAAAATGACGAACATATCCTCGAGGATATGATCCGCGGCGACGATGTCGCAAGTCAATTCCTGAACGAGTCCGGTGAGGGGGATGAGTCTCTCAACCGAGGTGACGGCGGCCCCGACGCCTGGGAAGAGGCCGTACTCGGTGAGGGGGAAGCCGACGAGGCAGAAGCCGGTGGCTCGGGTGCCACATTGATCAACACAAACTCCGGAGAGGTGCATATATATATTTATATTAATTAATTTAGCCTCCGTTGTCTATATACACATATTAACGGTCTTTCTTCTTTTAGCCCTACGGATCGAGCAAGTCCACTGCGAGGACGAAACGAGGACCAACCAGAAAGTTGGAGGACAATGTCCGGTACAGGATCGAGGTGGTCGCTGCAGACGGCGAACCCATTGCTCCAACAGATGTCAAACAGAAGTTTGTGAAGCAATGCGGTGTCATTGTTAGGGACTTCGTCCCGATCACCATCTAAGAATGGAATAAGCCAAAGGATCGTGATCTTACCTGGCTCGGCGACGAAGGCAAGAAACACATTTTTCAAAAGGTCATGCATAATTTCACCTTGCCATGGCCAGAGGTGGATCCAGAGGAGGGGGAGCCATCTGAGGAGCAGATGGATAAACTTAAAAAAAGAGCTAGTAGATAAAGTCAAGGCGTGGGCTCTTAAGAAGATGGCCGAGCTATTTAACAAATATAAGAAGAGATTGTACACCGACTATGTGTTGAAAGGAAAAACTCCGGATTTCGATCGAGGGTACGAGAAGATAAGAGACTATTGGGATGAATTTGTAGCATACAGGAAATCGGAGGCAGCTTTGGCAAAGTCTGAAATAAATAAGGCAAATGCTGCTAAGAAGAAGTACCACCATAATATGGGGCCCGGTGGCTACGCCCGTTCCATGCCTAAGTGGGACAAAATGGAGAAGGACCTGCTGGATCAAGGGATTGTACCAGAGCCTATTAGAGATGGATGGATCGAGCGGTCCCGAAATTGGTTCTACGGGCATGGGGGCACACTGAACGCTTCTACCGGGGACTGCATATATAACAAAAGACACAAGGATAATCCTCTACTACCCATCGATGACATTAGAAAAGCAGTAAAGGATGTTGAAGAGGGACGGTTCCGTCCCGATAGAGAGAATGACGAGCTTGCACGCGCCCTTGGGAATAAAGAACATGAAGGACGAACACGAGGCACCCCAGGCTCCAAGCCGTGGGCACATGGGTTTCCCGTGGAACAAAAAATATGGCCCGACAGAAGTCATATGAGGAGAAAGGTAAGGGAGCAACAGGAAGAAGCCGAGAAGGCAGACCGGCTCCGCGCGCTAGAAGAAGGGTACAAGCGGCAGCAGGAGCAAATCGACCGACTTAGCCAGCAAGGCACTCTCGCCCTATCTCAGCAGCACGTCGATGCTGCCGCCCCATCGAATCGGAGAAGCAGCGTGGCTTCGAGCAGGCTCGTTGATGATGATGATCCTCTTTGTCGCTACCCAGTGGATGATATCACGGAGACCACAACTTGTGAGCTACATGTGAAAGTGATGAACATAAGCATGAAGGTGGCGGTCGGCTATGCCGTACCTATTGGACCTACACCAACTTTCCATTGCTCCCCTGTTCCTCTTGGCTACACTATTGTCGGGGTGGATAAAGTTTATAAAGGATTTGAGGAGCTGAAGCTGGATCACCCCGCAGGTGAAGATGGGGAGATCGTTGAACTTGGAGAAGCCAGAAAAAACACCATTCTATGGCGAAAGGAATTAATCGTGCTTCCAAGGCCATCGACTCCTCAGAGTAGCGATCCAGCGCAACACTCTCCAGCGCAACAGTCTTCTCCGCCGTCGCCGCCTCAGGCGCCGTCTCCGCAGCCTCAGTCTCCAGCGCGTGAGTCTCCGCCGCCTCAGTCTCCAGCGCGGTCGTCTCCGCCGCCTCAGTCTCCGGTGCGTTCGGGTAGGTTGGGGTTGGATAAGAACCGATTACCGAAACGTACGTTATCACCCCTACCAAAAATACCTCACAAGAATATGGTCAAGAGACCTTACGACCGTACACCGGAGGAAAACGCGGTGTACGCAGAAGCCGAAAAGGTCGCGTGGTTTGCTAAGTTGAAGGAGAAACCGAAAAAGTTTCCCGACACCCCAGAAGAGCATGGCAAAGTCGTAGCAATGCTGAAGAATATGCAGCAACCCCCGCCAGCGGAAGAACCAGACTACGAACGCTCTATTCATAAGGCGACGAAACGGAAAGCAGAAAGATCAGTTCCCCAGCTCGGAACACAGAAAAAACAATCAGTTGCCCCGCTCAAAGTGGTCTCTAATACCGAGGCGGGGTCGAGTAGAGTACGGCCCGTTGTTCCGATCGACGACAAGTCTTGTACACCTGAGATTGTTGGCATGTTCGGAGAAGCAGCCGCTGCTCAGGGCTTGACTATTTATCAGTACTTAGACCGAATAGATTATCAGAAAGTTGCAGACTACACATACAAGCACGGGCGTCCTCTCGTCAAATCTGAGTTGGTCAAAGATCTACCAACAAAAATGCGAAGATTGCATAATTGGTACATGGCAGCCTCAAAGAGAGGGGGGATTGGCTCTACATTAAATATGATAACAATGCTTTCGGGTCTGGAAATGGAGTGACAATGATTCAATTTTCTGAATTATTTCAGTTGTTCCAACAAAAAGCCCTCGACAAAGCTATCATCAGTGCCTATTGTCTGTAAGTATTATTTCTGTAATTAATTTTCTTGCTAGCTCACCTCGTTCATTGTATTTTATAATCTTACTCATCACTATATTAATTATGCAGAATGAAGATTCTCCAATGCAGAAGAGGACAAATCTATGACATTGGGTTTATTGACCCAAATGTCGTTCATAAAAAAGTTCTCGTTAAACATTATCAAGATACAGAAAATAACTTGGTAAATGCATTCTTGTTTAACGAAACCAAAAGAGAGATACTATTTCCATACAACTTCGAGTAAGTGTTACTGTCTTGTACACATTATTCTATTTCGCTTAATTTCTCGATGTTAAGTGTATAATTGATAACTTATGCATGCGCAGTTTCCACTTTATTCTGCTAATCATTGTGCTGGACAAAGGAACAGTACAAGATTTATTAAAAAAAAAGGAACAGTACAAGCCATGGACTCGAGACGTCATCCCCTTGAGCACTGGGAGAGCATGCAGATATGCCTCCAGAGGTAATTTCAATCATTATGTCAGTATATTGATAGCAATTAATTAATATATAAGTCCTTTATTCATTTTCTTTGCCGGACAGGGTTTGGAAACGATTCACTACAGCCGCCAAGGATAGGGGTGCTTGGGCGGAGAAGCTTGACTTTAAAAGATTAGATGTAAGTACTACTAGCTATATCCGTGCATCATCTCTTTGATTCTAGTTTCAATACCATTACAATTCTTGATTTTTATTTTCATTGAACTTTGTTCCTGTAAAGTGCTTGGAGCAGCCAGAGGGGACAAATTTATGTGGATACTACGTCTGCGAGTTCATTCGTCAGACGTGTTGTGAGAAGGGCAGAATTTTAAAACAACTTGAAGTGAGTATGCAATATTCACAATTTTTGTTTATTGCCATCAATTTTGTTTAGTTTCATTCATATATATTGATCACTTTTTTAATTAGATCGAACGGTTGCGAGACGACCTTCTACCAATGGATCGTGTACAAGCAATCCAGGAAGAAATTTCCGGATTCATAGATGCAGAGGTCCTAAATAAGAATGCAGAATACTATACTGATTCTAATGCATATGCGGAAAGTAGAAGATGATGTGTTTATATTACAAGGTGATCGAGTGTAAAAAAGATGTGACGACGATCGTGTGTGTAATATATTTGTGACGATGATGTTTAATATATAGTGGTTCCCCATATTGATTCTACATTTTGGTATTTTAATTTTATTTATTTTACATAATCAAATAGGTCTTACTTTTCTGAACATTTTGGTATTTTATTCATATTTTTATGAATTACAGAATAAGCATTATTGATTCTACAAAATTAAACCTTTTTCTGGAATTTGTGAAAAAAAAATTCGGCCAATAGTCCCGGTTCGTAATACGAACCGGGACTAAAGCTCCTGGGCCCGACGACAACGGAGGGGCCACGTGACGCCGGCATTAATCCCGGTTGGAGTCCCAACCGGGACTAGCTTTAGTCCCGGTTGGGGAACCGGGACTAATGGCCCAACCAAACCGGGACTAATGCCCCTTTTTCTACTAGTGTCAGCAGTTTTGTTTGTTAGCTGTATATGAACAAATGCATTGAATGCATACGGGTGAGAGGGCAAACCTTGTGCGAAACGTGAGTGTCTTTATTATATCCTAACATTCTACGGTTAATGTTAACCATAGAACAAACGTAGTCGCGTGCTTTTATTTTCACGTCTGTACAGTAGACGTGCCGTGCCTAAAATCCGAAAAAGATCCCGTCATAAATTCTGAAAAAGAATGCCGAAATTGGTTGCACCGGGCCGGCAAAGCCACGAGCTCTTCTCAACGACGACCCGATAAACCCAGCGATAAATCTCGGGGGACCGAAAACTTTACCCTAGCCCCCACAACCCCGCCGGCCCACACGCGCTTCTCGCCGTTAGTCTCCCGAGGAGTACCGCCACCATCTCCACTTCCGCCGCACCTCCAGAAGCTCCTCCGCTCGGACCAGCTAGGGTTCGATCTCGAGGCCTCAGCGCAATGGAGGGCGGAGGCGAGGTCGTACAGGCCCCGGCGCCGGCTGTAGCGGCGGCGGAAGAGGTGAAGAACACGAGGGTCTTCATGGACGTCACCATCGGCGGCGAGATGGAGGGGAGGATCGTGATTGAGCTGTTCGCGTCCGTGGTGCCCCGGACCGCGGAGAACTTCCGCGCGCTCTGCACCGGGGAGAAGGGCGTCGGCCCCGCCTCCGGCAAGCCGCTCCACTTCAAGGTTAGTAATCGACTGACCCGGAGGACCGCCGTAGACCCGGCTCTGCTCATGCTGCTATGTTTTGGTGCTCCCCTCGGGTGCTGCTGCAGAGGGATTTGGGTGTTGGAACTTGTAATTTGGTCTGGTTGAGCGGAGGCGTCTGTCAATCTCGATTTTGGGAGCGGTTTTGGTGCGATTTGGCGCCCCCCATTAGGTTTTTGAGCGTTGTTTTAGGTGGGTTTTGTGGAGGATTTTTTAGCCTTGGAATCCGTAAAAATGTGTCTCATATACTCCTCTAGTTCCCCCTTCTCTTCTACATCACTTCCTCTACATCAATTCTATGGAAACATTCTTTTTTGTCGCCAGCGATTTGCTGGCAGTGTAATTAGATAATCGGAACCAGGAACATACACTCCTATTGATAATTAGAATCTGTCTTTGTAAATATCGTCGTCTCTCTTCTGTCACATGGATGGATATTGCCCGGTCTATGTGCTAACCAGGGCCTACTTTTCTTCTATTTTTTGTTTTTTGTTTGTTTTTTTCACGCTATTTGGAAGTACTAGTGCTTTCGCTGTGATGTCAAATCGTGTCCTTTGATGTGCAGTTAACCCTATGCGCTGCCACCTCTAGTTTAGCTACTGTTAATAAGGGCCCCCTCTCTTTTGACTTCATACTAAATCTGCACCATGCACACATTAACATATCAAGTACCGTCCCGTGCTAGCTTTTGTTTCCTGTCATTTGCTTGTCGGATCTGGGAACGTACACTCCTTTTCACCTTTATTTAAGTTAAAAGTGGGCACAATTGCTTTGTGCTGCCAGTGTCACTAAATCTGTCTTGGAATAGGCAATGATATGCTCCTATCAGCCGTACAATGCAATATACCCGGCAAGTGTCTTGTGATTAGAGGCAGCTCTTGTGCACCCGAGGAACTACAGTTCCGTTTACAATAGTAGGTTGTACTTTTATCACAAAAACATTCCATTCACGGGCCAGCTTATTGCAAAGGACAACAGTTCTTTATTTTCAACAAAAGCACTCTAGAGACCAGACCCATGGAGGATGTATGTTTGTGAGAACTCAGAAAGATTTTTGTGTGCATAAAGAATTATTTCATTGCATAGCTGGCCTTGTAGCCTGTCAGAATAGACAAAAGCCTTTACTGTATCTAGATTTGCTCTGCCGCTCATCTTGGTTTATGAAGGGACAAAACCCATCTAGATTTGCTTTGCCACGCCTTTCGATTTGTGTTCGGTCACTGTTCTCATGTAAAGTCAAGGACGAGAATTGTCTGTTACAAGAGGAGCTTACCACGTGCTTAGTATTTGGGTAACGGCTTGGCTTTGCATCTGGGGTTTGGAAATTCGCTGCCTAGTTGATCAACCTGAGCGAAACCATGCCGATGAGAATAGTGATGCTTCAGGAATCCTAACGTGCATGATGTGTTTTTGGGTTTCAGGCATTAGGGACTCGTAGTAATTGGTTAATCTTTTATTTCGTTGTAACATCGAGTTGGTAGTGTTTTCTTAACAGCCACCCACCATCTTAACTTCTTAATACTACTGACAATTCGTTTTTCCCTATTGGAAGCAAATAAAATTCTCAGTATAGGAATGGGAATTGATTGGTGCTCTTTTTGGGTTGAATTATTTTGGTCATTTCATTTTTTTAGTTTTAACCACAAAAACTACAGGGTGAAAGTTTGACGATACATTTGTGTATGCTGCACTGATTCCCTTGCCACTTGCCTGTTCCTCACAGTAACCACTAAACAGATCTTACATCACATGAAGTCAAGGGCAAAAAATCTTAGTTACAAGAGGTGCATACCGTTTGCTTAGTATTTTTCCCTATTGGACGTAAATACCACACTAACACTCAGTACATGAATGGAAATTGATTAATGTTCATTTTGTCTTGAATTGTTTTTGGTCATTCCAGTTTCCAAATTGTAGCTACAAAAATACAGGGTGAAAGTTTAATGACACAATTGTGTATGCTGCACTGATTCGCTTGCCAGTTCCTCACAGCAACCACTAAACAGATCTTTGTTGATTGCTATTCTTGCAGGGATCATTCTTCCATCGTATTATCAAAGGTTTTATGGTACAAGGTGGAGATTTCACTGCTGGTGATGGAACAGGAGGGGAGTCGATCTATGGTTTAAAGTTTGAGGATGAGAACTTCATTTTAAAGCATGAGAGAAAAGGAATATTATCGATGGCTAATTCTGGTCCTGACACAAATGGATCTCAGTTTTTCATCACTACCACCCGAACACCTCATTTAGATGGGAAGCATGTAGTTTTTGGGAGAGTAATAAAGGGAATGGGTGTCGTTCGCTCGTGTGAGCACATTCCTGTCGGAGAAGCTGACCGCCCCACAGCTGATGCTGTGATTTTTGATTGTGGAGAACTCCCTGAAGGTGCCGATGATGGAGTTGTGAACTTTTTCAAGGATGGTGACATGTATCCTGACTGGCCAAATGACCTTGATGAGAAGCCTACAGAGGTTTCATGGTGGATGGATGCTGTGGAGTATGCTAAGGCTTTTGGGAATGATAACTTTAAGGTAATTTCTCTCTTAGCTATGCTCCACCCTGTTTTGTTTGGATTCCTGATGTTTCATTGGTCCCTCCTTAACCAAATCTGTGTATGAGTAACTTTACAGTGAAAAAAAAGATGAACATCAATATAGTGACACTACTTCCGGACAGGCTAAATGTACAGCATCTGGTATTGGGCATAAGTAACTTAAGCCTTTAGTTGTTGCAACTTGCTCAAGTACTACTGACGCATTTATGTTTTCTCAGCCGTACGCTGTCCGTGTTAAGTGGTTGCGGTTCAGTCGCCTTCCCGTAAATGAAATCCCTGAGCCTAGCTCAGTTCAGCCTCACTCCCACGTTCAAGTCCTCTTCAGCTCAGAATTGTGTCTTAATGAAAAACAAATTCTAGTTCCTCTTTGGTATTACCTTTAACATCCCGGTGTAAATCATCTACGATGACTCTGACATTTGCTTTCAACATTCGCAAGCTACAGACTATATTAGTCTCCCCTTTTACCTAGGATGTGTGTTCATTTTTCTTAACAATGGTTACTGCAAATTTAAATGCTCTTCTTAAACATGCATCTTTTGAGATTAAAAACTAACAGCCTTAACTACTAGCTTGAATGTGGATTGCTGAGATCAACCAGAGTGAAAGCCACAAACGCCCTACAAAAGACCATGGAGTCGTTGTGCAGCTTTTGTACCTTGCACTTTCTTGCGATATGAGTATCCACCTTGATCTACTGCATTTGCGCTTGGCAGCTAATATTAGAGTTGGCATAGCATTGTAGTCACGACTATACAAAAGATCCTGCAGTTATTGTAGTTAGCATTTGTACTTTCCACTTTCTTGGGATATGAACATCCATTTTGATCTACTGCATTTGGATTTTATCCAAGGGATGGTGTTCAGTTCTCATTTTACTATTTCTTTTATTTTATTTTTTCTCCTGATATTTGATTCAGTTACTGGAATGCTAATTATAAAGATAAGTATACGTTTAACCAGGCTTTAGCTTTATAAAAAGTTTTAAATTTCTCCATCGGGCATTTCTTTTGTCATATAAGAAACTTTGGATTTTGGTCATGACTCCTGACCCCGTCTCATGGATTTTCGTTATTAGAGTTCTGAACTAATCTTATTTTGCACATATGTAATGTTGTATTTCCCTGTCTGATTTCCTAAAGCTAAAGCTAGTGCCTCTACTTGTACAGAAACAAGATTACAAGACAGCTTTGAGAAAGTACAGGAAAGCTCTACGCTACTTGGATGTTTGCTGGGAGAAAGAAGAGATAGACGAAGGCAAAATATACTGTTTCCACTTTCCACTAGAACTGTGTAGCTTTTGTTGGTCACATCATACATACTGATCATAAAACTTGTCACATGACACTTATAACTTATAAGTAATATGAATATGTCTTGCTACGCAGAGAAGAGCACAGCACTACGGAAGACCAAGTCCATAATACTCACAAATAGCTCTGTAAGTTTTGTTTTCCACTCTAATTACTTCTTTTCTGGATGCATATCTGCTGTTCTTTTATCTAGAGAACTGCAATGTTAGTATTATCTTGACATGCTCTGCGACATGCCTACACCGCTAACTGCTTAACCATATGGCTAGCTCATAGAATCGAGCAAGCCCTTAGAAAGGTGAATAACTTAAGATAGGTAGAATGATGCTACATGCTTTGTGTCTGTGATTCCTGTTGATAAAAACTGCGGCGTGTCAGGCTCTGCTACACCACTTAAACTGCATGATTGTTGGCTTGTAGCATCTAACAGGCTCTTAGAAAGGTGATAACTTCAGATAGATAGAATGCTACATGGTTCATGTCCCTGATTACCTGTTGCTTAGCTCTAGGTTGCCTCCTTTCACGTCCCTATGCAAAGTCCTCTATAAAGCAGCGGAGAATTAGCCTGAGTTCCTTGTGTGTAAGCACTTCTATGTATTTCGTTGAATTCGAGTTTCCTCTAAACTATAATTATCGCCGTTGTTAATTGCATTAAAAATCTCTTCTGCTTCACCAGTATTGTACATCATTTCCTCCTGGTGTTACATATCTAGCTTCATACTTATGTTTTATTATTATTCTGTTGTTATAGAAATAGTTACTATTTTGTCACTTGCTTTTCTCGCCTGATGTGTTGCCAACCCTTTTAACTTTACATTTACAACAATTTTGGCAAGGTTAGTTTACCAACACAGGAACATATTATAGTTCTGATTTGTTATTGTCTTCAAACCTATTGGATGCTACTTTGGAGTTAGTCAATAATACTATGCGATCTAAATATTTCACACGCTATTACACTGGTGTCAATTGTTTCCTGAAGCTGAGATAATTTCTTCAGGCATGCAAAATGAAGTTGGGAGATTTAACGGGTGCTTTGTTGGATGCGGATTTCGCTCTGCGTGAAACGGACGGGAATGCTAAGGCTTTTTTCCGACAAGGCCAGGTGTGTATGGACCTTAGTACAACGGTTATAATTTCTTCATTATGCTTTTCTCCGACAAGGACAAGTGCATCCATGCTTTTGTTTCTGCCATTCTTTCAAACCACTCAAATGTCATATTCCATTAGCTGCCATCCCAAAATGTTTTCTCTTATTTGAAGTACTTAACAAGATTTTTGCTCATTATCTAAGATAATATATAGAAAAAACTTCTGCTTGGTATAAGAAAAATTCCATGAGATGACTCTGACATGTACAGTGAAAGGGTTATATGTATGTTAATACAGATTTCAATTATCGTTAGCATTCCTGCCTAGCTCCTTTTCAAATTCTTTACAGTTACAGAGCATGAATACATGACATTGGTCAGCTATGCGTTTTGCTGACACTCCTTTGCTCATGTATTAGATTGTTGCTGTTTAACCTCCAAACACAGTAGTTCAATTTTGTAATTAGTTAGGAGTTAAACAACTACAATAGCTTCACTATAGATACACGCACAATAGCTCTTAGTGTTCGCTAGGTCAGCTACTCATTTTGACATTCTGAAAGAAAAAAGAAATCCCGGGGAGTTGTAATTTTCTTTTGTTACTTGTTGCTATTATTTGTTTCCGATGCTTCATGGATGTGAATTGTTGATTTCTTAAGTTTGTGCAATTGAGCTGAACAATATGTTCTCTACAAGCACCTGATTGTATACGTATAACTAATTCTGATAGTTTGAATGGGATCTGCAGGCCCACATGGCACTTAATGACATTGATGCAGCGGTGCAGAGCTTCCAGAATGCGTTGGACTTGGAGCCGAGTGATGGTTTGTCGTCTCTTTCCTCTTCACTGCCAATCCTCCTCCTACCAATTGATGCGAGTATCTAATGAGTTTGTTTGGACAACCTGCAGGAGGCATTAAACGGGAGCTAGCTGCTGCAAAGAAGAAGGTCAGTCTTGATTTGATTTGGCGACGAACCTGGTTTCTGGATATATGTATTCATTGTTAGCAACTCTTTGGAAACTATCACAGGTTGCCAACAGATTAGATAAGGAGCGGAAGTCCTTTGCTAGGATGTTCCAGTCTTCAGCAAAATCGCACGAGAACAATGAAGTAATTTTGAAACACCATTTTATGTGGTCAAACTTGTGCTCTAGGCATTGAGTACAGAGCAGGCAAAGGTGGATGCTAATGCGCTTATATCTTCTTTTTCTTGCAGGAGAACAATTGAATCTGTAGTTTCTCCCCCCGGCAGAACTTTTGGTAGCTTATTAATCTTGGGACACACACTAGAAAAAAGGTCCTAGTTTGTTGATGCACACCAATTGAAGGATGCTTATGCCTTGAAGAAAAAATTAAAGCATGATTTGTGCTGCAGGTATACCAAGTTGCAACTGCCTACAGTAGCAACAATTGCAGATTCCCATTCTAGATACAGGGAAAATAGTGGGGGGCATGTCGTGGGGGAGGAGAGTTTTTGTCTTTTTATTACAGTGGTGGTCAATGCTGTCTGTACCCAGGGAAAAAACCTGAGACGCTGAACTGAGCAGTACATTTGCATGCCCACCCAATAGACATTTTTCCTCTTGTTTGGTCCCATCGTGGTCAAGCCTGACAGTTTTGATACTCTTCGTGCGCCGTTTGCTTTCGTGATTATTTGTCTATGCGTGCCTTTTGTCTGCCACATATGCTTGCTGCTGAACGCCGCAGATGATCTGATGCTTTTGACCTCCATGTTTATCTTTCTCGGTGGGGTTCACCCTGCTGGCCGCATGCGTGTCTCAAATTGATTTCAGATGTTTGGTCGGGCTGTGGGTATTTTGTGGTTTTTTCCTGTATTGCTACTAGCTATGCCATTTTTATTTTTTCGGCAGTCAATACACTGGATAATACCCCTCCGGTCTCTTCTCTTTAGATCATGGAACAATGTGAGTGCTTAAATGGGTGTTTAGCAAAATAAATAGGTATTCTATTGTCACGTAGGTTGGCTTGGTGTTAAATTAGGTAAATGTGCTTAAGAGGGGATTATGCATTTAATTAGTACTTCAATTAGTAGTAAAGTAGGATATTTTTAATAAACTGATAAAGTACTCTCTGTACGAAGTTATAAAATGTATTGCATATTTTAATTTAGAGTACATATGGATTGAAATGAGTGAGTAGAATGTATATAGACATGTGATTTGGAAAAAAACACAACATTTTATAATTTGCAACGGAGTGAGTAGAATGTGCCTTGCACCAAAATTTCTTCATTTTTTTTTTTGCCTTGTGCACTATGGTATTTCCTTTCTCTTATACACTTCCTTTTTGAGGGTATACAAAAAGGCCTTGAACCTGAGCCAGGTTGTACGAAGCCTGCACGCGTACTCCATTGATCTTCTACAACATGTGAATACGTGACACATTCTCCATTAACATCTTGCGGCTCGTGCACTTCATTACCTTAAAGCAGTACTCATATCATCAAACTCATTCCCCTTTATGAGATTCTCCATTTGGGATGGTTGGGCCGTCTGTATTTTGTGCACATTTGCGTTGCATATATCCTGTTTGGATATAACTAGAAAATAACGAGAACACATGCCACATGCGCCCTAGGCATTGAACTGTGAGTTTGACAGAAGAGCTTGATTACTCTATAAGCTCTTGTGCAGAAGCGGCTGTGGAAAAGTTAGCATTGCTTCACAAACCATATTAGGATTTAACTAGCTTCAGTATCCATGGGTATAAAAATGATGTACTCACTATGATTATGGCTAAACCTTTTCTGTTTTTCTGTAAGCCATAACATGACTTGTATTTTCCTTTTATAGATCATACCACAAATAACTTAGCTGCAAAACATGCAAAACTGGTCTAAGCAAGCATGATCCCCACCGTCGGGAAAAGCCCTCTCAGATCTGCGGAGGTGAGGCATGGTTCTCCCACGCGTTCGACAGAGCACAAGCCGCTGACGGGCATGATGGTAGCGGTGGTGGTCGGGCGTGCCTGATCTGCCGACTCTTGTTGCGATCTCGTGGCCAATGGTGATGATCCAACGGTGTTCGTCCTTGTCGGCTTGATGGCATGCAGGGTGCTGGGTCCGGATGTCGAGGTCGGACGACTTTTGTGATGGACGTCGTGTGTTGGTAAGGCGATCGTCGGACGAGTCATTGAGGGTACTCGTTGGGCTGCATCTTGGCGTTGCGCCTAGATGTTGAGGTGGCCGTCCCAGCTAGGAGGTGGTTCTGTGTGCTTTGGATCTGGGCCCCTAGTTATGATATGGGCGGTCGTGTGGTTCGTGACACATAGCTTTGTGAAACCCTATCCCTAGATGTTCGTCGGGGTAGATGATGTGACGCCCTTGGCAAACTTCAACGACTTTTGGCGGGAACGCAGAAGCAAAATTTCTGGGTTTGGTTAGCTCCGGCTAAAAACACTATTCCCAGCATTCCCCGTTCTATGCCACCGATAATGGTGCTCTCGGTCGCTCCCTTCCTAGGAGGCATTGTTCTAGAGCCCCTTCACCACCCATGTCAGTTGAGATTTGTCTGTTCGTGTGGTTGGTATTGCCTTGCAATTTCTTCATCGGCTAGGCGGGTGCGCGGTCCTATCCTGAGGCAGGCGTGGAAATCGGAGCGGCGGTTTCATTTTATCGCCTCCGTGGTGTTGAGTTGCAGGGTCTCGGTTTTGGTCATGCAGAATAGTTGACGGCTTGTGTAGTGCGTGGCCTCGCGTTATATCGATTTTCAGCCTTTTTTCTTAGGAACTGGCCACTTGATTTTTATCAATGAAATGGCAAGTGCCTTGCTCCAAAAAAAGCAAAGCATTCCTCATATGGATGCCATCCACTGCACATAAATGGACACACACTGATAGCTGTGTATTTTTTTTTTGATAAAAGAGAGATTCCCTCTCCGATTTCTATTATTAGAAACCACCAGGACTGATCCAGTATGATACAATAACAGAGAACATAAAGGAAAGCAACATCAACTATTCTTACCAAAACTACCCCATCCCAGGAGAAATGGACCTTCAGCAGCCAGAAGGGGTAAAACAATATTTCTTCTCTCTCCCCACTCCCGTCCACACAAAAGCCAAAAGACAAAAGAAAAAACCCTATTTTTCCTACATAAAGAGTGGTCTTTTTTCCCTCCTGCATCCTCTGAAGCTTTCATCTTGCATCAGGCAGTGATTCTAAAAGCTCCAGGTCGCCATCCCTTCGAAGCGTTGAAAACTTCACTTGCCACTCGTTCTAGCAGCTTTGCTCCCCACATCATTTCCGCGCTGTTTTCATGTTTTGGCTGCAAGATAGCCCATGAATTAATAAGACAGGCAACCCTATGTATCAGGACAAAGGGATCATGTATTTTCTTCCTCTCGAAACAAATTTCATTACGAGCATTCCATATCGCCCAAAGAATCGCTGCTGCCCCAACTACTACCATTTTCTTTTTCTTTTTACCAAAACTACACAGCCAGTCCCCAAATAGATCCTTGACAGACTCAGGTTTTCTATTGAAGTTATAAGTACAATGAAATATGCTCCAAAAGAGCCTGGCAACCGAGCAGGAAATGAAGAGATGATTTATCGTCTCAACATCCCTGCAGAACCTTTCCATCCCCGTCTCACTAGATTATCCTTAGTGCGAATGCTATTTCTTAAGACAAGCCATAGAAAGATTTTAATCTTCTGCGGAAGTTTGGCTTTCCACATAAATTTGTGTGGATATCCAATATCATTTAGCATCATTTCATTATATAAGGATTTGACCGAAAAAATTCCATTTGCAGTCAAAGTCCAAGTAACTTGATCCTCTCCCCGAATTAAAATAACGCTATTACAGGTATTTTTTATGCTATTCCATGCTTGCAAAGTATCCCCCCACAAAGTTCGTCGGAAAGTCACCGAGTCCCAACCATTGTTCAGGATATAAGCGACAGTAATATTTTTCTTTCTACACAGTCCATATAGCCTAGTATAATTCTTACATAACGGTTTGGTATCAACCCACCAATCTTCCCAAAACCTGGTATTTTCTCCATTGCCAATTTTCTTTTTACAGTATCTGTAAAAGGTGTTTTTAATTCCCATAATCCCAGACCAAAACTGAGAGTTCTTTGGTCTGTGTCTAATAGTAGAGACACAGCCTTCAGGTATATACTTCTTCTTTATTATTGTTTGCCATAGACCAGTTCCACTTTCTAATTTCCATAACCACTTAGCTAAAAGTGCTTGATTCATAACATCTATGTTTAAAAGACCAAGCCCCCCTGACTCTCTGGTTGGCACACCACCGACCATTTCACCAGATGATATTTCTTTTTATCCTTATCTTCTTGCCACACAAGCTTGGATCTGTAGAAATCTATTCTTTTACGCACGGCCACAGGAATTCTATAGAACGACATCATATAAATAGGCATACTAGTTAAGCAAGTCTGGACCAAAGTAGTCCTCCCCGCAATATTCAATAATCTACCTTGCCAACCAGCACATTTGCTTGCAACCTTATTCTCCACCTTGCTCCAATCTTTATTTCTAATTCTCATTTTATTTACAGGGATACCTAAGTATCTCATAGGCAGCGACCCATTAGAGCAAGTAAAGATTCTCTTATATTGCTCACTTTTATCTGCAGCTTCTCCAAAAAGAAAAAGTTCGCTTTTATGGAAGTTTATCTTTAAACCAGACATCTGCTCAAATGCACACAAGATGAATTTGAGATTTTTAGCAGATTCCATATCATCAGGTAATAGAAATATCGTATCATCAGCATATTGTAGCATGTTAACACCCTTTTCAATATACACCTAGTAGGCCAGGGATCAAACCATTTGATTTCGCCTTTTCCATTACAATAGCTAAGGCATCCGCTGCTAAATCAAATAACAGAGGAGACATAGAATCACCTTGTCTCAATCCTTTATGCGTAATAAAATATTTACCAATCGCATCATTCACTTTAATAGCAACATGTCCCCCTCTCATAACATTCATAATCCAATCGACCCATGTATCCGGGAAGCCTTTGAGTCGTAGCATTTGACACACAAATGGCCATTTAATTTTATCATATGCTTTTTCGAAGTCGACTTTGAAAAGCACAGCATTTTGTTTCTTAGCATGGATATCATTTAGTGCTTCATGTAAAATCAGAACCCCTTCCATTATAAATCTACCTTTAATAAAGGTTGTTTGAACAGGAGAAATAATTTTTTCTACCATCATTTCCAATCTTTTCATCAAAACTTTTGTAAAAATTTTAAAGCTAACATTCAAAAGGCATATAGGATGAAATTTGTGTATTTGCCTCGCATCTTTGCACTTTGGAACCAAAGTGACGATGCCATAATTCAATCGGGCTATATTAAGTTGTCCTCGACGAAAGTCGTTGAACATTTTCTTTAAATCATCCTTAATTAAATACCAAAAATGTTGGTAAAATTCAATATTGAAACCGTCAGGTCCAGGAGCTTTATTGTGCTCCATAGAGAAGACTGCATTTTTTTATCTCCTCTTCTGAGAATTCCTTAAGCAGATTCTCAGCTTCTTCATTGTTAATTCTAGATGCATTACTAATATTAATATTAATATTAGACACATCCGGATGTCCAAACAAGCTTTTATAATAGTTTGTAATGTATTCATTCAGGGCTGTTTCGCCCTCAATTATCCCATCATCTTGCTCTAAAGAAATGATTCTATTTTTTATTTGTCGCCCATTGGCTTTGGCATGGAAATACCTGGTGTTTAAATCACCTTCTTTGATTTCTTTATCTTTACTTCTTTGTTTCCATTTTAATTCCTATTGTCTCAAGATGAAATTAAGTTTGCTCCTCAGCTCTCGCTGCTCCTCTCTCATGGCAGCCGTTAACCCATGTGTTTCACACTTTTTGTCTATAACATCAAGTTGATGCATAGTTTCAATTTTCATTCTTCTATATTCAGCATCTACATTTTTATTCCACCCCTTTAAATTTTTCCTCAGGAGGCGAAACTTCTCTTGCCACCTATCAATATTTTCTCCTCGGATATTATCCTTTTTCCAAAAAAAATTCCACTATTTCTATTAGCCCTTCTCGTTCAAGCCAAGCATTTTCAAATTTAAAAATGGGAGGTTTTCGGCTAGGAATTCCTGTATCAATCAGCAAAGGGGTATGATCTGAAAGTTCTCTTTCCAAAGCGGTTACATAAGTAAGTGGATATTTATCTTCCCAATCAGGGCAGATTAAAATCCTGTCTAATTTTTCAAATGTGGAGTCAATATGATTATTCTCCCAAGTGCATTGTCTACCATTTAGATGTAGTTCTCTCAGCCCAGCATTTTATAATCACATTAAAAACAAAACTCCAGTGACTCAGATTTCCAGGTTTATTTTTTTCCTCAGGTTTTCTAATTAAATCAAAATCCCCTCCAATTAAGCAAGGATATGTAGTGTCATGGCATACTCTGGCTAATTCGGCCAGAAAAGCAGCTTTTCCATTCGGTTGAGCATCACCATATACTATTATTAAATTCCAAGTAAAATCATTTATCTTATCCTTTACCAACATTCTAATGTAATACATTCCTATCTCATGTTCAATGTATTCCAGATTATCTTGATTAATTCCAACCAAAATACCTCCAGATCTGCCTCTAGCAGCTGACCAAATCCAATAGAAATTTTTTCCACCACATAAATTGTGTAAATCAGTCTTTGTAAAGGTTTGTTTGATGGTTTCCTGTAATCCCAGGAAATCCACATGCTTATCAATAATTGACTCTCTGATAATTCTCTTCTTATTGTCATCTCCTGCGCCTCTCAAGTTCCATATAAAGCCAATCATTTTTTTTATATTTTTTCCTGTTACGATTTCTCTTAATTGAGACAGGGTTAGCCACTCTCACACAACCCATAGCAGGTGAGCTATTAACCCATTTTTTTTAGCCGAGAAAATTTGCCTCAAATCATCAAAGCAAACTTTAGTAGTATCAAATTTTTCACTTTCTGTGTCTGAGCAAAATTCTTAATTGATAGCTGTGTATGCTTAAGCTTTCCAAATGGCCGGTCCCGAAAGAGCCAAACCGGTGTGTATCTGTGCAACTAAAAGTCTAAAATGATCACTAAGCCGCTCATCTATTAAAATCTTGTCTTCCAAGGCACGCATACTGGTATATGTGTGGTCACGAGTGAGTCGTAGCACGTAGAGCCTACCTGGCATGTCAAAACCAGTGGCGCTCGTGACATTGCCGGCTCAGTCTTGAGATATGCATGTATACAGCGACGCAAGAACGTACACCACACGCTCGTGACACTGGTAATCTGGTATATCTGGCGTAGTACTCAAGTGCCCGTGATGCCGTGCATGATTAAACGAATGTGCAACTATATTGGGCCGTTTGATTTTGTTTACTGATGTTTCAGCAAATGTTTGTCTTATCTGCACCGAGCCACTGACCAAATGAAATTGAAGTTGAACTTGAAAACATCTCAGATGCAAAAAAAAAAAAAGGGAGCTAAGAACATACCTCCTGTACAGATATCCAATTCCTTTGAAACTTTACGGTTAAGTTGGTTGGAGCCAGATAGATAGATAGAGTTGAAGCTAAGTTGGAAGTAGCGCCTGAATTAGGTTATTTATAAGCAGGTCTCACGGCGCATTTTGCAGAGCATGCCTCCCCCCCTTAATTAAACTTGTCCACTGGTTTAGAGAAAAAATAGTGTTCTTCTTGCCAATTGCTTGAACGTGCACGCATTGCTCATCGCTTCCGTGACTGAACCCCAAACTAGGTTTAAACGTACCGGAAGCAGATTAACGATTCCAAGGTAAGCGATCGACCGTCCCCCGGCGAGGTAAAAACTAATCTCACCAAGTGAAGTGCGGTCAGTGATGGTGGCGTGGGACGACGACGAGTTACGTCTAGTACTAGCAAGGTCGGTTCGACGGTGGTCGTGGAACACAGAAAAGTGGTTGAGAATTGTTAGTGTACGCATGCATGCATTGCTCAACCAGCAATGTGGCAACACTCTAGTAGTTCATTTCTTAATTATTACTAGTACAAAGCAAGCACTTACTCGAAGCAACACTGAATTAATCAGCATGACGCGATCATGAAGCACGCACACACGCACGCAAGGAGTAGTGGTATCTATCTATCTATGTATATATAAAAGACGAACCAAATCGCGAGCGGAGAGGCCTCCTGCTACTGTTCTTACTACAGTAGGCACTGTAGTTTGTACAGTAGCTACAGTGCCCGCGATCCCGGCCGTCCGCTGAAGATCCGACGGCTACCAGCACGCGTCGATCACGCTTTTGCAAAAAAGCCCTCACAAGATTGAAAATAGAACCCGCGGACCACAGTTTAACGAAGCCAGGGACCTGTTCGTAATTCCAGTGAAATGCAAGGACTTCTTCGAAAAAATGCCCACAGAATCCCCCCTTCACCTTCTCTCTCCCGCGCCGCCGGAGGTCGCCGCCGCCGCCGCCATGCGCTCCCGCCGCTCCGGCCCTCTCCGGTCAGATCGACGGACGCGGGGAGCTTCGCCGCCGCGCCGTACACCTCCTCGCCGAACTCCCTCCTGCCAAGACGGCCGCATCGCACCGGAATCGCCGCCGCCGTCCCGCAGGCCGCCGCGGCGTCCGCACGCCACCGGCGACGGTCCGGCGACCTAGAAGCGGCGGCGCCGCCACCTTTAGGTAGCTCGCCTCCGGGCGCATCCGACGGGCGGCCGCACGCGTCGCAGCTCGCGCGGATGCGGCGGCTCCGCCGTCCTCGCCGTCGCCGCGACAGCTCCGGCCTCTGCTGACGTCAGCGCGACGTCGCAGTGGGCCTGGGCTGCCCAGGCCGGCCGGCTGTTGGGCTGGGCCGCTTTCTTTCCAGCTGCCTCGCCTTTTTTTTTCTTTTCTTTTTTTCTGTTTTGCTATTTTCCAAAGCATTTTCAAACTTCGCAAATATAATTACCATTTTAACTCAAGAAAAATCCAGAAAACATGACAAACCCAATAAACTAATTTGGTACAAAACTTCTTATTTAAACAAAGTTCCGTAAATCATCTAAATAAAATTACCCATTTGTACTATGGTTTCACAAATATCAAAATAAAACTACCACAAATGTGAATAACAGAAAAAAAAAACTATTCTACCCTTATTTCAAAATAGACATGATTAAATCAGATAACAAATTGTAAGACAGAACATGCTTCAGTTAGTTTAAAACACTTTATAGATATTATTATAGGGAATTCAGGCAAATTCCAAAAGAAAAAAAAATACTACATGCCGTAAAAATCGCTAACTTTAACTACATCCACCGGGAAAATTTGGGAAAAAAAAAAGAACACAATGATAAATGGCAGCTAATTACGACATATTACTAAAATTTAAAATAGATATAATTAAATCAAATAGCAAATTGCAAGGCAGAACGTGCTTCAGCTAATTTAAAACACTTTATAGATATGAAAAGAAAATATCGAGATGACCACAATAATATATGCCAACAACAGAAAAAAATAGCTATTCTACCCTTATTTCAAATATGCATTAAAAACAATAATTTCCAGGCGATAACATTTGACTACATCAGACGAACTAACGTCGATGATATCTTTTAAAAAAAAACATGTTTAAAAAAAACAATTTGCATAGAATAAAAAAATGTCCAAAAAACAATATTTCCAAGCATATCCACCTGAAAAATATGAATAACATATCCGATCGATCAGAACAAATAAATACTTGCTACTTATGCCGAAAAAAAAAATGTAATATGTCCATTTTTTTGAAGGTATTTGTACTTATTGAATTCAATTTGAAAGAAAGCCACAATTACACAATTAGGGCAAACAAATTTGCATTTTCTCAAAAACAAATTTGTGGAAGTTGGTGTCATTTGATTTGGAAATGAAGGTTCCCCAACTGGGGAGGTTATCTTTGGAGGGGAAACTATGCGTTTTTGGGACCTTCGTGCTCCATGGTTAGAACCTCTAAGGGGCCCCAACGGTTTGGACTTGGGAATGAAGATAATCGAATATTTTTTATTAAGTGCGGTGGGTATGTTGATTTTGAAATACATACCTTCTAAAGTGTCACAAAATTGACGAATAATTGCAGTATTTCAAATAAGTTGAAAAAGGTCCAAAAGCATTTGGAATAACTATTTTAATTTTTACACATTGGTAGAACTTGGCATGAATTTATTTAAAGTTGTATTTGGAAATTCGCAAAAGTTTTAAGAAAATAGGAAAACAAAACAGGAAATGAGGGTGCAAAAAAAAAAAAAGTTTTGTCATTTCTGTGAGTATCGTGGTGTAGATAATTAAATTCTGGAAATGTTAATATTTAAAAGTTTTTTGGTTTGTAATATGTTCATTTTTTGAAGGTATTTTCAGTTTTTGAATTCAATCTTATTGAATTCAATTTGAAAGGAAGCCACAATTATACAATTACGGCAAACAAATTTGCATTTTCAAAAAAACAAATTTGTGGAACTTGGCATGAATTTATTTAAAGTTGTATTTGGGAATTTGCAAAAGTTTTAAGAAAAATAGGGAAACAAAACAGGAAATGAGGGTGCAAAAAAAAAGGTTTTGTCATTTTTGTGAGTATCGTGGTGTACATAATTAAATTCTGGAAATGTGAATATTTAAAAGTTTTTTGGTTTGTAATATGTTCATTTTTTGAAGGTATTTTCACTTTTTGAATTCAATCTGAAAGGAAGCCATAATTACACAATTAGAGCCAATGAATTTGCATTTTCTGGAAATATTCATGTACTCAACCGTTTCTTTTAATGCAATGTCTATATTGATTTCTCTGCAAATTTGTGGAATTTGGTCTCATTTGATTTGGAAATAAAGATAATCGAATATTTTTTATTAAGTGAAAAAAACAACGGCGTGGCGTGGCCTTTTCCGACATTTTAAGTTTTCTAAAATTGTCTAAACATCGTTAAATAACATCTATGAAATGGTTTAAGTTATGCAAAACATTTTTCAAAAATGTTGTTTTTCCTTATTCAATTATATTTATCTTGAAAGTAAGATCTAACGATAATTTAGAAAAGGTATGACTATTTTGACGTTTACATTGTTTTCAGAATTTTTTTCCAAACTTTGTGTTTCGGTTTAGTTATATTTATTTAGAATTTAAGGTTTTCAAATATTTTTCGCGAAGGTCCCGGGGAATTTGAAATGGCTATTTTGATTTTTTACACATAAATATAATTGAATCTACAAATAGGAAAGCAGCGAAAAAAAAAGGCCGACGCGGGCAGCCAGCAAGCAGGCCGGCTGCTGGCACATAAAAAATGTTCACTGCTTATGCCATAAATTTGCTAAATATTTGCAGCTCACACTTTTACGGCATTTCAAAAAATATGCATTTTCACAAATTTCTTCTATAGTCAAATAAAATCAGCAGAAATAACATCAGCAATATCATTCAATATGATATACCTAATACTTCTTTTTTGGAACAAACCATCCTACTTAGATAGAGTTTCATGAATCATATAAATACAAGTAACCATCTACACCAAATTAGTGAAAATTTACAGAAAATAGACGACAAATTCCAACAGATTTTGACATTTCCCAATTAATCCAAATTTATAGAAACAATTTAGTGGAATTTCCAACAAAATAGATGACAAATTTCAATAAATATGCATTAAAAAAACAATAATTTCCAGACGATAATATTTGACTACATCAGACGAAGTAACGTGGATGATATCCTTTTAAAAAACATGTTTACAAAAAAACAATTTGCATAGAATAAAAAAAAAGTGCAAAAAACAATATTTTCAACAAATAAATACTTGCTACTTATGACGAAAAAAAATGTAATATGCTCATTTTTTTGAAGGTATTTGTACTTATTGAATTCAATTTGAAAGGAAGCCACAATTATACAATTAGGGCAAACAAATTTGCATTTTCTCAAAAACAAATTTGTGTAATTTGGTGTCATTTGATTTGGAAATGAAGATAATCGAATTTTTTTTATTAAGTGCGGTGGGTATGTTGATTTTGAAATACATACCTTCTAAAGTGTCACAAAAATTGACGAACGAGCCTTCGTGTATAATTCAAAATTTTCGATATTTCAAATAATTTGAAAAAGGTCCAAAAGCATTTGGAATAACTATTTTAATTTTTACATATTGGTAGAACTTGGCATGAATTTATTTAAAGTTGTATTTGAGAATTTGCAAAAGGTTTAAGAAAATAGGAAACCAAAACAGGAAATGAGGGTGCAAAAAAAAAAAAGGTTTTGTCATTTTTGTGAGCATCGTGGTGTAACTAATTAAATTCTGGAAATGTGCATATTTAAATTTTTTTTGGTTTGTAATATGTTCATTTTTTTGAAGGTATTTTCACTTTTTCAATTCAATTTGAAAGGAAGCCATAATTACACAATTAGAACTAATGAATTTGCATTTTCTGGAAATATTCATGTACTCAAACGTTTCTTTTAATGCAATGTCTATATTGATTTCTCTGCAAATTTGTGGAATTTGGTCTCATTTGATTTGGAAATGAAGATAATCGAATATTTTTATTAAGTGAAAAAAAAAAAACGGCGTGGCGTGGCCTTTTCCAGCATTTTAAGTTTTCTGAAATTGTCTAAACATCGTTAAATAACATCTATGAAATGGTTTAAGTTATGCAATTTTTTTTTTTAAAAAAATGTTGTTTTTCCTGATTCAATTATATTTATCTTGAAAGTAAGATCTAACATATCAAAATAATCAGAAAAAAATACACCCTACCTATGTTTAAAAAAAATGTAATACTCAAATTCTTTTACCAACTAGATGTAATTAAAATTTTAAATATTACCAGCGAATTACAAACATAGCCAAACATTCCAAACTACCATACATTGGAATATTCTTCGAAACATAGTTTTCCAAAATTGTGAACATTTACAGAAAATAAACAACAAATTCAGACAGATTACAACATTTTTCGAATAGAATGTATGCACCGTGAGAGTAAAAAAAAATGCTTCAATACTCAAATTTAGCGCAAATTTCAAAAAAATAAATAATAGATAACAAGTTCCTTCGGATTTCCACATTTCCAATTTAACGAAATCTTATACAAACTAGACAACAAAATGAGACAAATTATGAATTTTTAAAACACAACGGGTGCGGCGTGTCGCCGCACCAAATTCCACTAGTACTATATTTAAAGTCGGAACCTTTTGAGGCCTCAGGAGAGCTCGGGCGCTGTAGCTAGCTACAGTAGTACTGTAGCATGCTGCAGTACTACAGTGCAGCGATCCCGGCCATCGAACGGCGATCCGACGGCCCGCAGTACGCGTCCGTGACGGTTTTACAAAAACAGCCCTCGCTGATCGACAAATCAAACCCGCAATCCAACCATTTACACGTAGATGGAGCTAAACATAAATTGCAGAAACTGCGAGGTCCTATCTGAAAAACGACGCCACAATCCCCCTTCTCCTTCCCTGCTCCCGCGCGCCGCCGAGCTCGCCCCCGCCGCCGACGCTCACCATCGCCACAGCGCTGCTCCCCGCCCAGATCGAAGGACACGGAGAGCTTCGCCATCGCTCCCCCTCCCTCCTCGCCGATTATCGGCTGCCGGAACGTCCGATCGACGCCGGAATCATCGACGCCGCTTCCGCCGTTCGCCGCCACCACTTCGCTTGCCGCCGGCGAGCCCAGCGACCAAATGGTCCAGCGCGCCGCCTCTCCTGCTCTCCTCCGCCTCCTCTCGCGCCTCCGCGCGCTCCCAGACCCACGTGCGTGCTCGCGTGCTCGTGCGCGAGCTCGGCGGCACGGCAGCTCGCCGTCGGAGCGGCAGCAGCAGCAGGACCAGGCGCGGGCGCGGGCGCTGCTGGGCCCGATGCCGTTCCTCGTGGGCACCGACGAGGAGGCCGGCTTCGGGTGGCCGGGAAGCTTCAGGCCACCACCAGGCAGCGGCGGCGGAGTGCTCCCAGCTCTCCACCCGAGCTTCTACTTCGGTAGCGGCAGCGGCAGCGTGGTGGTGCAAGCCGACGCGTGCGCCTGGATGCCGATGGGGTAGGGCGGCAGGGAGGACACGTCGGCGTAGCCGTAGGGGTACGCGTCCAGCCGGTGCACCGCGCGCCGGGCCAGCGTGCGCTTCCGCCGGTGCGCGTTCTGGTGCCTGCCCAGTGCCTGCGAGCTGAAGAACTTCCTCTGGCAGTAGTTGCACGTGAACACACGCGCCGGTTCGCGGGCGGCCGCAGCGGCCTGCGCTGCCCCGCCGTTGCTGTCGGTGGTGCTCGACTCGGTGGTGCCTGCCGCGGCGGTGGCGGCGACGACGGTGAGCGACAGGTCGACGGTGACCGGCGGGCAGGAGGAGGTGTTGGACGCCTCCTGGCTGCTGATGTCAGACAGCTGATCTCTGGCACGCTCTCAAGGCTCACCTGCGCCCTGCGCCATGTACGGCCTGCTCCAGCCTACCCTCTCTTTTCTCTGGTCGCTCCGTCCGGTAACCGTGGCAAGAGGGAGAGTTCTAGGTGGAGATTCCAGTTGTGAGAGATCGATTCGAGCTGCGGAGACGTCATATCGGTACTGCTATCTTTCTTTTCAGGTGGATTGATTCGAGTTGTGGCGCCTGGTCTCTTCCTCTTCAGTTGGATGAGTGCACGGCGTTGATTTTGTTGTTCTCAGCGACCTTCATTCTGCCATGGCGAGCTGGAGTCCAGCAATATGGTAGTGAGTGAGTTCGAATTGTTTTGGGGATTCTTCGTCAAGTGGCAGCAGCTTATTCAGGGAACTCACAGTCTCGATCTGGTGGTGATGCTCTCCATGCCTTAGATCCACACCAACCGAACAACCTCCAAGGCGAGCTTTGCATCCCCTCTCCTTTCGAGGCCACAAAATGGTTTTCCAGATTTGCTCTAAGGTATGTGCACTATAGCCATCAGAAGCAGCCTCTGAGCTATTTAGTGTTTTTTGTGGTGTGGTGTAGATGATAGAAAGAATAATGCACAATGAGATGATTGTTTTACAATCACTGTAACTATAATCTCCATGTATGTTATATTGTATATCCAACAATATAAGGTTACTCTTGTATTGTTCTGGGTTGCCTAACTATCTGTCAGTCTTTGTTTTCATTCTGCTACGCATGAAATGTACTGTATGGGAAGGATCGGATCAATTCCTCCCTCCATCTTCTGTAAGTCCAAGTCACACACCAACAATGGTGATTTTGGAGTAGTAGTACAGCCAACTAGCTTGTGATACCAGTGGATGCAGCATGTGCTACGGTCCCTGATACATTTATTAATTCTCCTGAAATAATTTGATTCCACCTTCAATCACAAAAAAGGAAAAACAATTGATTCCACCTTCACAGTGTGTTTGAGATGCAGATTTTTAACCCTCCACTTGGATTGTACTGCACTGCATTTTATTGTACATGTACCTTGAATCTTTGGGCTGGATGGTATTTGCTGATTAAAAGATGACTTCTTGCTGTTCTGTATCATGGCATGTTCTCTTTGTGGCTTTAATAATCATTACGATTCTAATTGGAAATGCGAACAAACAATAATTTTCTCATTTTAATTAGAAAATATGCTTTCAAGGTATACTCCATCGCATCCGAGGACGCATTGTTGCTGCCGCTCCCTCCTGCCCGGGCCTCGCCACACCTTCCACGCCACAGATGATATATTGGGTTTTATTAAATTGTATCTGTGGCTGGCTGGCGGCTACTAGGTGTGATATACCTTACGTGATAACTGTTGGTTTAAGTTATTGGTTATTATTTCCCTTTGCTTGTGGCATGCTAGCATTCTGAACCTGGCAGGTATATTTGCTGCTATATTGAATTATTGACTGATAATTCATTGGTTAAGAACCTTCATCATTATTCGGCTGCAGTCACTACATGTGCCAATTCTTGCATCGACGTGAGCTCTGCTACATTGCTAGCTATAGGAAAACCAAGTTATATATTGTGAAAGCATGCTTAATTGTTAGGTTTATCTCGGTGCTATTTCTGGTGTATCTCTTACATACATAATTATATATATACATGTGCTAATTTATTAATGATGCTTCATAGGAGTATAGAACTGATGATGGTATGTTGATTAACAATTTCTTAGCGTCAAGTATCGGAACTTATTTTTCTTTAAGAAAAGATTATCACTGAATCATCATTAAATTGCATCACTTTTAGGAATTCATCGGATACTTTCCTTCGGTCGTCAAAGAACGGCTCAGGCTCCAAAAGTTTTTGCAGCACCCTTGATTGCTTAGATCAAGGAAATGCTCAGAAAACTACGAGAGGAATGGAGCTTTTCTTCCCCTCGAGCCCCGCTTTATAGAGGAGGCGCTTCGTTCCTATCTGTCCAATATTCACGCAACTGATTCTTTCACTGTTCTCCAAGCGGCTTATCAAGATCTGCGGGAGAATGAGGGAGGATCAGTTTTCTTTACCAATGTTATAAACCACACCCATGATTTCCTTGAGGCGAAAAGCAACGAAAGGTGGTTGCTAGAGGAAAATAAGAGGATCCTGTGGGAAGAGACCCGATTAGCTCAAGCCAGCCTCGAAATGGCTGAGCATGAGCATGCACTTCCTACCATAGGAGGTCTAGCAAACTGAAACTGGATTGTTGATTCTTCAGTTATGGTGTCTTGGTGCATATTTTCTCTTCTGAACATAAGTTGTAGAATGGTTCATGTATGAGTTTCTTCCTATCTTGCCTATGAGCATATGAACTTTTAAAGATTTTTTTTTACCAATTTGTATTATGATTATGTTATGGCTGTTCCTTTTTTTTTTGCATGTTCATGTAAATCTGGTAGTATCATAAAGAAGATATAATGTCTCAGAAAAAACAGTGGTCTTTAGTCGACAATTTTTAAGTCTTATCATACAGATCCAATGAAACATATTTGAACTTGCAACACAATGTTTGTTCTACATTAGAAAGTAAGACATAACGAAACTATAAATTGTTTGATACCTCAGGAAATACTATATGTATCTGCTTTACAAAGTTGTCTTATTAACTGATACAGTGAAGGCCTGTCGGTGTGTATTTCACTTATTGCATGGTGTGTTGCATTTAAATCTACATGTCCATTTTTTTCAGAACTCACCCATAAACTCTTTCAGGTACAATGGCTGCTTTCAGTTTTCCTTTCTTTTCCACTGCTTAATTCAGATACCGAGTATAAGGACTTAAACTAAATATTAATGGGAAAAAGGAAAGACATGTTCGAATATTACAATATGCTTCAAATAATTAGATACTTCAAAATATACAAACATGTTCATGAAAAATAACTGCCAACTAATTATGTTAAAATGCAAACATAATTTGTGGACAAAAAAAAGTTCGAAAAATTCCAAAAGAACTTCCCCTAAGTATGTGGAGCTGAAATTAACAAATGCTCACACAGTACATGCCCTGTGATTATGGATTCAGTTTCAAAATTCAATTTGGAAAAATATTTTGGGAATAACCAAAAATAACTTCCTCAACATATGAAATTCAAGTGCGGTTCTTCAAATTATAGATTAATTAATTCCCGGAAAAAAATCACACAATCGTTAGTTCAAAAAAAAAAAATAGACATCAAAAAAAATATGGGAAAAAATTCGAAATGACCAAAAAATATATGCTACCTACTTGCGACAACATACAAACATTTTTTCAACATCTTAACTTACCAAAAATTTCGACAAAACCTAAATGCATTACTTCTAAAAAAATGGATTTAAATTTACAAAATACTTACATAGTTTATTTCTCCTGATTAACTAGATTAATTAAATATCTATGCCAAACTACAAACACACTTGAACATTTAAATTCGCTAAAAAAAATGGTATTACTCCGAATGACAAATAACAACGAATTTTAACATTTTTAATCACACCGTCCCGGATGGGGTCTACTAAATGATGGAATATAAGATATGTTTACATTTAATTTCAACAAATATTTTTTACGATCTACAAAAGATAAAATAAATATGAAATATTCTGAATTTTGTTCGAACAACAAAAAAAAGGAAGTACTATTTATGCAATGTTCCAATTTCTTAAACAAATGATAATGAATCCATTTTTTTCCAATTCTCGAAATGCTTCACATCTCACTTAATAATGGTGTCATTTATCTAAAAACTACAAGTACGATTCCACTTTACAACAACAAAATAAAAAACATATTTGCAAGATGCAATTTATCCAACATTAAAGCGAATAATCCGATATTCCATAAAATAAAACCAAAATGCTCACCAAAGATAACTGCAGTATACTCATAACAAATACCAAATTTATTTCAACATTTCACTTCGACCAACATTTAGACATCACACGAACAAACTTTCCCCAAATGTAAAATGAAATTCAAATGGATTGTTCTAATTACAATTAAATATTGACGTCAAAATACAAACATGTTTGAACACTACAAACCTTCAACCATTTCAATATTACACACAATATATCAGAAATGCACATAAAAAAATGCTACCTATTCATAAGGAAACAAACAAATGTTCCAACAGTCCAATTTAGCCAACATTTTGATTAGCAAAAACAAAAAAAAATGCACAAAAAAAAATCACCAAGGGCGTGGCGTGACGCCACGCCAAAATTCAACTAGTTAATTAATTAACGTATGTCACCGCCGCGCTACTCTGCTGTCAAATGAACACACAAAACAAAAGTACGTACTACGTACATCGACCAATCACAGTCGTCTCGCGCCACCCCTAATCCTCTACGGTAATCATGGCTGATGACCGTGCACTAGGGGAACACCTCAGCGGCGATCGACGTAGAAGTGAGCGAGTGACCAGAGATGGCTGGCAAATTCCACACCACCAACCCCCTAAGACGCATGTCCTGCCACTAAGCACGCTCGGCTCGCTAATGGCGCACCAACGTTGCGTTGCGGTCGACCAACCCGAACGCGCCTAAGTGCATCGATCGCCGCTTTAACCGTGTGTGGTCAGAGAGCTAAACAACGACCCGTCGAGGTTTTTCTACAGGCCTGTGTCGAAGCCGCAAGTCAACTTTGCACCATCATCACGCTCACTCTCCAGCTCCTCCATGGCTGAGCCTCCTATTTATACCTGCACCGCGCCATGCTCACCACAAACCAAACCAAAGCATTCGGTAGCCAGCGAGCAAACTAAGTAAGTAGCTTGAAGGTCGATTGTTTCTGCGTGGTTGAGATCGATGGAGCCGAGGGGCGGAGCGATGGCGGCGGTGCTCGTGCTGCTGGTACTCGTCCCGGAGGCGTGCCGGGCGGAGCGGTTCATCGTCGGCGACTCGGCCAGGTGGACGTGGGGGTACAATTACACCGACTGGGTCGTCAAGAAGGGCCCCTTCTTCCAGAACGACAGCCTCGGTACGGTACTACGTGCTCTGCTACTCTACTTCCTTTCTTTGACCTTAGTTCAGTTCAGTCTTGGTGGTGTGGTTTTGCAGCACTTTCTGTTTTTCCATATTATTAGGATATATGGCACTCCAGCAACTAACTGCGACATCTGGTTTTCAAACAAGTCTTGTCTGAATTGGTGAAGATTCAGTTAATAAGAAAATCGTTCATCACTACATACAGATTCAGCTAACTAGGGTCATGAGATTTACTACTTACTGTGTTCGGATGGGTGCGTGCAATATGCAGTGTTCAGGTACGACCCGCCGAACGCGACGACGCACGCGCACAGCGTGTACATGATGCGCAACCTGGCCGACTACCAGTCCTGCAACCTCAACGCGTCCAAGCTGGTGGCCGGCGTCATGCAGGGCGCCGGCTGCGGCTTCGAGTTCGTCCTCACCAAGCGCAAGCCGCACTACTTCGTCTGCGGCGAGCGCGGCGGCCTCCACTGCACCGCTGGCCAGATGAAGTTCATCGTCAAGCCCAAGAGCTCGGTCTGCCGCGACTGACCCGCCGCGCCGTGCCCGTGTTGTGGTCTAACCTTCTTCTTCTGCTGCTGCATGCCACCTTCTTCTGTTGCTGCCGCTGGCTGAAATCATTTATTATGCTTGCTTCTAAGTTGTCAATTGCTGCATTTATATGTGTTATGTGGTGTATCTGTTTATGCATGACTCCGTTGTGCGCGTGAAGTGTGGCGTGTGTTGTTACAAATCAAAGCAGGATGTAATGAGAAATGACGGACTCTGAGTAGCTACTATGTTTCATGAGAATTTGAGTTCCCCAAACGAACAAGATTAAGCTGTCCAAGAAGAATTCACAATCATATACATCATATCTACATCATTATTATTTCGTATTTAAAACAGGTGTGCTGAAGCAAATAACTACAATTAGATACCATGGATGATAAGGGTCTCATTGACGAGCGCACACAATAACAGCAAAAGAATGATATAGGAGAATGAGAGACGGGTGCAATTCATGAAGTTGTTTCATTGATCTGACCATTGGTCAGCAGTAAGCCAGGTAAATCTATCTGAGACGAGCAGAAGACACACCAGGGAAATCAGCACCACTCTTCCACATGGTTATTCCATCTCCGGTTTCCCCGGTCCACTGATCATAATATGGACACGAAAGCAACGAAGCTCCGTGCCCACTTTCAAATGGCCCCCCACATCAGAATGGTTGTGGACTATCTTCCCAAATTGCCTCAGGTCACCAGCCTTGTTAAAGTTGGACTGCAAACAAGGTCTTGCTGCAGATCACGCGACCCTTGAGTTATTCCCTGGGCTGAATCTTATTTGTCATCTGCTCGTGCATGATCATCTTATGTGGAAATCATTTCTTCAATGTGCTATCACTCCACTGTTGAGCGATCTTCACACCTGATTTGGTTCCCCCCTTCAGGCAAAAAGCAGGCACCCATGCTGGGCGCTGAGTTCACTTGCTCACCCTTCCGTGATCAAGACATCCAGAAGCTCAACAGATCTCCTAAGCTTTCTGTCCCGGCACACAGCCTCAATCAGCTTTGCCCAACAACTTGCATCCGGCATGAATCCAACTTTGGCCAATCCATACAATGCGACTGTGGCATCTGCTACGCGGCCAACATCACACAGACCAATCAACAGAGTGTTTGAGGCTGCATAGTGTGGTAAAAACCCTCGTTCGAGCATCAGTCCCAGCAAGCCAACGGCCTTCTCCATCTCTCCATGTGAGCATAGAGTATTCATTACAATCCGATAGCTTGCGACGTTCAACCGTACTCCTTCCAGTGGCAACCTCCCGAGCAAGTCCATGGCTTCCGTCATCCGACCATCTTTGCACAGCCCCTCAATCAGCAAGTTGTATGTGACGACATCAGCCTTACATCCCTTCTCCCTCATCTCCATCACAAGATCGATCCCCTCATCGACACTCCCATGTCTACAAAGGCACCCGATCAGTGCCGTGTAGCTGACAGCGTCTGGCTCCACCCCAGCACTCCTCATCTCCTCGAACACCAGCTTCGCGTTGTCCACTTCTCCTTTCCTACAATGTCCATTCATAAGAGTGGCGTAGTTGAAAGCATTTGGCTCACACTCATTCTTCCTCATGAATCCGAAGATCGTTCGCGCCTTCTCAACCTCTCCTAGCCGGCAGAATCCGTCGATGACCACATTGTATGTTAGCTGGTCCGGCACGATGTGGTCTTTCTCGATCATCTCCTCAAATAGTTCAAACGCTTCCTTCATCTTACCCGCGCGAGACAGCCCACCGATCAAGGTTGAATAGGTGACCAAGTCCGGCCTCACATCGCCGCAAGTGTACTGACGCATTTCGTCGAGCACCCTGAAGGCGGTCTCCGGGTCGCCGCTCTTGACATAGTGCTTGATGAGAATGTTGTAGACGCAGGTATTGGGAGTGGGGAGGTACTTGTTCCTGGGGTCGCGCAGGTCGGCGATGAGGTCGGAGAGGACGCCGGGGCAGCGGGAGGTGACGAGGCGGTCGAGGCAGACGGCGAGGGCCTTGTGCGGGACGCGGCGGCGGCGGAGGAGCGCGGGCAGGAGGCGGAGGAGCGTGAGGGCGTGGTCGGGCGGGAGGAGGCGGAGGAGCGGGAGGAAGTGCGGCTCGAGGAACCGGCAGGGCGCGGAGGCGGCGCGGCGGAGGACGGCGGCGGCGGCGGACGGGAGGCGCGCGCGCGCGAGGCGGATGAGCAGCGCGGAGAAGGTGGCGGCGGTGTGCGAGAAGCCGCGCTGCTCGGCGGCGGCGTTGAACAGGTCGAGCGCGCGCTGCCCGGACTGGGACGCGGCGATGAGGCGCGCGAGGTCCGGGTGGTCGACGTGGCGCGGCGGCGGCGAGGAGGGCGGCGGAGGGGGCGCGGGCGGCGGGGAGGGCGGCGCGGCGCGGGTGGGGCTGCGGTACTGGAGAGGCGAGATCCACGGGCGCGGCGGGGAATTGGCGGGAGCGCGCAGTGGCGGGGGTTTCATGGCCGGCGGTGGAGGCGGCCCCGGGCGGACGCAGTATGGGCGGATGCTGGAGATTTGGGTATTGGTTTGCGGCGGCCGCGGGGTGCTGCGAGGGAGTCGTGAGTGCGAAGTGTGAAAGTGCCGGGCGTTGGCCGTTGGGCGGCGCTAGCAATGCGAGCAAGTATCAGCGCGCCATCGCCGACTTCCGGCAGACGGCCGCGCCGTCGCAACTTCCAGACCGGCAGCACACACGGGCAATACGATCAGTTGCTGCTTGCATATCGGCGAGAGTGAATTGTGTACTAGTATTTGTGTTCCTGTCCTCGTCCAGTTTTTTTGTTAAGATAAAAAGCCATGACCAACAACTAGGCGTAACACAGGTGTGCATGTTGAGATGGATATGTGGCCACACAAGAAAGTAACGGGTCCGAAATGATGATACATGTGGAAGAGTTGGCCCGATTGAAGAGAAACTTATCCAACATTGTCTAAAATAGTTTGAACATATACAATGCAGGCCTCCAAAAGCATCAGTGCATAGCGGACGGATAAAGCGAACTGAAAATGTTAAGAAGGGTTGTGGTAGACCAAATTTGACATGGAAGAAGTCCGTTAAGAGACCTGAGGATTGGAACATCACCAAAGAACTAGTTATGGATAGGGGTGCATGGAAGTTAGCTATCCACGTGCCAGAACCATGACTTGGTTTCGAGATCTTATGTGTTTCAACTCTAGCCTGTTGTTGTATAAAAGGCGTGACCCTGCTTAAATTAATATATAAGCACTAGATGTTCAACATGGTATACAAATTGTTGCGGCATGCAACTTTAGCAAGATAATCTTATCTTAACAATGCTAGGTAGGATGATTGCTGAGTTGGAAGATTGAAATAAAAAAAAAGTTTGTCTTCTCTTCTCCAAGAGATGATATCTTAGCAACAGTAGTCTCACCATAAATTTAGAATACCTGGTTATTAGAGATAAGACTGTCTTTTCAACCATTGTACATCATATTTTTACTGTCATATCTATATTATGTGAAGGATTCATGATAAGGTTATCATATCAATCATTGTACATGTCCTAACAAAGCGTCAGATAAAAAGAGAAATGTCGCGAGGCTCCGTAGTTTTTCTTCAAATCACTTGGCATTCAACCTTTCCCTATCCTTGCTCGGTCCTACCCCGTGGAGAGGGGCACCCATAAGTGTATAAAGCTGAGATTTTTGTAAACAAGGTAGTAAGATGCTTGAACAGGGGCGGAGGCATGATTAGAGGTTAAGGGAGCCCAACATGGTAACTCCTGATTAGGGGGGAGGGGGGAGGGCAAACATGCTATTTTTTTTGTAAAAAAATCATTTCTAAACCAGGCTTAAGAAATAAAAAATCTTGATATATCATGCCATAGGGGAAAGGCCTCTGCTCTGCTGTCCCCCTAGCTCCGCCGCTGTGCTTGAGTGCCTTGGATTCAATAGATAATTTGCAGGGGCAAAGCCAAAAACAAATGTCACTCTTGCCTTTTGTTGATGAGAAAGCCAACAATTTTGCAAGGGGATATAATTGCAATTGGTGTCATTGTTGTAACTTTAGTGCTATCATTGCATATTCTATTTTGCTTATTTTAAAGAAGAGTAATAAAAATCGTTATTGTCATGTGACACCGATGGCTACATGCTAGCTCCACCCATGATAACTTGTTAGGGCATTTCATACCCTTATTTCTCAAAGAGGTCATTAGCCAGGTTCCACCTTATTTTCTATAGCAGATTTATTTTCTACAATGTTTAGTACCCTTTTTTTGTCTTAAGAAGGGGCCCATGTGTTTGTTGTTTCTCTCCTTAATTCAGTCACACACAAATACTCAAACTAGGAGCCAGATATAATTATTTATTGCTTATGGCCTGGCCATAGCATTATGACTTGGTCTTTATCCTGAGATGTCTAGTCAAGTCCTATAACGAGTAACACATTTTTCTTAAGACCCACTCTCACAGTGTATAAGACTGTGTCATAATACTTTGGCCTTACCCTTAAGACCCAGAATTTGACACATAGGAGATGCCCTTGGGAACAAGCCAAAGGGCCGAGCAAAACACGACAAAAGAAGCCACGAAAAATCCTCCTCCATCTTTCATTAGCTATCAAGTTATTATTGTCTGAATTTAAGTAAACTACCTTGTAGTTACTAGGAGTTTCCACTCGGTGATTTGTAAAGCACCAACTTATGTATTCTTAGGATTCCTTTGTTTCGTGGAATTGTCAAAATACATAAATAGAAAAAATACAATATTGAAGTATCATATCCTGCTAAATCGTACAATATTTTTTACGTAGCAGCTTGCTCGCGGCCGTCCCTCTAACATTCAAATTCATAAGATAGAAGCCCCTCAGATAGGAGTTGTGCCCTGTGTGGACAACCGAAAGATGTTGGCCACTTCTTCAGTTGTGCCCTTATCCCCAATTTATGTGGAGTAGGGACCGAGAGATGCTAGGAACTTTGTGGAACCCAACCTTTTTCACCGATCTATTTGCTATTATACAGGGGGCGAAACTAGAATATTTCTATGCATCTCCACTACTAATAAAAGAGCAAACATTATCTTTCCTATAGACACCCCGTTAAACGTACACCAATCTCTCTCCACCGCAGGATCGGATCCATCTAATGACATCTAACCGCAGGGATTGATCCGTGTGCATTTAGCAATTACCTCGGCGGACCGCACCATGGGCGGACGAAAAGCTCCTCGCCCATCGTCTGCCTCAAAAAAGAAAAGAAAAACTCCCTCGCACGCTTCACCCCGTCGTCTCCGCACAGCGCCTCCTCTTTCCAGATCGGATCGCGCCCCTCTGTTCGGTTGTTCTCACGCCCCTCCGCCCTGCCATGCCGTCTCAAACGTATCTATAATTTTTGATTGATCCATGCTAGTTTTGTGATGTTGTCACATGTTTTTACTATCATATTGCATCATTTTTATGCATTTTGTTGGACTAACCTATTGACAAGATGCCCAGTGCCAGTTCCCTGTTTTTGTGCTGATTTTGTTGCAGAAAGTTACTTCTGGAAATATTCTCGGAATTGGACGAAAATTTACGACGATTTTTTATTGAAGAAATAAGGACCGGAGCCAGAAGGGCGACCCCGGGGGGGGACCCACAGGCCAGGGACGGGTCCCACCCGCGGGTCTAAGGGGGGCCGCGGCCACAGCCCACCTCTGCCCCTCGGGCACCCCCTCGGCCGTCTCCAATGCCTATAAAATCATCCCCGTCGGAAAAAACCCTAACCCCCGAAGGATTTTCCCAAATACGATACAGAGCTCCGCCGTCATCGCCGACAAGTTTCGGGGGTTCAGAAGGTCCTGTTCCGGCACCCTGCCGAGACGGGGATCGATCGCCGGAGCCATTTCCATCAACGCCGCTGCTTCCCACAATGAGGAGGGAGTAGTCCCTCACCGGGGCTGAGGCTTATACAAGTAGTTATGTGGTTATCTCTCTCTCCCATGATGTGATCTTTGTTGTGATCATGAGCTTTGTTAGTATAGTTGAATACATGATGTTTCCCTATGTGTAATGGATATGATGTTGCTCAAGTGGTGTTATCTAGTATAATTTGCGGAGTCGCCGTTGTGATCATGGTACCTCGGTGACAGTGTGGGTGCCGTGTGTGACTCTATGCATCAAGATTAGAGGGATCTTCATCATGAGTTTGTTTCTTTATTATTGTTGGATTGAATAGATCATGAGGTTTCTTGATGCTTGTGTTATTGAAGAAAGAGACTATTTAAGAAATAGGTTTTGGTGTTTGTTAGTACTATCTTTGGATGCGGATAGTGACAGCATGAAGTGTCCATAGATGTGGAATACGAACTTTAAGGTGTGCTTCTTGTAGCCCTACGCAATTCTCATCCTATTTGATACACAAAAGAATGATCTCCGAGTAATGTCTACCATGCATGTGTTTTGTGGGAACTATCATGTGTTTAATTATGTTAATGATGTTGAGAATAGTCACTAGTGAAAGTATGAAGCCTAGGCCTTGTTTCCAAGCATTGATACACCGTTTTTAGTCACTTTTGTCACTTGTTTACTTGCTGCCATTTTTATTACAGAATTACAAAATCACCTTTTACCATCCATATCACTTGCATTTTACCATCTCATCGCCGAACTAGTGCACCTATGCAACTGACAATTGTATTAGGTGTGTTGGGGACACAAGAGACTTCTTGTATCTTAATTGCAGGGTTGCTTGAGAGGGATATCTTTGACCTCTACCTCCCTGAGTTCGATAAACCTTGGGTTACTCACTTAAGGGAAAATTGCCGCTGTCCTACAAACCTCTGCGCTTGGAGGCCCAACAAGTCTACAAGAATAGAAGCGTGTAGTAGATATCAAGCTCTTTTTTGGCGCCGTTGCCGGGGAGGAAGGTAAGCGGTACTCACTCTCCCTTCAACAAAGCTAATTTCTAGCATCGTTGTTGAGAAGGTATGTGCTTGAAGGTATCTTCTTTAGATCTTGCAATTAAATCTTTTTGTTTCTTGTTTTTATTTCACTAGTTCGGTTTAATGGAAAACAAAAAAAATTAGAGAGCTTTATAAAATTTATCTTGAAATTGGTCATGATGCTTTTGAAGTGAAAATTAAAAAACCTGTGGAACTTTATTTGCATAACAATCATGCTAGTAGCAATGTTATTAGTATGATTTCTTTGAATGCCATTGTTGCTAATGCTATGGAAAATTGCAAGCTTGGGGATGCCGGTTTTGATGAATATGATCTTTTTAGTTCCCTAAGCTTTGAGGAGGAAATTTGCTTTGATTATACTATGCCTCCTACATATGATGATTATAATGATGAATGTGATATTTTCAGTCCACCTACTATTGAGGAAAAAGTTTATTATGATTATGATATGCCTCATATTTATGATGATTACAATGATGGCTATGATAGTTTTACTCCCACTATTACTAATGAGAAAGATTTTACTTATGTGGAGAGTAATAATAATACTTTTATGCATGTGAATCATGAGAAAAATGCTTTATGTGATGGTTATGTTATTGAGTTTTCTTATGATTCTACTAAAAGTTATTATGAGGGAGGGAAGCGTGGTTATATAAATTTTCATCTTATTAAGTTTCCCCTATTTATGTTGAAGGTTTTAATGTTGCATTTGCTTTGCCTTCCTATGCTATTAGCTTTATGCTTCAATGATTTATTTTCTTACAAGATTCCTATGCATAGGAAGAGAGTTAGACTTAAATGTGTTTGATATTTGCTTTATGATGCTCTCTTTCGCGTTCCAACTCTTATTCTTATGAGAGCATCATTAAAATTATCATGCCTAGCTAAAAGGCTTAAAAGAAAAGCGCTTGTTGGGAGACAACTCATCTTTTACTTTCAGTTTGTTTTTGCTTTTCTTGAGTCATGAAGTTGTTGCCTCTGTAGAAACTTCATTATATATTTTTCTTTTGGTTTTTTGTGCCAAGTTTAGCCTCTAATGCATTGAAAGTGCGAGGTATTGTTTTGCTGTCCAGAAACAGATTTCTGTCCTTCACTGTTCGAAAATACAGAAATTCCCTGAATTTTATCTTTTTATGATATTTTTAGACAGCAAGCCTGATACATTTATATATCTTTCGTTAGTTTTGAGTTTTCTGATTTGAGCTACAGAAGTGTCTCGAAAAATTCAATCTTTACAGACTGTTCAGTTTTTGACAGATTCTGATTTTATTTTGTATTCGTCTCTTTACTATCGTCAAATGTGATACTCTTGAGGAGGAGTTCCACATTGAGGCTTAGTAAATAGTAGCTAATGTCCAATAAAGTTGTTTGAAATTTGTCTTGAGTTGAACACATGTGCATTTTAATTTATGAGCACTAACCCTCTAATCAGTTTATGAGAAGTTTTGTGTGAAGGGAGTTTTTAAGTTCCAAATGAGAGGATAATGAAGAAATTAAAGATGGATCAGAGTTCAAGCTTGGGGATGCCCCCATGACACCCCCTCTGAATATCAAGAACCATCAAGCGTCAAAGCTTGGGGATGCCCAAGGCATCCCCTCCTCTTCATCGACTATCATGAGGTCGCCTTCGTTGAACTAAGTTTTTATCACTTTACATATTATGTGCTATGCTTGGAGCGTCTTTTTGCTTTCAGTTTTGTTTTGTTTGTTTGCTGGTCATATTCATGTTGGATCCTAGCTTTATTTGTGTGGGAGAGAGACATGCTCCGTTTTTCATTTGAATACTCTTTTACTTCGCTTATATCTTGTTGAGTATTTTTAGCTACTGTTTGTTTGCTAGTAAGCTCTCGCTTTTAGCTTTTATCTTGTTTAGAGCTGCTAGTTGTTGTTGTTAGACTCTCTTGATCTTCACTAATATTTGTTTGGAGAGTTGTTTTGGTTGCTTGGTTGATTTGTTAGAGCGATAAAATGCTATGCATGTGGTAGTGGTATGAAATAGAAAAAAACCTGCATAGTCTTCTAAATCACTATGTGGATAATTTGATACTCTTCAATTGTTTTGAGGCATTAAAATAACTAATGGTTAACATGTGTTGGTTAACGGTGTTAGAGCTGATTAGTGGAGACGTGTTAGTAGAGTGTGGAGCCGTATCTTTATTAACTAAAAACAACCTAAGTCAACAATATTTTTGCATCATGAATTCTGCTCAGTTGAAAAGAAGTTCCTAGTGGATAGTTACTGCAACGGTCGGGGAAGCCAACGGGGCACTTGTGTCGCCGCCACGATCCCTCTCGGGGTGTTTCTAACCATTTGTGGAACATTGAAATTGCTAGTTGTTTGCAATATACGAAATGCATTGTTAAGTTTTGGTTTTTGGCACTTACACTTCCATATTTTGCTAGCCTCTTCGGTGTTGCGCAATGCCCTATCTCACATTGAGATTGGTGCATACTTCGCCAGTACATCCAACCCCGTGGGAGAACTTCATCTTGTTCTCCTACACATAAGCCAATTATCTCCCTCAAAACAGCCACCATACCTACCTATCACGGCATTTCTATAGCCGTTCCGAGATACATTGCCATGCAACATCCATCATTACATCATGACTTAATGTCATTCTTCATTACCATATAGTTTGCTTGATCATTGAGTTAGTGTGCTGCGTGGCTTGCCACATGTTCTACATTTTTTACACACTACGCTCGATCATGTATACCTTCTTTTATACATCATGTATTAGTCTTATGAGTTATGAGTACCAAAAAGTGTGATGATCCATTTGTAATATAGAGTGTTGCTCCTACAGTGAGGTAAAAATAAAAATAAAAAGAGAAAAATAAAAGAGCCAAAAAAGAGGCCAAATGAGAGAGCATTTAAAAGAGCCAAGGAGGCCACCAAAATCCAAAAAAATAGAAAAAAGAGAGAGGGAGCAGCACTACTATCCTTTTTACCACACTTGTGCTAGTTAGCACCTACACTTCATTGTAGATAGTTCTCATTTTGTTTTAGTAGTATAACTATGTGGGGAATTAACATTATAGAACTTGGCTTGTATATTCCAAGGATGAGCCTCCTCAAGTGAGCTCTAGGTCTTCATGAGCAAGCAAGTTGGATGCACCCCCACTAGTTTCATTGGAGAGCTTTCATACACTTTTAGCTCTATATGCATCCGTTGCATGGCAATCACTACTCCTCATACAGTGTCAACTACGGGACTTCCTTCTGTCTTGTGGTTACCCTCTCCACTGTTTGAGCCTTTCTTTTTGGCCTTCCAAACCTCCATCATTGTTCTCTTTGCCATAACATTTTGGTGCCAAATCCACTTCTTACTTGCACTAGTTGAGTAAACTTCGAAACAGTTGCTTTGTGAAGTAGATGGATTAGGACACCTGACTCGAGCTTGGCTATTTTCATGAATGACTACTTGGATGCTTTGAAGAAATTCTTCTTTCTAAATCTTATGTATGGTTCCATGTCTCCAATGCACTTATTCATGAAAAGTTTCTAGCATTTGTTAGCTAGCGTATGTTAATCATTGTTTGCTTAATGTCAACTATAGACAATTGTTTTGGATCACCTTATTCACATCATGTGTTGTACATTACTATCTTGATCATAATTGTATTGGTTGCATGTCTCATAAAAAATTATTTTGTTATCACTTACCTACTCGAGGACGAGTAGGAGTTAAGCTTGGGGATGCTGATACGTGTCAAACGTATCTATAATTTTTGATTGATCCATGCTAGTTTTGTGATGTTGTCACATGGTTTTACTATCATATTACATAATTTTTATGCATTTTGTTGGACTAACCTATTGGCAAGATGCCCAGTACCAGTTCCCTGTTTTTGTGCTGATTTTGTTGCAGAAAGTTACTTCTGGAAATATTCTCGGAATTGGACGAAAATTTACAACGATTTTTTATTGAAGAAATAAGGACCGGATCCAGAAGGGCGACCCCGGGGGACCCACAGGACAGGGGCGGGTCCCACCCACGGGTCTAAGGGGGGCCGCGGCCACAGCCCGCCTCTGCCCCTCGGGCACCCTCTCGGCCGCCTCCGCTGCCTATAAAATCATCCCCGACGAAAAAACTCTAACCCCTGAAGAATTTTCCCAAATACGATACAGAGCTCCGCCGCCATCGCCAACAAGTTTCGGGGGTTCAGAATGTCCTGTTCCGACACCCTGCAGGGACGGGGATCGACCGCCGGAGCCATCTCCATCAACGCCGCTGCTTCCCGCGATGAGGAGGGAGTAGTCCCTCACCGGGGTTGAGGCTTATACAAGTAGCTATGTGGTTATCTCTCTCTCCCATGATGTTATCTTCGTTGTGATCATGAGCTTTGTTAGTATAGTTAAATACATTATGTTTCCCTATGTGTAATGGATATGATGTTGCTCAAGTGGTGTTATCTAATATAATTTGCGAAGTCACCTTTGTGACCATGGTACCTCGGTGACAGTGTGGGTGTCGTGTGTGACTCTATGCATCAAGATTAGAGGGATCTTCATCATGAGTTTGTTCTTTATTATTGTTGGATTGAATAGATCATGAGGTTTCTTGATTCTTGTGTTATTGAAGAAAGAGACTATTCAAGAAATAGGTTGTGGTGTTTGTTAGTACTATCTTTGGATGCGGATAGTGACAGCATGAAGTGTCCATAGATGTGGAATACGAACTTTAAGGTGTGCTTCTCGTAGCCCTACGCAATTCTCATCCTATTTGATCCACAAAAGAATGATCTCCGAGTAATGTCTACCATGTATGTCTTTTGTGGGAACTATATCATGTGTTTAATTATGTTAATGATGTTGAGAATAGTCACTAGTGAAAGTATGAAGCCTAGGCCTTGTTTCCAAGCATTGATACACCGTTTTTAGTCACTTTTGTCACTTGTTTGCTTGCTGCCATTTTTATTACAGAATTACAAAATCACCTTTTACCATCCATATCACTTGCATTTTATCATCTCTTCGCCGAACTAGTGCACCTATACAACTGATAATTGTATTAGGTGTGTTGGGGACACAAGAGACTTCTTGTATCTTAATTGCAGGGTTGCTTGAGAGGGATATCTTTGACCTCTACCTCCCTGAGTTCGATAAACCTTGGGTTACTCACTTAAGGGAAAATTGCCACTGTCCTACAAACCTCTGCGCTTGGAGGCCCAACAAGTGTACAAGAATAGAAGCGTGTAGTAGACATCACTCACCAACCTCAAGCGCCTTCTCCCAATGATAATAATCCATGTCGCCGCCGCCGGTGAACGGACCGCCTAAATAGACAAGCTGATGGTCGCTGCCGCCACACTCTCCATCTCTTCAGTTAGTTCTCTCTCTCTCTCTCTCTCTCTCTCTCTCTTTTAATAGCATACATTGTCTGTTCAAAGATATGTGCATTGGGTTTAACATTGCATGGTCGATTCAATAAAAGTTGATCTTTGAATTTGACATAGAAAATTGTTCCCTAAGCATGTAACGCTTAATCTTGCTATGCTTTGGTTTGGCCACAAACACATGGTGCTTACTACTACCGTAAAACAAGAAAAAAATGGTGCTTACAGTTTCGAGGATTGGAGGAATATACTGCTGCTTCAAGTTTTGTTTGCACACTTTTTTACAAAGTAGCTTAGTAGTAGTCAGGATTCAGGTGTAGTTTCGAGGGAATCAGATTTTGTTATCTGTTTTGATCAGCTTATGTTTTCCTTACAAATCCATATCCCTTCCGGTAGATGTAGTGCTTTGAAAATAGTATATCAATATGGTTGCCTGACTATTTGTTTTGTCTCTGTCATACAAACCACAACGAACTCTAAAAAATGAAATATGAAAATCTTTCTTTTATGATCTGTTTTGTCTGTCATACCGAGCACGGATCGCTGCCATTGTCTCCTCCCTGGCCGTGTGCATCCTTGTGGGAGCTGACAAAGAAGAGAACGACCCACATCGACGCAGACCTTTCCCGCAGGGAGCACCAGGCCGCCTGAAAGAATGTATGTTTCTACCAAATCCAGCTTTGAACGCATTGATCAGCACCCAGGTGTGTGTTAGCTTGTATGAGGCTAGAGGCAAGGAGAAGCGGGTAGCGGTGATTTTCCTTTAGTAAAGGAGCCGAAGAAGAGGAGGAAGCTATATGAGGTTCTGGGTGGAGCTTGCGCTGGGGTTCGTGGTAGGCGTCGCCTGCTCCTTGAACTCTCACATTGCCTGCAACGTGCAGCCGGTAAGCACGTCATCAACGCTCATTGCCTCTTCCTCAAATCTGTTACTACTTTTTTACATTTTATTAGGCATTTGTTTCTACAATTTATTATATAGTCATAGATGGACCTAAAACAATATTTTCCTTGTGACAAGATATGCCATTTTCGGCATTTAACTTTATGACCTGACATTTGCTATGCTTACCCTTGTAGCAATTGCAAGGTTTTCAATTTTTTAGCATGTGCGTCTTGATTCTTGATTGCACCCTGTACTACATACATGTCATCTGTTGTTGCATACATCTTAGAAAGGTGTTCGCAAGTTCAGTTATATATTTATATTGCAGGTTGCCATTTAGCCTTTTTATTTTGTTGTAATATCAGGTTGACATTAAACTTGGTCCTTATATAGTCATAGATGGACCTAAAACAATATTTTCCTTCTGACAAGATGTGCCATTTTCGGCATTGAACTTTATGACCTGACATTTGCTATGCTTACCCTTGTAGCAATTGCAAGGTTTTCAATTTTTTAGCATGTGCGTCTTGACTCTTGATTGCACCCTGTACTACATACATGTCATCTGTTGTTGCATACATCTTAGAAAGGTGTTCGCAAGTTCAGTTATATATTTATATTGCAGGTTGCCATTTAGCCTTTTTATTTTGTTGTAATATCAGTTGACATTAAACTTGGTCCTTAGAGTTTAATATCTTCTATCTTCTTTAGACTTGTTTCTGTTTCCGTGTTTCTTCTATGTGTGTTTATAAACTAGACATTTTTTTCTTCCGTATTCATGCTTCCTTTTTGAGGCTCCGCTTCTATTTTTCTGCTCTCCATCTTCAAGTCTGAATATTTTCTACCTCTTTGCAATGTGACTTTTTTCTTCAAATATGTCCTATGTTTTGTGTGAAGTTGTTCAGAGTTCTCTTTGATGCCTTATTTTAGTTGAATATGAAAATTAGTAATGCTATTGGTAGCACTGAAATATAATTTGTTTGGCTATTCCATAGATGAAGAATGACTCTAGAATGTGGCGAACTGGTCTTAAGTTAATTTGAATCTTGCCACATCGAAGCATAATCTTTACAAGCATTCCAATTATGCTTTATGGTTGATATATCTCTCTTTGTTCCATTATTTTAAAGTGATATGTCTGTTTTGTGGCTATATATTTTGGATCTCATGTTTCTGATAACTCTAGAACTATTAAGTGTTTGTGTTCTTCTCAAACTTTAGGCCTTCCGTTTTCTCCTAATGGTGGCTGGCTTCCAAACAAGGATGACTGCTATGTAATATACATGTGCAACTTTATCAAAGCAGGATCCACCAATGACTTACAAACCTATTATTTCCGTAAGCCATAATATCATGTTTTTTTTGCATGATTAAAAGGGCAAACTTGGCAGCTGCTTTGCTTCTAACCATGTTTTGATTGAGAATAGTGTCTATCTATAAGGAACAAATGTGCATGCCTTCTTTGGCTGTTAGCGTTTGGTAAGCATTTTCTGTCAGGTTGATCTATCATTTAAGAATACCCTCAACAAGATGATATGTAGTTTTTTCCTTTGTTCGGATCTTATGTCGCGCTTCTGTACCTGATGATACACACTCAGAAGCTTCAGTTAACCAAATGACTACAGGCTTCTTCGGGGAGACAGAATGGGCAAGCACGAGTGATTGAAGCCTTGTTTTCAGTTCATTATGCCACTACTCTATTTGGTCTGCTGAATGATTGCAACACCTATGAAGGCGAGAGGAGGTGTGTGAGAGTCATTCAATTCGTCTGTTTTGCAACCGAGAATATTCATGTAAAGTATATACATACATATTTGGTGTCAAAATTTTCAGTCTTATCCATCTTATCTGCCACATAATCATCACAGTCCCAAGTCAATTATCTATAATAGCCTCTTCTCATACCTCACTTTTTGTCAACGGCTAATGAACTGGTGTGTGTGGTGGTGATAATTATTTTAAATGATTTTGACTTTCGAACAAGGAGATTCAGTATTATCGTTGGATTGCATAAGAATATAATCTTATGTGCAAAAGTATATTGACTTGAACTAAAGATGGGCCGAAGATGCTTTGACACCATTCATACGTCCAAGATACAGTCACAATAGATTATGACCGCTTGAAGCATCATACATCCAGAGAAGTGTGCTTTTGGATAAGAGCAAACATAATTGGTAATGTGTGGTATTTGGGTAAACAAGGAATGATCATTCATGAAAACAAAACATTTTTTTTTCAAAATATTTATATGACTCAGAAATTAGGGGGACAATGCACTTTGTGTGAAAATTCAAATTTTCAAGAAATCATTTTACATTTAAATATAAATTATTATGTTTGATATATTATAGATGAGTCGTGCGTTGCACGTGCAAGCTTACTAGTTTATTTAACGGCCCAGTGCTAGGCTCTTTAGAACAACCGCAACAAGCTTATTATTGAGGTTATTTTCCCACAATTCAGTGTTCAAAATCAACTTTTTTTGCAGCAGTGGTGACCGATAGTAAAGAAAAGGGAGCTGCCTCTGTTGGACGAAATGCTTGTGCTCCTTAAGCACTTCTCCAATAGGCATTCGGCTACAACTGTACATAAAACTGTATTCTTTGTTAAGGTTGTGCATCACTGTTTGGCCTCGTAAAATTTAAGTTGGTATGTTACTATTTTGTCCTTCAGGGTTTTGTTAATCTAAAGTCGGGCACCTGACACCTTTGATCTAAACAGACGAAAAGCTATAAGAATTTGCTTGAAGCATGTTTAACATCACAAAAAAAACAATAACAAAAATGTTTGAATAGATAAAAAAAATCTGCAAAACATATTGCAATGCAATCCTTGCAAAAAGATCCGAAGGTTTCAATTCCTATGAATCAAATGACGTTTAGAGGAAAAAAGTCTACGGATCAAAATCGATTCTTATGGAATTCCTTTGAATCAAAAGAGTTCTTAAAACTAACCAAAGTACACCGGTTGTCACATACACTAGACCTGACACAATTAGTTCTTCACCGAATAGTTCAAACAATACGTGCATTAAAAGCACATGCATTGTAATTCAGTAACATATTTTCGAAATGCCTAGTTTAAAGTAGTTGTTCCAAAAGGAGAGAAAATTTGCACTGAAGCCCAACCACATGCAAACACATTGATCATGCATCACCAGATGCAATGATTTTAACTTTCAGATCATAAGCTTTGGCAAACAATTTATCCCTGTTTTCCTGCGAGTGGTTAATACACGGTGAGACGTTAAGCAAAGTAGAGCACATAAAGATTTCAAAAGTAAAAGTTGAGCGCATAATAATAAAACAACACCTACGAAGCAAATAGAGACACAAACCTTGAAAAGAAGATACCGTGAGCTGAACCAAACTGTGTATCCGAGGCCTACAATCTCCAGTATCCTTGGGAGCTGAGGACAGGATCACAATCAGTTGATGTTCTGCGATGGTAGATAAAACGTACATTCACATAAAGATCTATGGACTACTAACCAAAGGAATGGACTCAATTACAGAAACAACAGCGGACAAAATCCATCCAGCAAAGAAAGCAACGGTGCCATATATGACATAAGTAGACGCCTCCTTGAAGCCCAACTGGAACATTCCAAACAAACAAGAAAAATCCATTAAAAAATTAGGACTCAATAGCATGTCCGTGTACAAGGAAATAAAGTACTACAACAAACCACGCTATCTGCAAATGATAGAGTAAATTCCACTTTTTACCCCTTATTTGTGATTTTGTGATACCAGTTACCCCATTTAATTTTTTGTGCCATGTTTCACCCCGTATTTGTAACGATATGTCAATATTTACCCCTTTTAATCCTTTTCCGTTCCTGGCAGTTGGGGTCCACTCAGCAAGCTAGCTCGAAGGCTTAATTCACGTTCATGTTTCCTGCCCTAGTTGAGCCAGCCAAATCCAGCCCGCATCCAAATCCAAACACAGCCCACACCAACAAGTCAAATTGGTTTGTACGCAACAAACCAATGAATTCCAGATTACCCTAGCTGTACGAATTTAGTTTGTATATGAAAGCCAAAGTATACCTTGTCCAGATTTTCCAATCATTGAACGGTGATGTTGTGAGATGGTGCACCACCAACTGGCCATATGCGTGCATCATCTTGTGTATGCGACTGTCCATGATGGCCATCGCTGCTACCACAACATCGGTGTCCAGCGTTACGCATGGGCGCTGCTACTACTAAAATTGCACACAGTTGATCTCCGCGGTGGCCGCTGACCCCAGAAATAGAGGAAGAGGGCTGGGGAATTGATCGACCAGAGTCGTAGTCGTTCGCCTTTGTTCCACCTCGAAGCTGTGTGGGCTTGCGGGCTGGGTTTTTTTTGGCTCAACTAGTGAAGGAAACCGGAACCTGAACTGCGCCTCCGAGATGGCTTGCTGGTTCAGCATCGGGAAATGACCGTGAGTTGGGCTGAGCAGTCCGAAATGGGGAAAAGGATTAAAAAGGGGTAAAAATTGACACATCGTTACAAATAGGGGGTAAAACATGGCACACAAAATTAAATGGGGTAATTGGTGTTACAAAATCATAAATAGGGGGTAAAAAGTGGAATTCACTCCAAATGATATGCAGCCCAGTACATTTCTCGATACTGTACACACCACTGGGTAATATTAATTAAATAAGTTCATCAAGAATTCTGACATATGGTTGCCTCCGATGATGCTTAGAGAATTCTTAATTCTAGGTAACACAAAGAAGACATAAAAACAGTACAAGAACCAGAGCTTCCCGCATGACTGTCCGGGCTTTTGTTCTAGACAAAATTTTGCCAACCTCATACCAATTACCAAGTTGGGATTTTCGGCCATCTGAGCATGCCAAGCTAAAGTGCCCTTTCTGACCAGTTCAATTGTTTTTCCCATTTGGATTGTTATGGGCTTAGGTTTCTACAAGATTCCTGCATTGAGAATGGCAATTCGGTAGTCCATTATAAACATATAGGAGCTTTTAGATAGTCATCCTATATACTTCTGCAGCTGTTAACTAAAAGCTTCAGATTGGGAACCTCAGTTTTGCGGAGAAATAAAGCAAACAAGTATCATCCCTAATATCGGTTTGGTCATTCTTGTGGCAGTAGACATCAGGTAACAAACTAAGAAAAGGTAAGTTCCCATTTCTTAACTACTATATTACACTGAGCCCAGACAAGATGTAATTTGTACCTTTGGAAAATCCAGCATCAGCACTTCGGTAATTTCAAGCATTCAAACTTTCTAAACAAATAAGATATCTATAAAGACCTTAGTAAGGTTAAACTGTTGTCTTCCTTGCAAATTTTAGGATGTACAAGTACAATTCATCTTTTTAAAACCTCTTCACAACTGTAATAGTCCACCACATTAGCAACAATCAAAGTCATAATATAATATTTGATTAATGGACAGGACTAACTAGCGGCGCCGCATTAAACGAGCCTTCGTGCGGCGGTTTCAGTAGGCATGCATACGGTGACGTGGCTATGATGTCATCTTATATTCCTTTTGATCATTATATTAAAAAACTTTTATCTCTCAAACCGATAATCCAATTAAAAATCCGTTTTCACCGTTGGTTTAGTCACGTCGAGATCTACGAAACTAGATCCCATGTTGGCATGTTTTGACAACTTTTTTTTCGTCAGCAGATACCAGATTGTTATCACTAACCTACCAGATTATAATAACTTGGTTATCAGGTTTCTATACACTATTCTACACCAATCTAAGACAACATGATATTGGTATATGTGCAATAATACCATCTCTTAGGTCTTGAAAACAGTTGAAATCTAACTCTCAAGTTGTATATATCATTGCAATGTTAAAAAAAGTTTTGAAAAATTATCCGATAACCATGTATAATTATCATGGTAGCTGTTCGATGCTAATCTGGTAGCCATAGTGTTTTAATCTGGTAACTGATGTGACGAAAAAGTTCATCACACTACATATGTAGATGTGTTGTAATTGTCTACAAACGTGTAAAAAGTTATGTAGTAACCATGTATAATTATCTGGGTAGCTCTTTGATGCTAATCTGGTAGCCATAGTACTATAATATGGTAACTTGTGCGGAAAAAAAAAGTTCATCAAAACATATTAATATTGGATCTAGTTTTGAAGGACTCGTCGAGACGAATTTAACAGTATAAACGGATTGATAATCGGACAAACGGTTTAGAAGAAAAATTAGTTCAAATTTTCGAATTTTGTAATTAATGTGCTAACGTCACTATGAGGTGGCAGAATCTTGCATGCATGCATGTGCTCTCCCCTATAGGGAAAAGAGCATGCAATCTGCCCGCCGCATTCTCAACCTTCCGGTGCGGCGCTTTTGATTAGATTCTCTCTTGATTAATAATGCCGATGTCAATAGATCTTCGGTCGTTTCATTGGTGAATGGAGATTGTGCCAAACGACGCAAGGAGACTGTGCCAGATTGTGCCACATCAACTCAGCAAGGTCTCCTCACACTCCGTCTAAGCATAGCCACACGGTACCTCGGACGCAATACAGCAAACAGGTCGCGTTCAAAATAGGGAGTTTACCTTGTCGGCGGCCACGTCGTCGCTGGCGCTGCCCACCGCCACTAAGCTCTGTTCGAACGGCGGCAACGACACAGCCTCAGCCTCCTTCACCGCCGACGACGCTGAGGAGTCAGGCTTCTCGTCGGCGCTCACTTCCGTGCCAGCGCAGCGCAGCCCTGGACAAACACATCGTAAATAGCAAAACTGATCTCAGGTAAGGTTTGATGCATCCGGACAGACAGTAAAACCGACGAGCGTGAGCGTGTCCTGGACTCCTGGTCTGCTCACCCAGACGAGCGATGAGACCTCGAGTTGGAAGGCCGCGGCGCCGGGCGGAGGCCGGCGCGGTGAGAGCGACGTTGTACCGCGATGTGCAGCGGCGTGGGATGGGGAGACTGCCGGCGGCGGTGTTGACGCAGAACAAGGCCGCCATTTTGTTAGATTGTTCTGTTGCAGCAGTTCGAGTGTCTCTCGAGGCTCTGATGGCGTGTTTCTACTTTCTAGTTTCTATTAGTAGTACTGTAGTACTCCCTCCGATCCATAATAAGTGTTGGAGATTTAGTACTAGTCTAGTACAAAGTTCGTACTAAATCACCGACACTTATTTTGGATCAGAGGGAGTTTTTTTTTTTGGAGTGCAAATTAAGCTTTGGTAGCAATGACTATGTGATGCATCATGTATGTGTCTCTATTTGTTGAGTTTGCTTGCGTATATGAGTGTGTTCTAACCATCTTTGGACCGCACCTCAAGCGGCGCATAGCATGTCAATGTGATGGCCATGACATTGTTTGTTTGGCTTGTTTATGTATATATGTTGTGTTGGCGTTTCTACCATTTTTGGAATTTACCTTACTGGCCAGTTACATATCCATGTTATGGCTATATATGACCCTTTTTTTTGTCTTGGATTATCCTATATATAACTAAATATATTATCTCCACTGACATATATATATCTCTCAACTGGCAAACCTTTGACCTCTCTTTAAGCCACATCATCAATTGTGTTTTACTAGCTTCAAATTTTCTCTGCAGTTCCGGTTTAAATTGGCCACGTAATTATTCAGAAAAAAACTAGCCGTCTCATGACGTTAAAACATCTACTTTCTATCTGAATTGACATGAACTAATTATCTAGATCATAACTACTTTTGTTGGATTACCTGGATGAACATTGATACTTGTTGCGCTATATTTATTAGATGTTCCACACATGTAGGGGGGCATCTTACCAGTTCTTGAGATGATGAATTCCTATGTGTGAGAGTTTAAGAATGTTTTACAAAGTATAGCATACACCTCTTCATCGAGAATATGTACCGTATGTGTCATATTCCATAACAAGTAAATGACTATGGGCCCGAACATATCTCTTCGAGGTGTCAAGTTTATATATATGATTCAACACGGGGAAGAAATTTCCCCAAACTTGATATTCGTGTTGCCTTATATCTATGCTTTATATTTACGATTAATCTATCTAACAAACGTGCCCTGCTCACTAACTCCATCCGGCGTTTGGTGGTAGCATCCGCGCCCCTATAGAACGGAAGAGCCAACGCATGCATGCATGCAAGGATTATTTTCATCATTCGAAAATTTATAACGAATTATCTCTTAAACCGTTAATCCAATTGATGATCCGTTTTCACTGTTGGGTTTGTCTCGACGAGTACTTCAAAACAAGATCCCATCTTAATATGTTTTGACGAACTTTTTTTTTTCGTCGCCAGTTGCCAGGTTATAGTACTGTAACTACCATATTATTTGTTAACAGTTACCACCCAAATAATTCACAATTACCATATAATATTTATATGTTTTCCTCGTAGCGTTGATCTATATGATCAGAGAATGGGTATTTGATCCACTCTAAACACGGAAAAGATCACATTAACATCAGGAAAGGCTTAAATTAGTAAGTAACGAAGTTTAAAAAACCTGACAACCATTTGATTTTAATTCTGGTGATCAACATGACTATGCCTGGTGACCAAGTGACTATAATCTGGCAACAAAGGTCGGAACTTTTGTTTATCAAAACATATCAACATGTGATCTACTTTTAAAGATCTCGACGCGACTAAGCTAATCGTAAAAACGGATCTGATTTTTGACTTGCGGTTGAAGAGAAAAACATTTTAAAGTTTGAAAACCAATAAAAAAGTCCACGCGGTGGGTTGGCTCAATTACCTGCATGCATGGCCATATTTCATCCGTGCCCACCTAAATCTAATCTAGGGCACGTGCCATGTGTAGCACGGTCCTTATATCTATAGGTAGGGAGCGTGGCTTGCCGCGCGAGACAGATCCAACGTTGGCCCAAACCCCCGATAATCCAAGTAGTAGCACAAATTATTTGGAGAAAAGATGATTATTTCAAGACATGCTAAATAGTACATTTTGAAGGAGGCGCGGTGGCGAGCACTTGAGCCTGTCGTCTACACCATTCAACCTAGGTGCAGTGCGATGTACACTGTGAGGCAGCTCGAGGTTTCATCGCCGAGCCCACAAGTCCTTGAGGAAGCCGTGTTAGGAAGTGCAGCTTGCCACACACTACCTGCCACAGCTACTTCGAAACGGTATTACAAAACGTTTCAATAAAAGCAAGCTAGTGATTACATAGTAGGACTTAGCAATTCCATACCAGTTACAAACGTTTCAAAACGGTAATACAAAACGTTTCAAGAAAAGCGAGCTAGTGAAATGCGTAGTCAAAGCCCTAACAATTGCAAAAGGCAAGCCTATGGAAGAGGTCTTGCGATAATTATCAACTGTGGCTATGTGGCACATGACAAAAATTATTTACAATGAACATAAAGTATTCCATGTTACATTAGTTTTTCTATTCGGATGTCACATTTTATATATTGCCGAATTCAACTTTCCAAATGAATGTAGAAAAGTGGGACTGATCATGCTAAGCAAATATACACATAGCTGAGACAATCTTAAAAACACAAGGAGCGGTCTTAGGTTACATGATACAACAGACAACCAAACTGCTTCCGTCACAAAATAAAATAAAATAAAAATGCACATTTTTTTTAAATGGTACTGTAAATACATGAGTAAAAGTTATCGTCTCTAGTTCCCACAATTATAAGGCTTGTTAAACTAAAAGTCAAACCAAGCAAAAACAAAGAAAATTACAATAGGGAGACTGAGAGCAATCTATGGTTGGTCCTAATGAAATTCATGCAAATTAGCATTTACAAACATATAGAAACGAGCATTGCTTGGTTGAGTGAATAACAAGAACTGCTTCCTGAGTGTGTTTCCATTGGCTGCACGCTAAGAGTTTGTATGTTGTGGCCTTCTTGCTCTTTTCAGGTCACTTAGTTCCCAATTGCAGCAGTCCTAGAAGAAAGAGATAAGTTACATGAGCAGGAAAACATCGTAACGACTACAAGGAATATTATAACAGGACAAAGCACTGGAAGTAGTTATGAGAGTTGCTTACTTCAGGTTGGGAACATCCTATAGAACCACCATTAAAAGAAACAACTTTATGTGCAAGCTAATATGGTCAAGTCTAATCCTTTTTTTCCCAACTAAGAGCAGAAGTCCAGCCATTTAATATAGAAGAATAAAAAATAATTGCAAAATATGTCTAAATACTTCTGATGTAGTTCCTGGTAGGTTTTTTGCCAGAACAATCGCCACAAATAAATTTACCTAATGCTTCTTTGCAAGATGAATTGGCACTCAAAATAAAACGGGACAGGATGGTAAAGAACTCTAAAATTTAACTGCCACTTAAGGTTCTTGCTGGCCCTCAATATCATAAACCAATGTATCTTAATCAATCATTCGCTTAGCCATTTTGTGATTCCCACCATAGTCATGAATCATATTAGTAATATGAAATTATGAAAAGGGGTAACTATTCACAGTATATCCATTAGTTGTTATCAGAAAGAAGGGATTAGTCTAAACATGATAATAAGCTACACATGGTCAAAATAGAAAAAAGAATGTCTTCACCTCATCCAATACAGAAAAACTTGAGACTGCCAGTTCGCTGCAGCATCTGTATCACCAATTAGAACGCAGTAACACACATTGTAAATTTAAAGACCCCAAGAGAACTGGTAGCATCTGCACCTCAGCAGCATATCTCTTATTCACTCTTCTCTATGTAATAATCAAGGTGAAAAATACTATTCTTGGAACCAACCAAACCAATTAAACCTGAGAGCAAAATAAGATATATATTCATATTCTATCTCACTTAACTATATAACATATATTCACCTAAACTAAAGACATGCTTGTGACTGCATAATTCTAAACTAATTAATAACAATAGAATAAAAGTCCACATATCACCATCTCCATAACAAAGAGGACTGCAGAATAATCACGCAGGAAGAAAAGCAGATACTTCACGTACGTAAATTGGGAATCAAAAGACAGTCAAATATGTTACTTACGGAAATACCTCTTAGTGGTTCACTCATTTTATCGTATGGCTTACAGTTCTGATACAATGACTCCTCCATCACCTATCTAAGGTTGCAACACATATGTTTCAGTCTGCAAAAGAAAGAGAACATGAGAGGCTTCAGGAAACAACAGGTTGACTGGGAAAACAAAAGAACTGAAGATGAACAGCACAACATGTCACAAAATCTGAGAAGGTTTCAAGCAGGCGAGGCTAAGAGACACACGGATGCAAAACAATACGTTCAGATGTTCGCCAGAGCAAGTGAATCACCAAATAATCAGTGTGCCTCATGACGAAGGCTACCACTTTATCATGTGAAATAACCATTACTAACACCAGTCAGACATGAGCACAGAAAAGTGCAATATGCATAGGAAATGATAAGAAAATACGTATATTTTTATCTTTATGCTAATATGATGCTCTGCAGGCTTCATTGACTTGTATTTTGTTTGTTCAACAAAAGAATAAAATCATCAACTTTAGTCAAAGCGAAATAAAAGAATAAAATCATCAACTTTAGCCAAAAAAAAGTGAGGCACTGATGAAATGATATATCCGTGGTTTATTGTTCAGTAATGACACTACTACTTAAAGTGCCAAGAAATTAATATTGTGTCGCGTTTCAGAACCATTGGCAGCATTGTTTTGGGCTGCAACTGTGTGCTAAAGGTATAAATTGTGATACACTCAGTTGAGTGCAGACAGTGTGGCTGTTATAGCAATAACAACAATTTTATAATAACCTACAATATAAATCGAGCAATTATCATCCCAATTAACCGAGCAACATGAACCACCAGATGAAGCAAATGTCTCGCATTATACCTGAAGGTAGTACATTGGCCATAATTGAGCAATTATCATCCCAATTAATCTGATACCATCTGTTCCAAAAATTAGTTACTAAGTACCATGGAGGCCATGACAAAAATTGTTATTACCAAGTCGTAGTAATAAATATCTTTGACTACCTTATGAAGAAAGAATTCAAATCTGCAACAATGGGCACTCAAGCAGTTATTCAAAAATCTGCAACCACGGGCACCCAAATAGTGAGTCAAAACTTGCAACAAGAAGCACTCAAACAGTGCAAATGTAAATCCATCTGCCAGGTACTTTCAGGGTTACATCCTTATAGGTTCTAGGAACATAATAAGAACCAGAGAAAGGAACTTGCCTGGTTAAATGAAATCCAAATCAAAGAATCCTACGTGTTCAAGGTAGAAGTCCCACAATCATATATTCCATGTCTAAAATTAGCTAAAATTTTGGTTCTTCTCTTTATTTCTGAACCTAAAACAAAGCAAGAAAAAGAAAGAACAAATGCAAGGTTACAGACTTACAATAAAATAGATCCATTAGCTGGAGCGAGTCGACTGCATCGTCCCTAGACCCTAGCAACTGGTGATGAAGGTGACTGGTTCCAGGACGTGGAGGCGTCACTCGCTAGGGCCAGGTCCGCTGCGCCCAACGCTCGGGGGGAGACCTGACTGCACCGGGAAAGACGTACCTCAACAATGAATCTGTGATCTAGAAAGAGGCGGATGCAGGCGAGCAGCCGTGCTGCCGGCCGACGTCCTCGCTGACAAACCAAAATCGAAGAAGGTGAACATACCTGATACCTGCGCCGGCGTCCGATAGGCCGAATGGTGGCCGTTTGTCTAGTATTCCCTGACGGCGACGGCTGCAGGCTGGCCGGTGAGGGCTCAGCAGTGAGGAGGCGAGGGAGCAGGCTCAACCCGCCGTCCAGGAAGGGTAGGGGCAAAGCAGGGCACCGGCAACGGTGGTCTTCCCTGGCGGCGACGGTGGCGGCGGCTGCGGTCTGTCCAGCGAGCAGAAACCCTAATATATCGAGATCTGAGTGCATACATGAACTTTGCATTATAATTCTCATATTTCAATCATATTTGCATCATATAAGGGTTATATCATTGTTTTATATTGATTTTGGGGATAATTCACAGTTTCCCCATTTATTTGGAATTAACCCTGCAGAACCAGAAAACCCCTTTTTCCATGTTTTTGACTTTCAGGGACCCAAACGACGTCCAAATGACCTAAGATTTTACGGGGCCCAATATTTGGAAGGAAGAAGACGTACGAGCCAAGGATCCACGAAAAAGGAAGTCCGAGGAAGAAATTGGGTGGGCCCACACAGCCCATGTACCTGGCCGCGTGAGGCACCCTCTTTTCCCCCTCGTGGCTCCGATGCCGTCGATCTTCATCTCCCTGGTTTCGCCTTGACCTAAAACCGACTGCATAAATAGTCCCCCGAGGAGTTTCGCGAGGGGGCGGCCGCAAACAGAGAAACACCGAAACGGAGATCAGAAGCTGCAGATTGGAGGGGGAAAACTCCGGCGGAGCGCTGCCGGGGTGGTCTCCATCTCCCCCAACGACATCTCCACCATCTCCATGATGAAGGGGGAGTAGTCTCCCTCGGGGCTGAGGGCTCATGCCGGTAGCTATGTGGTTTATCTCTCTCTCCCATGGTGTGATCTTTATGTGATCATGAGCTTTGTAATCTAGTTGAATCCATAGATGTTACTCTTCATCATCTTATGAATTATGCTACTCAAGTGGTTTTATTGATGTGATTTCCAGAGTCACCTTTGTCCCATGGTGTGAAGTTGACAGTGTGTGCACCGTGTGTGGCTCTTAGGCTAAATACTACATGAATACTTATCATGACTTATTATTTGTGTTGGATGTTTTTATGATATTGTGGTGTTTGTTGGTACTATCTTTGGATGCGGATAGTGACCGCATGAAGTGTCCATAGATGTGGAATACGAAATTTAAGGTGTGCTTTTTGTAGCCCTACACATTGAATTGGTGTTCGTTATCCAACCAGAGGATAGTTCGGGGTAGCATAGTGAAGAGGAAGTATCTATGTATTCAATTATATTATTATTGTTGAGAGTGTCCACTAGTGAAAGTATGATCCCTAGGCCTTATTTCCAAGCACTGTTTACACCTTTGTCTTGTCCTCTTGCATTGAAGAGGATTGGGACACTTTCCCATTCTTGTTTTGTTACATTAAACTTCCATCCATTAAATTAACCATCTTGTTTTTTAAACTTGTTTAGTGCATAATCAACTAAAACTTGTGACACTTTAGTTGTAGGGAATAGATAACTTTTCCTTCTTGCTCCTGCGGATCGATACCCTTCTTCCACATTGAGAGGTGCTACAGTGATCCCCTGCTCTTGGGGGTTATCAGTGCGGCTCAGCAGCGACTACGCGAGGCTCATATAGGCTAAACCCGCCGTGAAGGAAGGCCAGGGGCGGCGCAGGGCAGCAGCTGTAGCTCCCGTACCCGGCGGCGACCCTGGCTCCGCCACGCACGTACGCCACCCCTCCCATCACTATCGTTTGGACGCGAAAACCCGAAAATGTCCCTGGCGGGCGACCGAATTACACTGTCTGCCACCGCGCCGCGCGAGCCTCTTCGTAGCACTACGTGAGGGCGGATCGACCCAGAGGCTGCCAGAAGGGGCCCGGATAACCAAGACCCCACCTGTCAGCCAAGTCACTCGCGAGCGAGCGCGTGTAGAGGCGGCAAAGAACAAAGCAACGGTCGCGGCGGGCGGCCCAGATCTTGCCACGCACGAGATCGGACGGTCGAGGACACCCTAGTCGTGAGGTGGCCTGAGAAGCCTCAGTTTCTCACACCAATTGAACAATGGGATGCTTCTATATGACTATATCTAGCCAATATTCAATGAGAAAAGGAGCCGATGATGGCCCAAAGCCTAGTGGTGCCACGTTGAAATCTGAGGCCCAATAGGATCCAGGTGGGCCACCGGGGCTCGCAGCCGGCCCAACGCCCCGCAGCACAGCCTGCTGAGATGGCCACGACTGGTAACTGTAGTGGGTGATTCCTATATATCGCCCATTAGCGACGCTGGCCGCGTGCGTCGTCTGAAGGAGGCGCGCGTCGGCCCATCAGACGATTTTTTCTTCCTTTTCTTCTCTGTTTTTTTGTTTGTTTTCGTTTTCGTTTTCTGTTTCCGTTTTTCCTTTTTCTTTTTATTATGTTTTCCTTTTCTTTTTTATTTTCATTTTTCTTTCAAAAAAATAAAATTCGAAAAAGTTTAAATTAAAATTTGATCAGATTTGAATTTTTCAAAAATAGTTTCCGTTAACTCCATTTTTTGTTCATTTATTTCAAAATCGCGCAAAAAAAATCTTTCACCGGCTTTTTCTGTTCACTTTTAAAATTGTTCAAAAATAGTTTCCGTTCACCCCCATTTTCTGTTTATTTTTTAAAATCTTAAAAATAGGATTCGTTTCACCATTAAAATTGTGCAAAAATAGGTTTTGTCCACCGACATTTTCTGTTCACTTTTAAAATTATTCAAAAATATGTTTCGTTCACCGCCCTTTTCTGTTCACTTCGAAAATCGTGCAAAAATAGGTTTCGTCCACCGCCCTTTTCTGTTCACTTTCAAAATTGTTCAAAAGTAGGTTTTGTTCACCGGCCTTTTCTGTTCATTTTTAAAATTGTTCAAAAATAGTATCCGTTCACCCCCATTTTTCTGTTTATTTTTTAAAATTGTGTAAAAATAGTTTTCGTTCACCGATCTTTTCTGTTCACTTTTAAAATCGTTCAAAAATAGTTTCCGTTCATCCACATTATTTGTTCATTTTTAAAATCGTTCAAAAATAGGTTTCATTCATCGGCCTTTTTCTGTTCATTTTTTTAAATTGTGCAAAACTAGTTTTCGTTCACCGGCCCTTTCTGTTCAATTTTAAAATCGTTCAAAAAAAATTCCGTTCACCCCCATTTTCTATTCATTTTTTAAAATCGTTCAAAAATATTTTTCGTTCACCGGCCTTTTGTTCACTTTTAGATCGTTCAAAAATAGTTTCTGTTCACCCCCATTTTTTGTTCACTTTTAAATCGTTCAAAAATAGGTTTCGTTCACTGGCCTTTTCTGTTCACTTTTAAAATCGTTCAAAAATATGTTTTCGTTCACCGACCCTTTCTGTTCAATTTTAAAATCGTTCAAAAATAATTTCCATTCACCCCCATTTTCTGTTCATTTTTAAAATCGTTCAAAAATAGTTTTCGTTCACCGGCCTTTTTTGTTCACTTTTAGATCGTTCAAAAATAGTTTCCGTTCACCCCCATCTTCTGTTCACTTTTAAAATCATTCAAAAATAGGTTTTGTTCACTGGCCTCTTCTGTTCACTTTTAAAATCGTTTAAAAATAAGTTTCGTTCATTGGCCTTTTCTGTTCACTTTTAAAATCGTTCGAATTTTTTTCAAATTTTAAAAATTGTTCAGATATTTTTTAAATAGAAAAGGTTCAGATTTTGAAAATTGTGCAATTTTCAAAAACATTTTTATTATATTTTTTGTTTTCCCAAATTAACATAACGTACTAGTTTTTTGTAGAATTTTTTTTGAGAACTAATTTCTTGTAGAACTGACACAACGTATTTAGCTTGTGCGTACATGGCTACATGCCTACAGCCATCGTAGCTTTTTTCCACAGTACAGAAACGCGCTTGGTACGAAGACGAAACAGAATTTATAAGCAGAACAGTAGCGCGCAAGAAAATGGGCCGAGCCCAATATACGGTGCTTGTAGGCGATGCGTGGGATGCGTCGCTTGAAAGCGATGTATAGCACCTCCCCTGTAGTGGCAGAGTCGGTGGGGTAGGTCGCCGAGTCGGTTTCTTTCACCCGCGTGAAATAAGGAAATCAGAAACCGATCAGATCGTCTCCCCGTGTTATTTGCCCTAGTTTCTTTCACCACCATGGAACCAGATTCGAAGATGGCGTGCTCCGGCCCCGGAGGCGACCACGGCGTCCCCGCCGCCGCCGCCGACGACAACTACATGGCGGACGTCGAGGAGACCGAGGCCGCCAGCGCGCTGACGGACGTCGCCCTGCACCGGTTCCGCATCGCCGTCGCAGAGTCGCTCAACCGCGTGCCCCCGACCTTCATCAAGTTCGACCCATTGGGATTGGGGGGCTTCGCGGCGTTCGACTCTGCGACGGCGAGGAGCAAGATCGTCAGGCTGTCTCAGACGCTGCTGGACCCGCTCGCGCCGCCCAAGTTCAGGAGGAGGCGGGTGCCGCGCCCGAGCCAGACGCGGCCAGTGCCGGTAATGAGCTCGCCGCCTCGGCAGCCGTCGCAGAAGGACCAGAACGACTGGAAGGTCCCGCCCTGTATCTCAGGGTGGAAGAACCCCAAGGGGTACACGATCCCCCTCGACAAGCGGCTGCGGGCGTCGTCGGAGGACGTTCAGATCAGCGACAACTTCGCCAGGATGGCGGACGCGCTTCACGCCGCGGAGGTGAAGGCCAGGGAGGCTGTCCGGATGCAGAGTGCGGTGCATAAGGAGATGACGGCCAAGTTGATGGAGCGGCGGGAGCTAGCTCTGCGGCAGCTCGCCGCCAGTGCGCGCGCGAAGAGGAGGGCCGCCAACGCTGCTGCTGCTCCGGCGCCGCCGCCAGTGAGCGCAGGGGAGGATACAGGCGTTAAGCTGCCCAAGCAAAGCACAGCGTCTCTGAAATCAGCGGGGCCGATGCAGATGAGCAGCAGAAGAAGGTTACCAAGAACGACCAGGGGCTCTCCGGGGCTCCGGCGAGGGCGGCCGGCAAAAGGGAGAGGCCGGTCGAGTTGGACGAGCCGGAGCAGGGCGACGACCCCTTCGACCTTGATCAATTCATGGCTAAGGTGAAGAAGGGGGACAAGCACTGATCCCCCCTTAATTACAAGCAAGAACTTGATCTCGTGTTTTAGTAATTGTTTGTTGATTTCTGCTGAATTTTAGTTTATCTGTGCTTCAGTTTGCTTGTTTGGGTATGGATGAATTCGGTCTCGACGAACTACTACAATCGATGCTACATATCAAATAGTATGAGGATCTATCCGCATGTGCTGCCGGTAATGTGAATTCTTCATCTAGTTTTGGATTAGATTATTATTATTTCGGTCTGGATTTTCCGTTCTCATATGTAGTATAAGGGAGAGGTTACTCATGTATATATGGTCAGACTTGCTTTTGTCAGGCTCAATCTTCGCTAACTTTGTCCAGCTAATCCCCTCTATTGGAATAATCTCGTGCTCTCTCTGTTGGAATAATCTCGTGCTGTAAAAGAACAAGAAGATAAAAGACCGGTCTTATCTCCTAATCCTAACAGAACGAGAAATAAGGGGAGTCAAACCCACGTACATGTTAATAAACATAGCTCACGCGCCACGATCGGATGCACCTACAACGTCATTTTAGAATGGGTCCTGTTTCCCTACCGCTATACTAAAAGGGAGTCTGGCTCCTGTATGAGGTGATGATCTTGCCACAGTTCCCTCTCTCCTGATAACCCCAAACCGACTCTGAGTTAGCGCTTTGGGAACAGAAGGCCCTCTCCCTCGCCACGCACGTCGTGGGCAGTGCCGTTGGCAACCCGAAGGCCACCGCTATCCGCTGCTCGAGAGTGCAACGGACATTCGTCGCCATACCACTACGAATATGGACGAGTAGTCACTACTGACTTCTTCAAGCGATGGTTAGACTTCTATTCCGCATAAGTTGGTGCTCTGGTTTTAGGCTAATCCTAATCATGTCTAAGTTAAATTTTCACATTTGGTATGACAGCATGATTAGCCTTAAATAGAACACCAACTTATACGGAATAGAAGTTTAACCATCGTTTGAAGAAGGCATTAGTGTCTGCTCGTCGATATTTGTAGTGGTATGACGACGAATGTCCGCTGCGCTCTCCATCAGTGGACAGCGGTGACCTTCGGGTCGCCAACGACACTACCTAGGGCGTGCTTGGCGAGGGAGAGGGTCTTTGGTTCCCAGAGCGCTGACTCGGAATCGGTTTGGGTTGTCGGGAGAGAGGGAACAGTGGCGAGATCATCACCTCATACAGGAGCCGAACTCACTTTTAATATAGCGCTAGGGAAATGGGACCCACTCCAAAATAACGTTGGAGGCGCCTCCGATCGTGGTGTGTGAGCTACGTACATGAACAACTACGTGGGGTTGACTTCCCTTATTTCTCGTTCGGTTAGGATTAGGAGATAAGATCGGTCTTGTTTCTTCATGTTCTGTTACTGCACGAGATTATTTCAACACCCTCTACAAGTGCGGTGGATGGAGGGGATTTTGACTTGTAAGGGATTTAATCCATCTCAGTCCTTGTCAATCCCCTCCAAAATGCAGAAAACCGAACAAGCCCTTACTGTGAGATGTTTTGCGATCTAATGGCACGGTGTTAGGTTAGAGATGCATCTCATGACATTAGTTAGAATCAATGTAACAAAGATTATAGAAGATCCTTGCAGCATGCGCTATGAATAGTTTAGTTCCTGTCGCTCGATTGAGCTGATAGTATGAAACATGCATGCAGAGTCTTCGTCGGTAACGAAGTTAAGCGAATGTGTGGAACTCCTTCCTTCTCTAAATAACATTTCTCTTCAGTTTGATTTTTCTGAACCCCATGGTACGTACAACCTCTACAAAAGACCGTCCAGTATTGTGTTAATATATGTGTTCTAGTTTTATAGGAACTTATCCTTTTTGTTTCTTCCAAACAAAAAAAATATGGTATTGAAACTTTGCATATGAGCAACACACTGGAAATACAATGTACGAAAAAACTTCAAAAAAATTTAGAGCATAAAACTTCGTATATCTATGGTGCAACAAAAGACTGGAATTTTGTTAAACATTATAGTTCTTTTTTTTTACCACCAAAGTTCAAGCTAGTATATTTTTTCATTTGGAAGAGACAAAAAATAGAAAGTTTTACGGATGGATCTCGACATAAAAATGATGTCCTAGATAGAGGGTGTACCTACCATGGTGATCAAAAAACCTTTGCCCTTTTCGCATGTTGAACGTGGCCTGATGGAGACTGATGAGTTCCGCGATGCTATCGGGAATTTTGCAAACCATGCGCTTGGCGGCAAACTAGGTCGATGGCGGCATGTTCGGTGGATGGCGGCTGTTTTCTGGGCACCCTTGGGAGAAGGGAGGCCTACTCTGGGTTATAGAATCGCTTGGCCTCGCATGGAGAAGATGTTGGACTCAGTCCAGGTGGAGTTGACTTTTCATTAGACTTGTGTGACGACAATCTACTTAAGATGGCGGCCTCGCTTGATGCCGACATGGATTAGCTGCCAGTTTCGCTCCTATGCGGATTGGACTTGGGGTTGGGATTCACGCGACGACAGCTAGACGTTAGAGTCAAACTCGCTCGATGTATGCATGGATTGGTTGTTTGTTTCTCTATTAAATTAGTGTCGACCTTATTGTGCCCCATTCGGCCCAACGTGTCATCTCCGTGCAAAGATTGTGTAATCCTCTTCGCTCTGCACTCGATCATCGCCACCATCAATGATGCATCTCCCTCCCTTGCCAACGAAACATGGATGACGAGCTGTTATCACCACCATCACCCAGACATCAGGACTACCAGGAAAATATGGTAAGACGAAAAAGACACTGATAAACAAGCCACGTTCATCTACATGTAGAAGTTGGTTGCCTTCTAATGAATCCGGTGACATTTTCCAAGAGTCGCTATCCATCATCGATGAAATAATGAGTTGTGGTGTTGTAAGATCTCTCTTTTTAAAGCTCTTGCTATTCCTTCACATAATGGTTCCTTGACCTCAAGAATTCGGTGGGACTTTTTGGAGATATTTGGATGGTATAAATACAAGGATGCCAAGTTGCAAGTGTGCTTTGTGAAAATGCTTGAATTTATGAAATGACTCATCAACAAGATTTGCGAAAAAACACACATGAAAAAAAAATACGTACAAGAACTGCACCATGACCATTGAAATACCTACATGAAAAAAATATTTTATCGATTTATCATGAGACTCATCAACAAGAGCTGAAAAGGGTGCCCTCCGAACTCAAATAAAAGAGCATTCATTGTCTCATATGCACAATCTTTCAGCAATTCCTATATTTTGTAGGAAGACTTTTGAGATTTTTGAAGAGCATATCACCTATAGCACACTTGCAGCATGGTTATCATTGTGCTTATACCATCCCAACATCTATGGATAGTTTCCCATATTGCTCGAGCTCGAGGACTCATTATTCCACAGAAGGCAAGAGCCTGCAAAAGGAATAGTCTTGCAACACTTGAACTGATAATCATGCAAGCTTGATATTGTTTTTGTCTCTCTCTGCCTTTTTTGGATCATTCACCAGCCGCACTTCGTGTCTTGGGTTTGAACTCAAGAGCCCGGTAATCAACAACACAACAGCACTACAACAATTACCTTATCCCTTCGCTCTCGTTTAAAGGCGAAAAGGAGGGCGACGAGTTTTCCCCTGGCGATTCCGCCGTCCTCCTCCTTCCCGGTGGCCTTGTGCCGTCGGTGGGGGGAGGGGGTCGAATCGCCGGGTGGAGCTTTTGTGCAGCTAGTCTAGGATAGCTAGGGTGCTTAGGCTTGTCTCGCTGGCCGTCGATCTGCAGTGGTGGAGTTGGCGGCGGCGGTGAATAAAGGTGCTCCAGTTCTGCTTCTGCTGGTCGTCTTCATGGCGGCCGGGGCTGGACCTGTGAGCAAGGTGTCCGTCCGTGGAGGTCGCTGCGGCGGCGTCCTCCCCGGGGTGGATTTTGTGCTCGGACCTCGCCGTCGCGGCGACGCGGACTCCGGCGTTGACGCGAGGTTGTGGAGCTTATTTAGGAGTGTTCTGCCGGCGGTGCGGCTGCCGGTGGTCTGGGTGATGGCGACGTCCGTACGCGGGTCGTGGTTTGCGGCAGGCGGATCTGGTGCCGGTCTTCGTCGTCTTCGACGGAGCGGCCTGGATCTGGAGGTCGACGACGGGCGAGGCCACAACGACAAGGTGGGCACCTTCGGTGCTCCGTTTGTGAGGTTCACAAAGCCGTTCATCGGCAATGGAGCTACGTCTTCCTCGGGCTTTCTGGTCACCGTTTCCCCTTCCCTTGGTGCTTGCTCCGGCGGCGCCGTGGTTGGGTGGCGGGTTCGATCTGGTGGTGCAAGGTTCCCTAGTTCTGTTAGGGTTCTTGCTTTGTGTACGGGTGTTCGTCCTCCTTTGGACCTTTTCTTCCTCTATGTACGTTGGCTGTACTCGTTGTTTTAATGAAAGCGTATATTAGACTCAAAAAAAAAAGAGCCCGGTAATCAAAGATTTCAATTGTATTCAAAAGCCCCGAATCAGCAACAATGTCATCCATATCAAGCTCAATGCACGCTCTTTTATGATTTGTGTTTCACCTTGAGGTACCAGAGCTCTACTGCTTGGCCCAAGAAACCCAACAAATTTCGAGGTCATGAGAACCAGACTCGCCCAAGAAAGCCTTGATGCATCCCAGCTTCCTGTCGTCTACTATCGTTGATACGTGACCACGTTTTGCATGTGGAACTACTGATTGCTCTTTGACTCAGAATGAAAGGAAATATCTTATTGCACCGAGTTTTTTTTAAGTGTTTATTTCTTGTTAGCATTGCTTCAACTGGTGACTTATTCCGACGCGAGAACAACGCCACCAGCCTGCCACCTCCACAAGACAACCTAACGTAGCTATAGGGAAGTAGCATCTCCACCCGCCCGCAAGCATGGAGCCAAGATCTGTCGCACCTCCAAAGGCCACAAGGGGCGCTAGATCCGGGGCAGATTGGCAGGGAGGGCACGCGTCTGAATCACTTCTAAGGACTCTCTTACCGGCCGGTAGGGTTTGTGAAGGTGGAGTCACGATCTGTTCTCTTGCCCCGGAACTTCGGAAAATAATCAATAGAAGGAGAATCAGACGAGTGTTGATGGTTTCATAAGTGCGTTCCAAACAAAAGAAGATAGAAAGATTTTGTTTATGGGTCGACGCCATCGGATCACATGAAGTGGACGTTTACACCGGGGAACTCCACGTATCTCTACCGACTGCGTGGTTTAGGTATTCCGTATTTCGTATCACGGCAGCAAACCTTCGCCCAAATGATGAGACGTCATTCTTCTGTTCGTACAAGCGATAGTGTTTATTTTGGGTTGTGAAGTCGTGAACACCGGCAAACCAAGGCCAGCCTTTTAGGGCCAAGATGAACGAATTCTAGGAATCTTATGACGATTTTTTTTCTTTGGGAGCAATCGCAATCTTATGAAGAAAGTTGGTACTGTAGCTTTCTACATCTGGTCCCTGACGGTGATAGTGGCAACAGCAATCCATTGCTAACCTGGAACTGGAAAAGGTTGGCCGTGCCTGCCCACCGGCCACCGCCACGGCCTGACGATTTTAGGAAGGCACGATGGCCAAACGGGGCGCAAGCTTTGGCTCGTAGCACTACACTACCCAAACCCCGAATCGTAGCAGATGCGATATGCCATCATTGGCATTCTGCTGCTAGCGCACAGCACCGTTCAAAGACCTGGTGAGAAAAAGACGAGACATCATCAGATTCCAAAGCCCGGATCCTACGCGCGCGCTGCTCCCGCTCCCGCTCCCATCACCTTTCCAGACGGCGACGCCGATGTGCCAGCAGGTAGTACATCAGTACTACAGGTAGCAACCTACTACTAATCCGTCTGCTAGGTCGTCGTGTAGGCAGCCATTCGATCGCCCATCGCTCGCCACGCGGGAAAAGCACTTGTTTGGCCAAATGTCCGGCATATTATTCGGTAGCGGCTTTTTTTTTTTTTTTTTTGAGGGACGGTAGGGGCTTGTCTTTTTTTTTTTGAGAAAAGAACACTGACATTAAAAAAACATCGAAACATACAAAATACCTCAACAAAAATGAAAATTACAACGAGATCGTTGAGATGTCCTTCGCCACAAGCAAACAAAGCCAGGCTGGGCGAGGCGAACCGGCCTTGATGGCAAAACATGGGTTGGGAGATAAACAATGGCACAAGATGAGGAAAACTAATGCGATGCCGCACTGCATACAAAGGTCAGGATCTCCGATCTCATCTCATGAAACTAATCCAGATCGATCCAAGTGGTGGCCATCCAGATGCAGCTCTAACCATAGAAAAACAGTGGCGTGTGTGAGAGCGACCCCAGGAGGCAGCTGCACATGCCGCCAACCGCGGGCAGGTGCGTGTGTGTGCTATAAAGTACTTGCGCCTCCTCCATCACGGAGAGATTCAGATTAGTGGGCAGCTTCCGGCTTCCGGGTGAAAACAATTGCAGATGACGGGCAGATCACAGAAGAGAAGTACTATTATAACGAGAGAGCAGATGGGGAGCCAGCCACAGGGCACAGCCATGTGAATTAGTTAACGATGGGCTGTACCTAAGACCAGGGCACAGCCATGTGAATTAGTTAACGATGGGTTGTACCTAAGACCAAATCACTAGCAAGGCATGTGAGCATGATGGCAACGGCAGGTGAAAGGCTTGAGCATTCATTGCAACATCGGAACAGTGATGCTGTTGTTGTACTCGTACTCCTAGTCAAGATTCAAAAACCATGTGAATGGAAATGGGGACTGGCAGAATAGTAGAGGCAAAAAAGAACAAAATTGCTGATAAAATTTTAACTCCTCCAGTAGTTTTCTAGTAATTAATAACTGAAATAAGGTGGAACGTAAAGGATACAGCCTACAAAAGTCTACCAAAACGACATCTGGAGGCTACAAAAGTACAAAGGAGAAACTATTACCACAGCTGATACTGGCATCATCTATAACAACCACAGCTGACAGAGCAGCGATCGGCATTGGCATAGTCATTCCTTTGTGCCAAATAGATTAACAACCTGCTACATGGAGTCGGAGTGCCATCAGCCCCTGCTCCTCATCTATGCAGTAATACTGGGATCAGCGGAAGTGAACCATGATTTCCATGTCTTGAACTGCCTCACATAGCAGATGCTGCCCATATAGCAAGTTACAGATCTGCTTGAGTAAATGACACATGGTCAAGAAAGCAACTAGTGAACTTCAACGACTGCCAACTTGGAATGATATTTGGTGCTTCTTCGATCCACTAAATGATTTATCAATGTTCCCTGCGAAATCCATGAAAATCGTCCGCAGGAAACCCCCATCCACTGGCTCCGGTTGATCAGGACTGCACCAATTAACCAGCTCGATCAGGTCAATAGCCCACCTCCAACAAAATAAAAGATGACTACAAAATTTTCACATTTTTAGGTGCATCACTCCTTGGCCCTGCTAGTGATCGGTAGAGGTACAGCTTATCAACAGCCTCTGTTTCCATCTCATCCTGGTCTAGCTCCCCAATTACTTCAACCACCAAGTTAGGCATCTGCCGAGCTACCTCTCTACAACCCCTCATGGTTAGCGTGCATGAATTCATCCACAGGAACCTCATATTGTAAAAACTATCGAGACCAGAAAGCAATCCCCGGTCACCGAAAGGGCTATCTCTGACCTCAAGCTTCTGTAACCTGGTGCATCCCTCGAACAAATACTGAAGTGACAGGTCACTGTCCCCAGAGAAGGCTAGAGACAAAGTCTTTATTAGTTTGCCGTATTTTCCAATGTATGTAAATGCCTTATCAGTGAGAAGACCAGAAACAGAGAGCCTAGTAAGTTTCTTGCAGTTCATCACTATTGCGCCAAAGCCATCATCCATGGGCTCCCCAGTGATCCGATCAGGGCGTTGGCGACCCATAATGCAAAGGCGGAAAACCACAAGGTCAGGGCAGTTCTTAGACATAGCAATGACTGCACTGTTTGTCATCCGCTGGCAGAAGTAAAGTATGGATTCAAGCTTCCGGCAGCCTTCCGAAATAGCCTGAAGACCAACATCAGACACAGACCCATCAGAGTCCTCGGTGGCATCCAGCGGAAATACTCGCAGCTCGCGAAGATCTGAGCATGTCTCGGCCACAGCCCGGAGACCTTCATCACCCACAGTATCAAGTACCTAAACAACATGCAGTTTAGTTCAAATGAGACAATCTAATAATACATTGACTACCATGGAAGCAAAGAGTATGGACCTACCCAGAATGTCCGAAGTTTGTGGCATTGGCGGATGACTGGTGCGAGATCCTCAGCACTGAGGCTCGCAAAGCTAAAGTTCAGTGACGTAAGATTACCACACACAGGGTAGATTGCTGGAAGATATTCTGGGTTGACCTCCCGGAAACCTGAGAGGCAGACAATAGACCTGGAGGCTGCAAAAGAGGGTGCGAGTTCGGACACCGACATGGCCCCACCCGGCGCAGCCTCAGGCCGGAAGGCCCCAGTGCCAAGGTGCGTGAGCTGCGGAGCCCGTGCCATGAGGCGGCTGAGCTGCTCCAGAGAAACATGGTGGTTCACACGCAGCCGACGAAGAGAGGGAGAGCGCGCAACGAGGGCCTCCAGGGCCTCAAAGTTGAATGGGACACCGACGCAGTCAAACATGAGGGACTCCATCGATGTGTTTGACTCCGGGAACTTGGAGATCCAATCCACTAGTCCGTCCTCCTCATCCTCCACAGAGTTCTCGATTAGTTCCAGAACTCGCAGATGCCTGCAGAGTAAGCACATCACGCGGCAAGTTAAGAAAAACAAGCACAAAGTATTGGAACGTGAGAAATCTAGCGTCCAAATCTAGTAAGTTGCCGAAGTAGAAGAGCATTGAGCATAAAGTACTGGACCGTGAGAAATGTAACGGATTACCAAATTGTCTGCTACGGACAGAGGGAGTTTGCTAGCCAAGGATTCCTTAAAGTTTGTTATTGCTAAATATAAACTGCAATACATTGATTGGACCTCTAACGAAATATATAGTCACGTTGTTTTGCCTTAACTGGAACAGACTAGCCCAACCAAGCTATATTCTGAGCTCATGGGGTAGGCAAAAATGCGAGTAAATATAGCATTTAAGTATACTCAGTGGTCCGAATCAAGGTGTTAATCCCCAAGGCAACCGGAATGCATCGCCAGCAAGACATGACTAATCCAGACGAGAAGAGGTTGGGATCATACCGGCACCGCTCAGCTATGACGGCGAGGCCGAGGGTGCTGAAGCCGTCACAGCACACGAGGGACAGCTCCTTGAAGAGCGGGAAGGAGCGCGCGACGAGGGCGAGGTCGTCGTCGGTGACGGTCATCCGCTTGAGGCAGATGCGCTCGAGGCGCGGGTAGGCGGAGCCCAGCGCCTCCACCCAGGGCTGCACGTGGGCGCCCCACCCCTGCGGGACGAGGCTGAAGTCCGCGAAGCGCGGCTTGCCCTTGAGCACGATGGCGCGCACGCCGCCGCCGGCGAAGCGCTCGACGGCGCGGCGCGGCGAGACGGCGTAGCAGTTGCCGATGAAGAGCTCGCGCCGCGTCTGCGCCTCGGCGCGGTACCAGGAGCGGCAGACCAGCGAGGCCGCGTTGCGGTCGCGCGCCGCCGTGAGGAACTCGAGCACGCTCTCCAGCACGTTCTCCAGGACCTGGTCGGGATGGGCGGAGCGCGGCCCGCCGTTGCCGCCCCGCAGATCCGGCGTCCACCTGTCGCCGCCGGAGGAGCCGGAGTCCTCGGACATGTGCGTCGGCGGCGAGTCCGCCTCCTCCGCCGCCTCGCTCATGCCGGAGGCGGGGGAGGAGGAGGAGGAGGTGATGGGATCGGAGGTGGTGGTGGTAGTGGTTGGGGGATCGGGGAAGGGTGGGAGGTTCGGGGTGTAGTGCTCATGTGAGACTGGAAAAGGATTAAATAATGATTAGCTCGGAGAAGCGAGGTGGACGGGGTGAATCTTGAATTAAAACATGTCTGATACGGATGGAAAGTCAAATGCTAAAACATCTTATATTTGATACGGAGGGAGTACAATGTAAAATCTATATTGTTAGAATTATCATAAAGTATACTTTCATACTATATGAATTTGGTATATGAATATTCATATTTTTTCTTATATTCTTGGTCAAATTTGATAAAGATTGACTTTGACTAAACCCAGAACGCAAACTAATAAAAACGGAGAGAGTAGTGCTACGGTCACCAAGTAGAAGTACCTTTGTGTCCTTTTGTGTACCTTTGTTGCTTGAACAAACAAAAAGTTAGTATAAAAAACTTGCTTATATTTTTTGTTGTTGAGGAAAGGAGCTTTATAGATCATATTGTATCAGGGTGATTACAATCAGCATGAATAAAACTTGCTTATATATGTTATTGCCATAATTTCAAAACAACAGCGCTAAAACGCCTCAAGGAGGATCCGAGCAAAATTCTACCCCTCCCTAACCGCTTGATCTTTATAAAACTGAAAATCTAGTTTGTGCAATAACTGCAGCAAAAACCCCACCTATGTAGCAGATGATTTGTACCTCACAAAGAGCAACGCAGCATTTCAAAACACCAATACAGTAAAAAAAAATATGTAGGTGGTGAAATATAAGAATATCCAGCAAATTCCCACTAGTCATAGAAAAATCCTCATATGTCGCACCAAAATCCTCGAAAAAAGGTAACACACGTATACAAGTACAACATGGGAGGACAACTTTTGTAGCTGCTAACGAAAACACTTGCATCATGGAAGCAAGATTTGCACCGGACGCCTGCAGCGTCTCGTTTGTGTGTTCACAACAAAATGCACACTTGCAATATTTAGAAAACATTGATACAACAATAAAAGTCCAAAACTAACCTCGATTTAGATAACCGACATCACCGCCCGAGCTCGCTGGAATAAAACTCCGAAACTAACCTCAATTTGGATAACCGACATCGCCGCCCGGGCTTGCCGGCGTGGAATGTGAGGAGCCGAAGCCCCGTCGTTGTCAGATCCGGCGAGCCCAAAACCATCGCCATAGTCCATGGTGCCCTACGAAGAGATCGATGTAATGGTGGTTGAACACCACATCAACATCCATGGAAGGAGAGAGTTTGCTCCATCTTGACGCGGAGGAGGAGCGGCGAGGTCGTAAAAAAAAGACATAGGAGAAGCGCGGAGATGAGCTCATAACCGAGCATGGTGGCGGCATGAGACCGAGACCATGCATGATGGATAGTAGACTTTTCCATTTCGAAAAAAAACTATAAACGTACACTTAAGTCGAGAATGCACACACAACTAGCGTGTTTCAAACAAAACGCGGAATTTTTTGCTACAATTTAGAATACTCCACATCTAGGAAGAGAATGCCCTTTTTTCGGGTCTTTGTTCTTGTTCGAAAATCCATTTGGACGGTGAGGAAACGAAAGCGGGCTCCTGCCCCCTCCTTTTTCTCGTCACCACCTTTTTTGGCTCCGCGCACGAGCCGCAAAGCCAAGGCGGGACGATGATACGTGTCAAACGTATCTATAATTTTTCATTGTTCCATGCTTGTTTTGTGATGTTGTCACATATTTTTACTATCATATTATATCATTTTGAGGCATTTTATTGGACTAACCTATTGACAAGATGCCCAGTGCCAGTTCCCTGTTTTTGTGCTGTTTTTGTTGCAGAAATTTATTACTGAAAATATTCTCGGAATTAGACGAAAATTTACGGAGATTTTTTATTGGACAAATGAAGACACTAGCCAAAAGGGCGACCCTGGGGGCAACCCACAGGGCACAGACGGGCTTGGCCTGCCGCCTAGGGGGGACCCGCGGCCGCCGACCATCCCTG
>QRDG01000434.1:848349-985049 GCA_012064385.1 Puccinellia tenuiflora | reverse complement strand
GTAAGTAATTGGCCGATGGTAAGGATAAATTTATTAAAACAATGAGGTGACAATAGTAATAAATTGATGCTAAGATTCCAAAAAAAAAGGAATACAGTACTGGCATTGTATAAACAATATATAGTTCCGCATGTGTAACCTGGTGTAGTTTTTCAAGCTAACAATTCATCTTATGCATGTCTGGAATAAACTTCTATTTCTATATGATGTGATGCAAGGCATGAAAAAAATCAGAAAAAGGTACATATGCACATTTCTTGACAGAAAATTCGACATAGTTGATACTATCCAGATTTCTCTCATCACAATTGATGTCATCGAATGTTGAACTACTCCTGTAAAAGATTATTAGCAAAACATGCTATTATGCATCATGTGCAGGTTCTCCAGCTGGTAGACGTATTGTGGTTCCTTCGTGAAGTTCACGGCAGGTTAAATAGTTTGTTAACATTTGCTCCGTAAATAAATAATATTTGTTGTTGTAGGAAGAGCCTGACAAGCGGTAGGCCTTATTCCTCTCGGCTATGTGTGGCAAGTTGGAAAATCAACTAAACTGATTTGCAATGGAAACAAAATCATCATCATCATCAAGCGTACCTCCTGCGGCGGCGAGGACCTTGGCGAGGCGCTGCGGCTAGTGCTCGAGGATATTCTCGAGGGGGAGGGGAGGGGGAGAGTGAGAGAGGGGAGACGTTGAGCTCCCCCTCCACGGGCGGGCGGCGGCTCCTTCTCCACGGGCGGGCGGCGGCTCCTTCTCCACGGGCGGGGCGGCCGGCTCCTACGGGGCTCCTTCTCCACGGGCGGGCGGCGGCTCCACGGACGGGCGGTCGGCGGCGAGGACCTTGGCGAGAGGGCGGATCGGGAGAGTGAGAGAGTGTGAGATGGAGGAAAAAGAAGAAAGGGGAATTTAATTTTGATCTGGTACAACGAATAGCCGAGGCGCATATTGCAAAGTGCGCCTCGCTTAAGCTTACCCGAGGTGCATATTGGCTAAATGCGCCTCGCATAGTTGTGGCTACTACTCAAATAACACGCGGTTCAGATCCTGTCACTAAACACTCACTAGCTCACTGGTTAGCGTCCTATGCTGTACCCCTGGCCACCCAGGTTTGACTCCTAGTAGGCCCAATTTTTTTATTCTTTTTTGTGAAGGCCAGATTTAGTGTAAAAACTTTGTCCAAACAAATATAGACTATAAAATATACTAAATATATTTTAAATATTCAAATATTGTCAAAACAATACAATGTAAAAACTTTGTCCAAACAAATACAGACTATAAAATATATTGAATATATTTTAAATATTCAAATATTGTCAAAACAATACAATGCAAGTGACAATTATGAATGTGTCTCGATACATAATATTCAATGCAATATTATAGCATACAAAAAGTGACACTTATGAATGGTTCGATCTTGACAATATGGTCGGAACTAGCGCGTTAGCGTTTCTTGACGGCCATCTTCTTCTTGCCCCTCTTTGTCGCGGTTGCATAGGTTAGGTCCAGGACGTCTTCGCTACTTCTCTTGTACGGGAGCACTCCTTTCTTAGGTGTGGTTGTGGTGTACGGTGTTTGGTTGCCATATCCATCTTCCATCTTCGGGTCGCCGTTCTGGTCAAAGTCTTGCTCGTTGGCGACTCCATCCATTCCGATGATGTTTCTTTTGCCTCTCCTGACGACCACCCGGCTAGGCTTTGACGGGTCTGTGATGAACCAGCATTGGTCGACTTGGCTAGCCATAACCCAAGGCTCATTTCTCGCGGGTGCGTTCGCGCCGGTGGTCTTTGACTTTGGCGGTATAACCATGGTGGTGAAATACCGGCCTTCTTTCTCGACGCTCTTGGCCCACCTGAAAAGGAACATAGAAACCTTTTCCGTAACGTAGTCGAGCTCCCAAATCTCCTCGATCCTTCTGTAGTATCTTTCCGGGACGTCTCCGGTGTAGAATATCCCCGTTACCCCTGAGTTTTGGTAATCGCAGTTATTGTCCTTGTCCTCGGTGTAGAACGTGTATCCGTTGATATCGTATGCCTGATAGGTCATCAGGTTGTGCGCGGCGCCCTGTGCCAAGGCGAATATGAGTTTATCTTCCTCCGAGTACTCGCCATGCGGCGGATTAGCAAAGACCCTATTCCTGAACAACCTCGTGAAACCGGAGTTGTGCTCCTTCATAACAACGGCCTCCGTCGGGACTTGGCGCCCCCGGTCGGCGTAAATCTTCTTGATAAACTCTTTGTGCTCATTTATGTATGGATCGACCACCTCCAGGTGCTGCAGCGCGACGAGGCTTGCTCTTTCAAAGTCCTTTGTTCGGCCCTCGAAGTCGACATGCATTGGGTGCCGACCCTCATGGTGACCCAATCCAGCGAGCCTCCCGAAGTGCTTGTTGGTTGGCAGACCAACAGGGGTCTCGGATTGTAGAAAGTTCGAGCAGAAAGAGATGCACTCTTCGGCCAGGAAGCCGTTTGCTATGCTTCCATCTGGACGGGACCTGTTTTTAACGTATCCCTTGATGTGTCCGTTCGGCCTTTCGAACGGCATCATGCTTCGTAGAAAAACGGAGGACCGAGCTGGACGATATCCTCCACGACATGGAGAAGCAGATGAACCATGACGTCGAAGAATGCGGGGGGGGGGGGGGGGGAAGTACATCTCGAGCTCGCATACTATCACCACGATCTCCTCCTGTAGCCTCGTGAGCTGCCTAATGCCTATCGACTTCCGAGAGATGACGTCGAAAAAGTTGTAGAGGCCAAACAGAGTTTCACGGACGTGCTTGTCCATTATACCTCGGATCTCGACCGGGAGTACCTGCGTCATCAGCACGGCGACGTCGTGAGATTTCATCCCGCTGAAGAGCTGCTTCGCCTCGTCTAGCCATCTGCTTATCTTTCCCGCGAAGCCGTTCGGAAATTTGACTCCGAGGAGGCACTTCATAAACTGTATGGCCTCCTTCTTACTCAGAGTGAAGCACGCGGCCTTTAGCTTGACCTCGCCCTTCTTGCCCTTGCGGCGACGACGGCTATTCTACGTTTCCGTCTCCTCCTCCTCCTCGTCATCGCTAGGTGGTGGTTGAAGTTCAACCCTGATGCCCATATGCTTCAAATCGTTCCTTTCCTTCGGCCCATCTTTGGTCTTGTCGGTGTTGAGGATAGTGGCAAGCAGACTCTCGCCCACGTTCTTCGTGATATGCATGAGATCGAGGCTATGAGGCACGCGAAGAATCTTCCAGTATGGCAAGTCCCAGAAGACAGACCTCGCCTTCCATACCTTCAACAGCGGCTCTGGCTTCTTCTGGGTCTTTCCCAGCGCAGGGCACTCCTTCCAGTTATTCAGCAGCTCGGCGATTACCGCGCCGCTCTTCTGGTCCGGTTTTCCTCGGAGCTCGACCTTCCCATCGAACAGATGTGATAGCGTTCTCCATGGGTGATCCATGGGAAGCCACCTCCGAGCCGAAAGGTGCACGGTTTTCCCGGACCCGAGATCTTTCTGCAGCTGGGTGTACGATGTATTGTCCTTGCACCTAACGCACCCATAGAATCCTTGGACCACCTGCCCCGAGAAGTATCCGTAACCGGGATAGTCTTGCACCGTCGTGATCACCGCCGCTTTCATGTTGAAGTAGTCCTGTCTCGAGGCGTCCCACGTACGGGCTCCTTCTTCCCATAACGTGGCCAACTCCTCTTTCAACAGCGTGAGATACAGATTGATGTCTGTACCGGGTTGTTTTGGCCCTTGAATCAGCATACTCATGGTTACGTACTTCTTATTCATGCACAGCCAGGGTGGGAGGTTGTACATCCATACAAACACGGGCCAGGTGCTGTGTGTGCTGCTCTGGCTTCCGAACGGATTGAGTCCGTCGGTGCTCACGCCCAGCCTTAGGTTCCTTGACTCTTTACCGAAATGCTTGTGATATTGGAGGTCCAACGCCTTCCACTGGCAAGCATCCGAAGGGTGCCTCAGCATCTCCTCCTTATCCGGATCATCGTCTTCCGGCCTCTTTCTTTCCGCGTGCCAGCGCATGAGCCATGCTTCCTTAGGGTCCGCGAAATACCGCTGCAGGCGGGAAGTTAGGGGAAAGTACCACACCACCTTTCTAGGAGCTTTCTTGGTCCCTCTCTTGTATCGAGATGTCTTGCACACCGGACACGTGGTCTTCTCCGCATCCTCGCCCCGGTAGATGATGCAATCATTTATGCAGACGTGGTATTTCTCGACCGGTAGATTGAGAGGGCACGCGATTTTCTTGGCCTCAGCGATACTAGTCGGACATGTGTTACCCTTCTTGGGAAGAAGATCATGCACGAATTCAATGTTTTCGTCGAAGCATTCGTCGGTCATTTTGTGTTTCGCCTTAATCTCTAGAGCCCTGAGAGTTACCTTCAGACGGGTATGCCCGTCGTTGCATCCTTCAAACAATGGAGCGACCGCGTCTTTTCTCATTTGCTCCAGCTAAGCTCTCTCTCTAGCAGCGGCTCTGGCGTTACTCGTCTCCTTGAGAAGCAGATCTTGATAATGAGGGTCTTGCAGCCAGCTCGAATCACCACCTTCATCATCTTCGTGTCCATGCCCGGCTCCACCCTGATCATCTTCATGATCATCATCACCTGCCCTGCCGCCGGCATCTTGATCTTCATGATCATGACCGACATCTTGATCTTCATGATCATGACCGGCATCTTGATCACCACCATGATTGACATCCTCATCATCATCTTCGTCATCACGTATCCACCGAGTGTAGCCATCCATGAAATTACGTCGGAGGAGGTGCGACTCCAGCATTCCGGAATCGTGCTGTATCAGATACTTTAGCTTGCAATCGCGACACGGACATCTTATCTCCGTCTTGTTTGCGCGTGCCATGTTGGCCCTCGCGCATCTCATCCACCTATCCACGAGCTCTTTGCTGATCAGTGGTCGGACCATGGTCGCCTGCACACGGTACGAAGAGCAAGAGGGTAATTAGAGCATATATGGACGTGGATCGCCGGAAAAATTCGGCATGACCTCCCCTAAAAAGAGGACATCCGCGAGTGCCAGAAATTCGCCGGAAAAGAAATGAATTGACTTTCCGGCGAAACATTGGCATCTCAAATGAAATCCCTGCACAAGAAGAAGCACCACAACACAATCATATAGTCGGTTTGGCCGACAACACGCATACATGCAAGCAACGCCTTCACGCTTCCTCCAACGACGACTTGCACAAGAGATCCGGACGAGAAAACAAAGGCACATGTTGTAGATCTAGAGGAGCAAGAGACTTCACTTACATATGAGTGTCAACCAATGGAGGTTGAGCAAGCTTCTATGGTGAATCAATGGGGGAAATGAGGTGGGGACGAGGAGGGGGTCGACCAGATTTGTTTGGTGGAGGAGGAAGAAGTGAGACAAGTGAGTGGGGTGGTAGGTTGCTCCATGTACCTTAAGGTGGCAAAAAGGTGGCGCGACTTATCCGAGGCGCATACTGCACGATATGCGCCTCGGATATGTGAGATACTGGAGGCGCATATTCAGTATGTGCCTCGGATAAGCTGCCACCGACCACCACCCGCCCCCACCTGGGCCCACTAGGGTTATGGGAGGCGCATTTCAATCATATGCGCCTCTAATGTCCGAGGCGCATATTTCAGAAATGCGCCTCGCATAACCTGGGGCCGCCAGATTCGTCCGTACATGGAATAGGGGAGGCGCATGGCCCCAGTATGCGCCTCGGCTATTTGATAGTTGGAGGCGAATGGCCAAACAGTGCGCCTCGAGTAATTTAGCAGAGGCGCATATTGCCATATGCGCCTCCTATAAGGATGTCTCCTATAGCCTTTCCCCTAGTAGTGGTCCTTGATTAACTCCAACCATCTTCTCTGCCTGAGTTTCAGATCTGGCTGAGTGAAGAGATACTTGAGACTCTGATGATCCGAGAAGATCTCGCAACGGTTGCCCAACAGGTAGGGCCTCCTTGTTTCAGAGCATGGACAACAGCAGCAAGCTCTAAATCGTGAGTCGGGTAGTTTTGCTCATGCGGCTTCAATTGGCGCGAAGCATAAGCTATCACCTTTCCTTCTTGCATTAGCACACAGCCGAAGCCTTGCAGAGATGCGTCACAGAAGACGACAAAGACTCTAGTGCAAGTGGGAGACTGTTGGGAATATGCCCTAGAGGCAATAATAAAATGGTTTATTAGCATATTCATGTTTATGATAATAGTTTATTATCCATGCTATAATTGTATTAATTGGAAACATAATACATGTGTGGAATATAAACAAACAGGTGTCCCTAGTAAGCCTCTACCGGACTAGTTCGTTAGTCAAGAGATGGTTAGAGTTTCCTAACCATGGACTTGTTATAGTCACTTGATAACGGAGTCATATCATTAGGAGTAATGATGTGATGGACAAGACCCAAATAATAAAGAGTTGCAATTGATCGTGTCACACAAGTTTCATTGCCAACGCTTTTAGTATGCCAAGTATAGTTTCCTTAGACCATGAGATTATGTCACTCCCGTTTACCGGAGGAATACTTTGTGGACATCAAACGTCACTTCGTAACTGGGTGATTATAAAGGTGGCTTTCAGGTATCTCCGATGGTATTTGTTGGGTGACATGAATCAAGACTGGGATTTGTCCTTCCTTGTGACGGAAAAGATATCTCTGGGCCCTCTCGGTAATATAGCATCAAGAAAGGTTGCAACCATGTGATTAAGTGTTAATCACGGAGATCCTATATTATGGACGAGTAAAGAGAATTTGCCAGGTAACGAGATAGAACTAGATATGGAGATATCGACGATCAAATCTCGGGCAAATTAAATATCGGTGAGACAAAGGGAATCGTATATGAGATTAAGAATCTCCGGCATCGTGGTTCAATCGATAAAGAACTTCGTTGAATATGTGGGAGTCAATATGGGCATCCCGGTCCCGCTGTTGATTATTGATATGATCATGTCTGCATGTTCTCGAACCCGTAGGGTCACACACTTAACGCTCCGATGTAGCTAGGGTTAGCGATGAGATAATTGATGGAATGAACGAATGGTGATTCGGAGTCTCGGATAGGATCCCGGACATCACGAGGAGTTCCGGAGTGGTCCGGAGAATAAGATTCATATATGGAAAGTGGTTTCCGGAGGTATCGGAAAAGTTCCGGGAATTTTCCAGCAGAGTACCGGAATATTCTAGAAGGTTCTAGAGGAGTCTAGAAGTGGGGCCCATAGGAGTATGGGGCCCACGTGGCATGAAGGGGTGGTGGACTGGCCTAAAGGGCCAGCCGCACCACCCACTACTAGGAAAAGGCTTATAGGTAAGCCACGTATCCGTGGCGCACTGTAAGCATTGTGCGCCATGGCTAATTATGCGTGGCGCACCTCTTGGTGCTGCGTCACTGACACAAACTTATCCGTGGCGCAGGTTTCTGAGATGTGCGCCACGGCTAAGATGGGCCCTGGCCGGCGCGGCCTGTGCGCACTCAGGCGTGGCGCGGCACAAACATGTGCGCCACGGGTAGCCTCTTAGCCGTGGCGCACGGTAATACCCTGCGCCACGGGTAAGTGTAGCACCCGGCCGGCCCACACAGAGGGGAAATAAGAGCGCATCGATCCAGTGTGGCGCCGCTCTCGATCCGGCCCCGATCTCCTCCTCGCGCCGCCTCCGCCTCCTCCCCGCGCCGCCTCCGCCTCCTCCCCGGCCGCCTCCGCCTCCTCCCGCCGCCTCCGCCTCCTCCCGCGCCGCCTCCGCCTCCTCCCCGGCCGCCTCCGCCTCCGCCACCAGGAATCCCGCAGGAGCAGGAGGACCCCACGGCGACGGCGCTCGATCCGCTGCTCCACGGCGACGGCGCGCGGCACTGGTAAGCCACCTCCCCGCCCCCTATCCCCTGACCCTCCTCCGCCTCCTCTCTGCCCTCCTGCTCCCCCGCCCCTAACCCTGGATTGACGGCCCTCTCCAACTCCCTCTCCCTCCCGCTCCCTTCCCCCAAGCTCCCCCTCGTGGTCCGCGCCGCCGCCCCCTATACCTCCCCTCGCGGTCCACTCCGTCCCGGCCGCCTCGCGGAGCACGACGTCGTGCTCGCCCTCGCGGACTCCCGCGGCATCCCGCGCGCACCCGCAGCCGGACCTCCTCTCCTCCCTTGCCGACGCCGGCCGCCCCGACCTCGTCTGCGCCGTCCTCCGCCAGGCCGCCGACCTCCGCTCCTCGCCGCGCTCCGCTGCTTCCTCGATCTCCCCGGCCTCCGACGCCGCCTACGACGCCAAGGGACGCAGGGAAGAAGGAGAACGCCGTCGAGCACCGTGGACTGCGTCGACTCCCTTGTCCTGGCCGCGGCCGTGTCTGAGCTAGACGGCGAGGAGGTGGCCGGCCTGATGAGGTACCTCGTCAAGTGGATCAGCAAGTACTGGAGGTTCTCGGAGGCGCGTCCTTGCCCGGAAGCAGTGGGAGTTCCAGGGTTGGGGCCGTGCGAGAGCGTGCCGTCGCTCGGTGCGGTGACCAGGGGGATGGGGCTGGAGTGTGCATGTGTAGCTTTTGCGCAACATGGTCTAGGTCTCGCCACCTCTCCGTGCAATGAGATCGGCATCGGCTACAACCTGTCTAGGTGAGCTCCAGCTCCTCTGCTCCGAGTTATGGCCAGCGTGTTCTAGTGTTAGGGTTTTGATAGCTAGGGTCAGGATTTGGTTCTAGTGTTTTAGTGTTCCGGTCAATAACACTAGTTAGGCTTATTAGGTGAGCTGCTGGCTTGAATGGCCGTAATGGTTATGGCTTTAGCTAATTGCTCTGGTTGAGTAGGTACACTAGATGTATATGGTCCGTGGCTGCTACTTGCTGGTATTCTCTTACATTATATGTGCTATTTTCTTTCTTAACCACCGGACTGAATTCTGTGCTTGTTTCGAACTTATTTTCTTCGAAAGCCGATGATTAAAATGTTGTGGCACTAGGTTGTAGGCCTGCAGGTCTGGTGAGCCTTGTGATATGCACAAGTACCAAGTTTTGTGCATCATACTTGGCTCACCAGATCCTGCAGGTCTACTTGTGTGTCCGACCTAAGTATGAGGCGCAAAATCTAAGTCATTTTTATTTTGTTTTGTCTTTTTCTTCTAAGCCGATGATTAAAATGTTGTGACACTGTATGATTCAGGGAGGAGCTAGTGAACCTTGTGATATACACAAATAAATATTTTGTGCATCCTACTTGGTTCACTTGCTCCGTCTCTGAAATGTGTGTCCAATTTAAATATGTATGAGGCACAAATCCGAAATCATTTTGTTTTTTCTTTCTCTTTCCGAATGCCGATGATTAAAAATGTTGTGGCACTATGTGGTAACCCTGAAGGTCTGCCGAGCCTTGTGATATGCACAAGTACAAGTCTTGTGCATCCTACTTGGCTCGGCCGATCCTTCAGGGCTACTAATAATTGTGTGTCCGACCTAAGTATGAGGCGCAAAATCTAAGTCATTTTTATTTTGTTTTGTCTGTTTCTTCGAAAGCCGATGATTAAAATGTTGTGGCACTAAGTTGTAGGCCTGCAGGTCTTGTGAGCCTTGTGATATGCACAAGTACCAAGTCTTGTGCATCATACTTGGCTCACAAGATCCTGCAGGTCTACTTGAGTGTCCGACCTAAGTATGAGGCGCAAAATCTAAGTCATTTTTATTTTGTTTTGTTTTTTTTCTTCTAAGCCGATGATTAAAATGTTGTGACACTAGGCATTTTAGCCTCCCTGCAGCGAACGGCACACAACGAGCGTCTACCTTTGTCACCGAACCCAATGGCTGGATTTAGCCTACCTGCTGGCATGTTCCCTGGCATTATTGTTTTGTCTTTGTTCACCGGCCAGCCATTGGATCCACCTCCTGTAGGTCGGTGAATAAAGACAAAACAACGATGCTGTTGGAAACACAAGCCCTCAGGTAGGTTGAATCCAGCCACTGGATTTGGGTGACACAATAATGAATTGCCGAGGATCCTGCAGGTCTGCTTGTGTGTCCGACCTAAGTATGAGGCGCAAATCCGAAATCATTTTGTTTTTTCTCTCTTTCTGAATGCCGATGATTAAAATGTTGTGTCACACTATGTGATTCAGGGAGGTGCTAGCGGACCTTGTGATATGCACAAATAAACATCTTGTGCATACTCTTACTTGGTCCGCTTGCCCCGTTCCTGATCAATGTGTGTCCAATCTAAGTATGAGGCATAAACTCAAATCATTTTGTTTCTTCTCTATGAATTGACAAAGCCGATGATTTAAACTATGCCATGGTAAAGGCAAGGAGAGTGTGTACAATGCCTTGTAGTATATACAATTGGAGTGTTTGTATTAATACATGGTCTTGTACACACTCTTTTTGCCTTGTTTTGCACGGCAATGATATATGAGGCTTTCCATTGTTAACTTCTCGCATTTCGTAAATTTTAATATTACTTTTGTAACAAAATTTTGACTTAAGCATTTTTTACTTAGGTGTTCTCGGTGACGATGTCCATGTTGGACCAGAGGGGCGATGTGCGGGACTGGGCTCCACCGGGCTGGCACTGGGAGGTGCTACCTTCCGGGACGCGCAGCTTGGTGAGGAATCCGGGTGACGTCGTCGACCCTGATCTTCTGTGGTGGCAGTCGCGTGGGCCACGCTCGGTGCAAAGGGAGCCGGCCCCTGAGGAGGAGGTACGTCGCCGTATTAGGGAGGAGGACGAGCACGTCCGTCGATACATGTATCTGCTGGTTAGGCAGTATGACGGTAGGTGGTCGTTTCTTCAGAGGGTTCCTGCTCACGTGAGTTATGACCCTGTGAGGGTTCCTTCTCTTTGGATGCGTAGCGCCGCCGTCGACTCAGTACAGTTCGATGAATCAGAAGGTTCATGTTGAAATTAGCTAAGCTTCATGTATTAGCTACTGGATATGTAATAATATGATCGATGAACTGTGATTGTGATCAACTTTGTGTAATAATATGATCGATGAACTATGATTGGAAATTGTGTATTTGTACTGGTTTATCAAATATTTCTCTCTATATAATATTGGAATATGAATTTCCTGTAATGTGATATATCTGTTTGTATAAATACCTGTATAAATACCGTATATTCTGTATATAAAAAATACAGAAAAACTTAGCCGTGGCGCATGACAGAAGGTAGCCGTGGCGCACCCTAGCCGTGGCGCATGAGTAAGCGGTGCGCCACGGATACTTCCCCTTAGCCGTGGCGCAGGATAGACATGTGCGCCATGGTTAATAGTCGTGGCGCACATCTGTGCCTGCGCCACGGGTAAGTTTGGTTACCCGTGGCGTGGCAATCCGTGGCGCAGGCCCCTGCGCCACGGGTAGCCTTATTTGGTGCGCCACGGGTAGCCTTCTCCCTAGTAGTGACCTGCCCCAAAGGGGCCCATGCGGGCCAAAGGGGCCCAAGGGGAGGCGCCCCAACTTGGGGGCCAAGGAAAGGGGGGGCCGGCCAGCCCTCCCCAAACCCTAGCACGCCCCTCCCCTTGCCTCCACCTATAAAAGGAGGGGTGGGGGTGCGGCACACCTAAGCCAAGGCTGCCCTAGCCGCACCCCGCCCTAAACCCTAGCCGCCGTGCGCCATCTCTCTCCCCGGAGGGCTGCCGCACTCGACCTCTCTTTTGGCGCCACCTCTCCCGTAGGGCTGCCGCCATCCTCTCCACCATAGCCGCACCACCCTAGTGTAGGGCTGCTGCTGCGCCTCTCCCTCTCCCTCTCACATGGCTTGGCAAAGCCCTGTCGGACGGAGCACTACACCATCAACGCCACCATAACCGTCGTGGTGCCGAGATCCATCTAGCCATCTCCACCTTGCTTGCGGGATCAAGAAGGCGGAGATCTACATCGAGCCGTACGTGTGGATACCGCGGAGGTGCTACCCCTTGTGGCACTTCGTCGGATTGGACTTCGAGGAAATACATCTCCTCGCGACTAGATGAGTCTAGTTGCGGGGATCGACTAGCCAACCCCTGCACCGACAAAACGCGTTTGTTGATCTTCAAGGGTAAGAGATTGGATCTCATCTTCGCTACCTCCATCTAATAGATCTAGATCCTTGGGGTTTATTCCGCTTGCCGCGTAGAATTTTTTTTGTTTTCCATGCTGCGACCCCATCAGTGGTATCAGAGCCTAGATCTATTCGTAGATGTTGGTGCGATTAGAACACAAGTGTTGTGGGTGTTGATATTTTATGTTGCTACCTTCTCGCGTGCACTTTGCGTCTTTGCGGTATTGTGAGATGAAGCGGCCCGGACCAACCTTACTCGTCCACGCACGAGAGACCGGTTCCACGACTGACATGCAACTTGTTTTGCATAAGTGGCTGGCGGGTGTCTGTTTCTCCTGCTTTAGTGAAGATGCAATTTTCAATGGAAGGCCTTTCAAAAGGATGAGTAAATAAGCAACTACTATATCACCGTTGTGGTTTTGCGTAGATTAGAACGGTTCTATCTCGTTGACCCAAGCCACGTAAAAATTGCATAAACAAAGTAGAGGACGTCTAACTTGTTTTTGCAGAGGGGGTCATGTGATGTGGTATGGCCAATGTGTGATTTGTGATAATGTATGCAATGATCATGTTTGTAATCTTTCGCGACTTGCATGTCGTCGAGTACGGCAACCGGCTGGAGCTATATGGTTGTCTTTTATTTTATGTGACCTGCGTGTCATTGAATCACCATGTAATTGCTTTACTTTATTGCTAAGAGTAGCATTAGTTGTAGTTGCAATAGTTGGTGGACAACCATGGTGATGGCGCCACGATGATGGAGATCATGCCGGAGATGGAGATCTTGCCGGTGCTTTGAAGATGGTGATCAAAAAGCATAAAAAGAAAGGCCATATCATATCACAATTATGAATTGCATGTGATGTTAATCCTTTTTATGCACCTTATTGTTATGCTTAGATGTGATCGCGACGGTAGCATGATAAGGTGATCTCTCATGTTAATATCAAGATGTGTTCTCCCCTAGTATGCACCGTTGCCAAAGATCTTCGTTTCGAAGCACCACGTGATGATCGGGTGTGATAGATTCAACGTTCACATACAACGGGTGTAAGCCAGATTTACACACGCTAAAATACTACGGTTTCCTTGACGAGCCTAGCATGTACAGACATGGCCTCGGAACACAAGAAACCGAAAGGTTAAACACGAGTCATATGGACGATATGATCAACATGGCGATGTTCACCATTGAAGCTACATCATCTCACGTGATGATCGGTTGTGGTGTAGTGGATTTGGATCGTGTGTCACTAAACAACCAGAGAGATGTTGAGTTTAGTGGGAGTTCATTAAGATGAACTAAAATTATCATAAACAAAAGTCCAGATGTCTTTGCAAAAATCCTTGTAGATCATGGCCGACTACGGTAGTCTGTTCGTTGCTGAAAAACTGCGTCTCGATGGGTCATTTTGTTAAGTGGTACCTGCGTCTGAGAGAAGTCCTACACACCAATGCTGAGCTCTACGTGCTAGAAGAACCAATAGGAGATAAACCTAAATATTTCTGCAAGCGATGAAGAGTACATGGAGTGGTTTTGAACCACCTGCTTGAAAGTCAAGTGGATGATGTGCACCTTCATGAATTCTGACCTAAGTAGACAATTCAAGAACTTGATTGCAATGGAGATTGTTGATGAGCTGAAAAATAGTTTTTCAGCACAAGTTAGAATTGTAAGGTTCGAATGTCCGAACAGTTTTCTTTTACTCAAGATGAAAGAGAACACTTGCTTGGAACAACACCTGAGGATAATGCATGAGATACATCATCGTCTAGTGCTTGTTTGGAACCACGAGATGAATGACGGTTTCGCGATAGATGGAGTGATACGATAGCTTCTCCCCAGCTTCAAGAATTGTGTCGGAGACTAGGTCATGGGAAGGGATTTGATCACTTTCTGTGAGTTTGTGTCTCGGCTGCGTCATGTCAAAGTGGAACCCATAGCAAGAGAAGTTGACAATGCAGAAAGTATATAGTGATATACATGTTATAAGTGTTTAAGTCCAAATTGCAATTGTGGCGGTTCCGATAAGTATTTGATACTCATTCTGTTTTATGAAAACAGAACCTGCTGCTTGAGGTTTGCATAAAGGATATGGGAAGACGTTGCGGAATGGTGGCAATCAAGGAGTTGATGCTGGCAACGATCTGTCTCTACATTTATCATTTTGGATTAGAGGATTTGAATAAGTGTTGTAATCGAATTAAGTGTGATTTTAATTAGTGTGTCTTGCTTATGTGAGACGGTTATTCATGTTAAAGACAATGGTTGTTCTATTTTCATGAGTAATCCTTTTTGGAAATCACAAGTTTCGATTATAAGTGTGTTATTCTTATTATAATCTAGATGATAAATTGGTTGAACATTTATAAAATATGTGACATACTAAAATATCCAAAACTTAATAATGACAATTGTTTTAGTCGTGCTGAATATTGAATAAACATTTTGATGTTTTATCAATGCGCCTTATTGTAAGGAGTATGACTAAAATGCCACCCTTTGGAAGAGTGACAGGAGTTGCCGAAAATAAAACACAAGTGTTGGTTGTATTTTCAGCAAATGTTAGTTGTCATTATTTTGTGTACTCCATCATAAATGAAATGATTAAATAGGTGTATTTATTCGAGTTATGATATTTGATGAGATCAAATAAAATTCTGGAGTTTAGGATATTAAGTTAACAAGAAAATTGAGTCTTTATGATTTGATCAAAAGAGATGAAATATTTGAGTTATATGTTAGTATGTGGACTTGTGACAAGTGTTATCACAAATTACAATATTTATAATATTTTCAAAGGAGTTTGATATGTCCTAAGATATTGTAATCACACACTATTTGATATTGTGTGGTCTCAAAGAAGGGTTTTATTTCGGGGGTTTAATAATAGCATTTAGATTTATATGATAAACACTCTGTTTTAAATAAGGGTCTATTTAATGATTTTCTTTTCACGTATGAGTTATGTGAAACAGTGGTTTCAATAATTATGGGATAATTAGAAACTATTGCAAATAAAGTTTGTAGTATATTCATAAGTGTGACTATGAATGTGATTCCACAATATGAGACTAAAAGGGGCAAACCAATTTATTGGTTGTGCTAAGTATTTTAGTGGTTTTTATCGTGAAAAGGTTTCATTGATTAAAGAATTGATGGAATAAATGAAAAGCTAAAACCTTGCTTGTTTATGTATCAAGTGGCACATATGTAAAGTGCTATGTTGGTTAAAACTTGACACATAAAGGAATTGATGATGGTGATCATTGAATTTCGGTTTAGCTTGTCTTAAGAAAAGTAGGATTCAAGAATATTGCATTTTGTCAAGTAACAAAATGATATTCATGATTTACTTGTCATGTTTCAGAAACAAGACATACCTACGAAACTACAAAGAAGAAATAGAAGTCTTAAATACGAAAGTGACTGAGAGTCATTCCTTGTTAAGTTTGAATCGCGAAGTAACTGTTGCTTGATTTTGTGAAAGCGTTGTTTCACATATTTATTCTTCAAAAGGGTTTGTAAGGAATAAATAAAACTTACTGGACAAAAGCACAAGAGGTAAAGCTCTTTAACATATTCAATGTTGTTAACTACATGGTGTAGTTGTGCTTAAAGTCAAAAGGATTTATGCTAGCAAAGTACTGGCATTCGTATAAAGAGTTCTCGATATTAATAGTTAATTAAGAATTTTGGAGGTGTCCAAAATATCGAGAAAATACACGAGTGTGATCTAATTAAAATATGTGGTGACATATATTAAGTCAGAGCAGAAACTATTTTCCAAGATCAAAATATGTGGTGACATATGTTTGAGTGGGAGCTAGTTAAATCATGGTCAAATATAATGATAACATATTTCTGAGTGGGAGCCAAAGTGGTTTCACAATTTAATATGTGTATGGTGTATATTTGAGTGGGAGTTTACAACATCTTGTTTGAGTGAAATGGAGATTTCATAAATGTTGTAAATAAGTCAGGAACCAACGTATAACTTATGAAGTTAGTTTGAAACGTCAAATATCCATGGAGATGGATGTATCTATGGAGGATAGATATGTTTGATAAGCATTATGTCAGGATGTTTAACCTAAGTAAGATTTTGAAGGAGTTCAAAATAAAACAAGAGAAGAAAAGGTTCATCTGCTTGTGAGAAATAGGTAAAACATTGAGTTGATAACTCAGTACAAAATGATGGTTGGAGGATATGTTAGAATTCGCTCTGAACTGTTCATAGGTCTAAAACATATAAGAACCATGTGTTTGTATTTGACGATATGTGACCCAAGTTCTTGGTTAGAAGAACATGTTAAATGAGGATTCATTTTTCTATGGAGTTGAGATAATAGAATCTAGAGATTGGTAGACTTGGTTGAAGTCATAAAACAAAACTAGATTGGGGATCTCATGATAGCAGAAGCGCAGCGAAAGCATGATCGAAAATATCGAAGTGACATGATTGCACTGTCGATTTGTGAGTCTACAACATATAGGAGTATATGATTAATTCAAGGATTAAAAGATATAATATTATGGTTTGAGAAATTTTGTTTCAAGACTGAGTGAGTTCCGGTGCACATGCTATGTGAAAGTCCTCTTGACTGATCATACATCATGTAGGCATAAAAGGGAAACGAAAATCTCACTCTCTAACCAAATATATTATATTCATCATGTGATGATGAGAATTATCATGTGATGATAATAGGCTTATCATGAGATGATAAAGTAATGTCAAATTAGGTGACGTTAACGTTTTTGCAAAGAACATAAAGAACTGTATAGTACAGAGCACAGACAGAACTTCTTCCACGAGCAAACATGATCAGCACTGAGACTCCATGAGTGTTAGACACCATGAGTGTTGGATCGAGAAAATGTAAACTAGATTATTGACTCTAGTGCAAGTGGGAGACTGTTGGGAATATGCCCTAGAGGCAATAATAAAATGGTTTATTGGCATATTCATGTTTATGATAATAGTTTATTATCCATGCTATAATTGTATTAATTGGAAACATAATACATGTGTGGAATATAAACAAACAGGTGTCCCTAGTAAGCCTCTACCGGACTAGTTCGTTAGTCAAGAGATGGTTAGAGTTTCCTAACCATGGACTTGTTATAGTCACTTGATAACGGAGTCATATCATTAGGAGTAATGATGTGATGGACAAGACCCAAATAATAAAGAGTTGCAATTGATCGTGTCACACAAGTTTCATTGCCAACGCTTTTAGTATGCCAAGTATAGTTTCCTTAGACCATGAGATTATGTCACTCCCGTTTACCGGAGGAATACTTTGTGGACATCAAACATCACTTCGTAACTGGGTGATTATAAAGGTGGCTTTCAGGTATCTCCGATGGTATTTGTTGGGTGACATGAATAAGGACTGGGATTTGTCCTTCCTTGTGACGGAAAAGATATCTCTGGGCCCTCTCGGTAATATAGCATCAAGAAAGGTTGCAACCATGTGATTAAGTGTTAATCACGGAGATCCTATATTATGGACGAGTAAAGAGAATTTGCCAGGTAACGAGATAGAACTAGATATGGAGATATCGACGATCAAATCTCGGGCAAATTAAATATCGGTGAGACAAAGGGAATCGTATATGAGATTAAGAATCTCCGGCATCGTGGTTCAATCGATAAATAACTTCGTTGAATATGTGGGAGTCAATATGGGCATCCCGGTCCCGCTGTTGATTATTGATATGATCATGTCTGCATGTTCTCGAACCCGTAGGGTCACACACTTAACGCTCCGATGTAGCTAGGGTTAGCGATGAGATAATTGATGGAATGAACGAATGGTGATTCGGAGTCTCGGATAGGATCCCGGACATCACGAGGAGTTCCGGAATGGTCCGGAGAATAAGATTCATATAAGGAAAGTGGTTTCCGGAGGTATCGGAAAAGTTCCGGGAATTTTCCGGCAGAGTACCGGAATATTCTAGAAGGTTCTAGAGGAGTCTAGAAGTGGGGCCCATAGGAGTATGGGGCCCACGTGGCATGAAGGGGTGGTGGACTGGCCTAAAGGGCCAGCCGCACCACCTGCCCCAAAGGGGCCCATGCGGGCCAAAGGGGCCCAAGGGGAGGCGCCCCAACTTGGGGGCCAAGGAAAGGGGGGGCCGGCCAGCCCTCCCCAAACCCTAGCACGCCCCTCCCCTTGCCTCCACCTATAAAAGGAGGGGTGGGGGTGCGGCACACCTAAGCCAAGGCTGCCCTAGCCGCACCCCACCCTAAACCCTAGCCGCCGTGCGCCATCTCTCTCCCCGGAGGGCTGCCGCACTCGACCTCTCTTTTGGCGCCACCTCTCCCGTAGGGCTGCCGCCATCCTCTCCACCATAGCCGCACCACCCTAATGTAGGGCTGCTGCTGCGCCTCCTCCTCTCCCTCTCCCTCTCACATGGCTTGGCGAAGCCCTGTCGGACGGAGCACTACACCATCAACGCCACCATAACCGTCGTGGTGCCGAGATCCATCTAGCCATCTCCACCTTGCTTGCGGGATCAAGAAGGCGGAGATCTACATCGAGCCGTACGTGTGGATACCGCGGAGGTGCTACCCCTTGTGGCACTTCGTCGGATTGGACTTCGAGGAAATACATCTCCTCGCGACTAGATGAGTCTAGTTGCGGGGATTGATTAGCCAACCCCTGCACCGACAAAACACGTTTGTTGATCTTCTAGGGTAAGAGATTGGATCTCATCTTCGCTACCTCCATCTAGTAGATCTATATCCTTGGGGTTTATTCCGCTTGCCGCGTAGAAAATTTTTTGTTTTCCATGCTGCGACCCCATCAGAAAGATGAGTTCCGTTAACTAGACCTCGCACTTGGAGTACTTGGCATAAAGATGTTATTCACAAAGCTTAGTCAGGACTAGCCGAAGATGTTCCTCATGCTCTTCTTCAATTTTGGAATATACAAGGATGTCATCGATGTAGATGATGACAAACTTGTCGAGATACTCCATGAAGATGGAGTTCATGAGTCTCATGAAGGTAGCTGGTGGGTTGTACTGAGACAAAATAGGCGGACTAAATGAGGATGGAGCCGCTTGAGGTTAAACATCTTGAAGATGTCATCAAATCGCACAAAAATCAAATCCGCTGGGTCTTGTTTGCAAAAGCCATGAACTGCCTCTGGCACCTTGGCAGTGAAAAGTGGGTGTGGGTGTGTTGGATCTTTCATTTTAAGAAGAACCAGCTCTCGTGTCAGAACACGCTCATGCAGCATCTGCATATCCCCACTCATGAGTTGGAGCACATCACGGGGTACCATCGGTCGACCCGCAATATGCATTTCCTGCGTAACATCTTTGCTGGGTCCTGGCCCGTCCTTAAACCGGATCGGCCGTGGCTGTTGGAGGCATGGGCACCCTGCTTCGGCTTTGGAGGCCGCGACGGCTGGCTGGCGGATGCATAGTCGCTCTTCCTAATTCTTTTCCGCGTCTTCTTAGGCTTTGGAGGGATGCCTCCTCCGGCCGCTAGCACTTCACGACAGGTCCCAAGTAGTGTGTTGTGGCTTAGGATAGCTTGTGTTGCTTCTTTTGCGTGAAGTCGTTGGCTGGAGGCGTCTCTTGAGAATCGAACAGATACTTTGTGCACGCGGCTTTATCTGCTTGACCAGCGGGCTCGTGAGTGTGCGGAGCAGTCGGCGGTTCATCAAGAGGAGCCATTAATCCTCCGTCTTCGCAACGGTCATCAACGATGTAGCAGTCATCGAAGATGTCGTCTTTCTGTGCCGCGGGCTCTTTAAGTTGTGGCGGTGCTGGTGCGCTGGCCTTGATAGGGTTTTGCCCCAACCCGACTTGCGGTGTTGTATGTGGAGTGGTCGGGCTTAGACGGATCTGGGTCTTCGGGCATACCATGGCCCAGGGGATGCATTCACGGAGGAGCAGATGGTCCTCGGCTCCCACAGGTTGATAAGGAGGATCCACCTCATCGCAGCCCGAGAACACCCTAGTCAGTGAAACCATAAAGCAGCCATCGGGTATCGGCCTATTGTGGTGCATGCCGTTTTGGGCGCAACGATGGTAGCCCTAGCAACATCCTTCAACTCTCCATTCACATGTTGTAGGAGAGTGCATCTAGTGTCGCCCTACGAAGAACATGCATGTAGGGCGTTAGAGATGCAAGGCAAAGGCAAAATGGATGAAGTAATAAGCATTGAGCCTATGACGCTTAGATACCGTGAGGGCATCGAGCTCGGCCATTGTCGAGACATCGCTGACGGCTTGCGACACGGAGTCGGAGTGGGCGCCGCTTGGCGTGGTGCCGGCCGGAAAATTCTCCAGAAGAGGCGACGGCATGGTGTGGACCGGTGGATTATCCCGAACAGGTGGAGGTGACGGCGCGGTGTTGGCGGACAAAGCCACCAACGCGGTGTTGGCCGTGTCGCCTCCAAAGTTGGGCACTGGACATGGCCCTTGTCGACCTCCGTCGATCCAATCCGTTACTGAGGTCACGATGGAAGGAAGGAAACTGACAAGCGCCTTGGCCACTAGTTCATTGACTATATCCTCCTACTTGCGCTTCTTCCTGTCCTTCCACGTCTCCTTGTCCTCGGCATAATAGTCACACCATAGGGCCTTGCCATGGCCGACAACACGGCCACCCTTGACCTTGTTCAATGAAGCGTTGAATGGAGTGTCCCACACGGGCTTTGTCGATCCCTGGGAGGAGCTCTCATCCGCGGCTCTAGAACTTTCTATGTCCTCCCGAGCCTTTTGGAACTTCACGACTGCAGGATCCGTCATAAGTTCCATGGTAACCGGGTCCTCCGTGAACCGAGCCCTGACAAAATTTCTAGTCTGCTTGTCTTTAAATTTGTCGTAGGGGTTAGAGATGCCCTTAGCTGCCCACTCAGTGTCCTGCTTCTCCCATTTGGGCTTTGCCACGAAGTAACCACCACTTCCGAGATGGTGGTGACCTACATTCTTCGAGTTCATCCACCTCCCCCATTCACTCATTTTCTGGGATATAGGTAGTGCGAGCTTGCCCCGGAAAATCCTAACGTCTTCTTCGTTGACCCGCTCCTTGTTCCAGATCTCCTCGGGACTTTTATCGTCTTCGATCAATTTTTTGACCCCAGATCTCCAGCTGGACAAGGCCTTTCTCATCTTCGTGAGGGCAAAGTTGTTGACGGCATTGAGTTTTTTCATATTATGATGACCTTCTTTATTGGCCCTGTAGGCCGGCGGGAATTCATACCGTTTGTGAATCCTCTTGATGAGGCGGAGGCACAAACCCGCTATATCCCTTATGTTATCCTCATAGAACGGGACGACCTCTCAAAGGATGCATGCCACTTGGAGGCCATACCCTCCGGCGACCCCTGTAGGCTCTAGAGGCGCCCCACCGTCGGACACTTGGGTGATCGCTTGCCTCAAGGCCCGGACCTTGTTCTTACTTCTCTCCTTCCTAGCCTTTTTGGCTTGGCTACCATCTGTGTGTTCTCCGCCATCATTGGTCGCATCGCCATCCCCGACGCCATTAGTAGTGGTATCGTCGCCATCCTCGGTGCCACTATTATTGGCGCCCTCGTTGCCATCCCCGGCACCACTATTATTGGCGCCCTCGTCGCCACCATGGACATCTTCAGCAACATCCCCGGCCGGCTCATCGTAGAAGCTCCATAAGTCAGCGTTCTTCTCTCTGGCTAGTTCTTCCATGCTTAACTGCCGAGAAGAACCTCCGACCTCATCGTTGTTAGCCATGTGTTCTATGTGTGACAGCAAAATGGAACGTGTTAGTTAAAAGAAACAAAAAAATACATATGGCGATGTTTTATCGAAATGTCGAATCATTTCCATTCCGGCAAATTTCCGACGGCACTCCTAGTGCCAAAAATTAGCAAAGGTCATGCCAAATTTTTCACGGAAAAATTTGGCATGACCTTTGCTAATTTTTGGCAATAGGAGTGCAGGAAATTTGGCGAAACGGAAATGAATCGACATTTCGGCAAAACATCGGCACTCATCTAAAATCCCTGCAAAGTTCCCAACAGAAAACCGGCACACAACTCCAGCAAGATACAAACATTCATCACACATATAAACCAACACACAACTCCGGCAAGATACAAACATTCATCACAGACGAACCGGCACATAACTCCGGCAAGATATACAAACATTCATCACACACATAAGCCTACCGGCACACAACTCCGGTTTAATTTCGATCACATCCTACCTTGCTTAACTTAACCAGCAGCAAGCAACTGTAGCACCCCTACCAGCAGCAAGCAATACCACCACCACAACCTGCAAGCAACATCAAAAACACAATTAGAGGAGCAACCTGGCAGCAGCAGTTTTCAATTTTTTTGGTGTACCAAACGAGCTCTGAAAATTCTGAAATTTTTACAAGAGCAATGCATAACTATTGTTGACATACTTTAAAAATGTCAGCTTAATCAGATTCGATTTGAGTTGTTCAAAAATTGTAGAGCATTTCAGCCAGAATTTTGCCGAATTTTGAAAACTGAAATAAAATTTGATAAATTGTTAATTTTGCATTCCATTTTTCCTAAGCCCTAACCCTAACCCTAAATAGCAAGCAACATTGACAGCAATCCTAACCCTAACCGTAACCCTAGCAGCAACCAGCAACATTATTAATAGCAATATAACCCTAACCCTAAATAAGCAGCAACATTAACTGCAATCCTAACCCTAACAGCAAGCAACAACACTAACAGCAAGCAGCAGCAAGCAGCAAAATTAACAGCAAGCAGCAAGCAGCAAAATTAACAGCAAGCAGCAAGCAGCAAAATTAACAGCAAGCATTTCATCGAACACGTGGCGGGCATGAACACCGAGGGGTGGTTACCTGCTCTCGGGATGGAGGAGGGCAACGTTGGCTCAGGGATGGAGGAGGAGGGCTTGAGGAGGAGGCTGGAGAGCGCTGCCGGCTCATGGAGGAGGAGTGCCCGGGGAGGAGGAGGGCGCACTGCGGGAGGAGAAGTGCCGCCGGCCGGGATCGAGGCTGCGGGCTCGGTGACAGGAGGAGTCGCGAAGGAGTAGGGAGGTCTGGGGGAGGAGCAGGGCTCGGGGAGGGTGAGGCGGCGGCGTGGGATGGTCTGGACGGGGGAGGCGGCGGCCGGAGATGGAGAGGATGAGGCCGGGCACGAGAGGGGAGGGAGGGGAGGAGGAGGGCGGGGCGCTGGCGGGCAAGAGGGGAGGACGGCGTCGCCGACGGGGAGGAGGCCGGAGGGGCGGGCGATGGCCGTACGTGGGCGGGGGCGGCGTCGTTCGAACGGCGTGCATGCGGGAGCAGAGAGGAAGGAGAGGCGCACGCGTGGGGACTTAGTCGAATGGGGATGAAACAGTCCCCGGCCGTTGTCAAAAGGGGCCTATGTTAGCCGTGGCGCACGGCTGGGACCTGCGCCACGCGTATACTGGTTAGCCGTGGCGCGGGCCGCAGGAATCTGCGCCATTGCTAAGTTAGGCATGGCGCACCATAGGGCTGTGCGCCACGGCTAAGATGTTTTTCTATTTTTTAATATTTAATGTGATATAGTATTTCAATTTATGATTTTAAAATATTTAATATGGCCTCTAGCTAGTGTTTCAATTTAATATCTTAACACAATATTTAATATTATTTTAAGGCACACATTTCAATATTAAGGATTACACATATCATATTCCTATTTAATTTTAAGACACATATCAAATATTAAAAATACTTAATATTTGGATTACAAATTCTAGGATACTTAATTTATAATATTAATTCCTAGCTAATGTGATAATGTGCCTTAATTTATAATGTGCCTTAATTTATAAAAAATACTTAATATTTGGATTACAAATTATAGGATATACTTAATATATAATATTAATTCCTAGCTAATGTGCCTTAATTTATAATATTTAATGTGATATAGTATTTCAATTTATGATTTTAAAATATTTAATATAGCCTCTAGCTAATATTTCAACACAATATTTAATATTATTTTAAGGCACACATTTCAATATTAAGGATTACACATATCATATTCCTATTTAATTTTAAGACACATTTCAAATATTAAAAATACTTAATATTTGGATTACAAATTCTAGGATACTTAATTTATAATATTAATTCCTAGGGTTACAAAATCGAGCGTCATATTTCCCACACGATCTAGCTAGCAGTTTCACATTCTTTCCCTTCTTGGTGGCGGTTGAATAATTTAGACCCGGAACATCTCGATTTCTTCTTGCGAACGGAAGACCACTTGACATGGGTAGTGTTGTCCTACTTCTTCTTGTGGTGTATTTTTCTTCATCGTCGTCGTCGTCATCTTCCATCTTTGGGTCTCCGTACTGGTCAAAATCTAGCTCGTTGGCGACTCCATCCATTCCGATGATGCTCCTTTTTCCTCTTCTCATGACAACACGGCTAGGCATTGTCGGGTCGGTGATGAAGTAGCATTGGTCAACTTGGCTAGCCCGTACCCATGGTTCAGTTTTCGCGATGACGCTCGCGGTAGCAGCAGACTTGGAGGCTTCGGGTATAGACATGGTGGTGGAATATCCGTCTTCTTTTTTTGGACTGACGCTCTCAGCCCATCTGACACAGAACATCGTCACCTTGTCTCCAGAGTAGTCCTAGCTCCCAGATCTCCTCGATCCTTCCGTAGTACCTTTCTTTGACGTCACCAATGAAGGATTCCATCGTTACCCCCGAGTTCTGATATTCACTATTCTTGTCTTTTTCCTCCGCGTAGAACGTGTAACCGTTGATATCGTATGCCTGATATGTCATCAGGTTGGGCGCGGGGCCCTGTGACAAGAGGAATATGAGTTTTCCTTCTGCGGAAGTCATTGACGGAGGATTATCTAGAAGGTGGCATTTGAACCAACGCGTGAAGGTGGCGTTGTGCTCTTTGATTATTTCGACGTCCGTTCGATGCTGACCACGTTCAATGTACTTCTTCTCAATAAAGGTTTTGTGCTTTTCCAACCAAGGATCGACCACTTGTCTGTGTTGTAGCGCTACAAAGTTTGCACTGTCAAAGTCGGCGCGTCGGCCAGAGTCGTCCACTTGTAGTTCGCTCCTGCCTGTTTTGTGACCTGCTCTATCTAGCCTGCCAATGTGCTTATTTTCGGGCAGACCAACAGGGTTCTCGACGTCTAGAAAATTCGTGCAAAAAGAGATGCACTCTTCGGTGAGATAGCCCTGGACGATGCTTCCATCTGGACTTTCCCTGTTACGAACGTATCCTTTGATGACACCATTCATCCTTTCGAATGGCATCATGACGTGCAGGAACATCGGCCCGAGCTGGATGATATCATCCATGACATGGATCAGCAAATGCACCATAACGTCGAAGAATGCAGGAGGGAAGTAAATCTCAAGCTCATTTAGTATCACAATGATCTCTTCCTGTAGCCTTACGGCTTTCTTCATGCTGATCGACTTTCGAGAGATGACGTCGAATAAGTTGCATAGGTAAAATAGCGTTTGACGGACGTGTGGGTCCATTATCCCTCGGAGTGCAACTGGAAGAATCTGCGTCATCAGCACGTGACAGTCATGAGACTTCATCCCGCTGAACGTTTCGCTGCGTCGAGATATCTGCTTATCTTCCCCGCGTAGCCGAAAGGAAATTTCACTCCGAGAAGGCACTTGATAAACTGTTCGATCTCCTTCTGGCTTAGAGCGAAGCACGAAGGAGGGCAGTAATAGTCATTCTGTTTCGCCTTTTTGCCCTTCCGACGACCTTCGGTCTCCTCCTCCATGAACAGATCATTATCATCGTCAGGGTGTCCTCCGTTGAGGTCTTTCCTGATGCCCAATGATCTTAGGTCGTTTCTTGCTTTCGGCCCATCTTTGGTCCTCTCCGGCATGTTGAGAAGGGTGCCAAGCAGACTCTCGCACACATTCTTCATGATATGCATGACATCAAGGCTATGAGGTGTTTCGAGGATCTTCCAATATGGCAAGTCCCAGAAAATAGACCTTGTTTTCCATACCTTCAGCAGTGGTGGCGGAGCCTTTTGCTTCTTCCCCGGCGGAGGGCACTCATCCCAGTTTGTCAACAGCATGTCGATTTCTTCGCCGCTCCTCTTACATGGGGCTCTTCGGATCTCAACGGTACCATCGAATAGCTCTTTGCGTTTTCTCCATGGGTCATCCTTGCGAACCCACCTTCGACGTCCCGTGAACACTGTTTTTGAGGACCCGGGATCTTTCTCTAGCTGCATATATGTTGTATTGTCCATGCACCTAATGCATGCACAGTGTTCGTGGGCCACCTGGCCTGCTATATATCCGTAACCGAGATAGTCTTGCCCGATCGTGATCAACGCGGCTCTCATAGGGAAGTAATCTTCCGCGACGGCATCCCATGTGCAGACCGCTTCAGTCCATATCTTGTTTAGCTCATCTCTCAAGAGCTGTAGATACAGATTGATGTTGTTTCCTGGTTGTTTCGGCCCTTGGATTAGCATGCTCATGTGAATGCACTTCCTCTTCATGCACAACCATGGGGGTAGGTTGTATATCCATACAAACACGGGCCACGTGCTATGTGTGCTGCTCGGGTTGCCAAACGGATTGAGCTCATCGGTGCTCACACCCAACCTGACGTTTCTTGGATCGTCCCCAAAAGTTGGGTATTCAAAGTCTAATGCTTCCCACTGCTTAGCATCTGAAGGGTGTCTCAGCATCTTATCCGCCTTTTCGTTTTCTGGCTTATTCCTTTCCGCGTGCCAGCGCATTAACTTTGCTTCCTTAGGATCTGTGAAAAGCCGGTGCAGACGAGGAATGATCGGAAGGTACCATACCACTTTTCGAGGAGCTTTCTTTTTCCCTTTCTTGAATCGAGCAGCGCCGCACACCGGACATGTAGTTTTCTCCGCGTCATTTTCCGGATAAATGAAGCAATAATTGATGCAAACGTGGAATTTGATGTGCGGTAAATCAAAAGGGCACACGTTTTTTTGGCCTCTTCGATACTGCTAGGACACGTGTTGCCCTCAGGAAGACGATCATGCCAAAATTTCATGTTCTCGTCGAAGCTTGCGTCCGTCCATTTCTGTTTTGCCTTCATCTGCAGAGCCATGAGCGTTACTTTCAAGCGGGTATCCTCGGGCCCACATCCCGCATACAACAGAGCATTCGAGTCTATCTCCAGTTGCGCCAGCTTAGCCTCTCTAGCAGCATTACTCGACTTTCTGAGAAGCAATTCTTGAACATGAGGGTCCCGCACGACTAAAGTAGCAGCGTCGGCGTGCCCGCGTCTTCTCCACCATTTACGTTGGCTCCTTCTTCATCATCATGCCCGACATATTCTTCGTCATCATAATCGGGAGGCGCCTCTTCGTCTTCCTGATCATTTCCCGCCGCGTCCCCATGGACGTCCTCATCATCATCCTCGTAAGTGAAGTCATCCATAAAACCTTTCCTGAGCAGATGCTCCTGCAATGTGCTGGAAAAGGGATCGAGCACAGTGCAGAGTTTGCACGTTCGACACGGATACTTAATCCCGGTGTCGTTGTTTTTAACCATCACGGTCATCGCATATTTCAAATATCTAGCAACAATACTTTCGCTCATCATGATGACCATTGTCGTCCACGCTCTACATATAGAACAAAAGAATTATATTAGAAACAAAATATTTCACGGAAAAATTTGGCGTGACCTTTGCTAATTTTTGGCCCCTAGGAGTGCCGGAAAATTCTCCGAAATGGAAATGAATCTACATTTCGACGAAAACATCGGCAACTAATCATTTCAATCATGGCATACACATATGCAAACAAACGCTGGGGCATCACAGCCTTATTCATCATGTAGATTCATCACATACAACCACACACACATCTCACATGCAACCAATTCTCATCCATCACACATGCATACAACCACACACATATCACAACCCTTCTCATCCATCACATACAACCATACACATCACAACCTTCTCATCCATCACATACACTCACCTTCTAACGAAGACGTCGAAAGAGAGAGCGCCCGGAGGAGGAAGATCGAGCACGAGGTGTGGGAGATGTTTCCTCACATATATATGAAGAAAATAAGTAGATTCATGTGGCAAAATATGTGAAGAGAGAGAAGAAAATGAGGTGGGGAGGAGGAAGGGGCGAGCAGATCTGAAAATGAGGCGGGGAGGAGGAAGAGGAAAGGAGAAGAGGAGAAAAGGGGGTGGTGGTGGTGCAGCCAAAAAGTTAAAGTGCAGCCAGACTTAGCCGTGGCGCACGGAGGAGGGCTGCGCCACCACTATATATTAGCCGTGGCGCACACTCATGCCCTGCGCCACGGCTATGTGGGGTAAAATTCGCGCCAAAATGGTGCAGCTGGGACCCACACTTACCCGTGGCGCACCGAAGTGTGGTGCGCCACGGCTATGTGGGGTAAAATTGGCGCCAAAAAGGTTCACCGGGTCCCACACTTAGCCGTGGCGTAGCCCTCATACCCTGCGCCACGGCTATTTTGGTACCCGTGGCGCACATATTTCCGGTGCGCCACGCCTAAGTGCGCACAGGCCGGCCGGCCAGGGACCAGCTTAGCCGTGGCACAGGACCCAAAGATGTGCGCCACTGGTGAGTTGATGTGCGTGGCGCAGTACAATATGGTGCGCCACGTATACTTAGCCATGGCGCACTCCTTTTACTGTGCGCCACGGCTACTTGGCTTACCTATAAGCCTTTTCCTGCTAGTGAAAGTTCAGGATTTCAAAGACCACACCCCCGCCTCCCCTATAATATAAGAAGGCACAATCGATGTTCAGTTTGAGGTTGTGACTTGGACCACAATTTACACACTGGTTGTTGAGTTGGGGCCTTGGGGGCGATGATAGTCAAAATCAATGCATAAGCAAATCAAGTTATGGCAGAGTTCAGAGGTGTTCAGGAATTCTTGCTCGCAACACATGTAGAATGAAGACACCCTATGTGTTACAGAACCCAAATGGAGATGTACAAGCAATCAGCCGCACTCTAATATCTTCCAGAAACAATTCCATCTAGACCTACGTGGATTCCTTTTACGTGAGAAACATATGGGCCCCAAAACCCAGTATTAATTAGTGCTGTAAAATATTACATCTTAGCTGGGAAAGATTTGACAGTACTGGACAAAGCCGAGTCAACACAATGGAGTTTGTGGTATGACTTCACACTGAAAAAGCCCTCTTGAGCCAAAGTGACATACATGAAATTTTGGACATGCACTCAAAGAGGGATTGGACACAAAATTAGTACCAAGTACAGTAAGAAAAGTTGATGGGTGAATCAGCAACCAACAGTCATTTAGGTAGGCCAGCATGGGGAAAAAAAGCACCACTGGCTCCCACCCCAAGCAAGCCTGCCCTATGCATAATAGACACAGCTCCATCGGAATGCAAGTGTCTCTGCCAACACAAGTTGAATCAAATATATTAACAGAAAAATGCTGAAACCACAGTACAATTTCACCCAAATATAAATAGCATTTAGATATATTCCTGGTTCTGGTGATGAAATTTCTAACGTAAAATTTAACAGAACAGAAAAGTTTGAAGAAACACAGAAATACATTCAGGTTGGTCAGCTTGAGCTGGTAATAGTTCAATCAGAATGAGAACACAAGACTTGAAAAACCTCTAGGAAAAGGCTGAATATGCCATAATAACACAATCTGCAGAATAATTACAGTTTGTGTCCTCAGGACCACAAGATGATATTGTAAAAAAAATTGGGATATAATCTAGGACAATTCTTTCCAATGTAACTTACTGGACATTATTTCAAGAAACAAGTTAGTCGTACAAAATTACCGGGAAATAAGATAGCATATGGGGCACTTCAATGAACTCATCTTCCAGGATAGTGTTCTCAACTGGTTGCGTACAAACCTATAAAAGATACCCCAGCCATCACTTTCTGCAATAACCCTAAATTTTATTGACCTCTATGCACAGAGAAGCTAGGCACATATTTGGATTCCTGAACACTGAGTCTGAGGAGTAACCTTCTCTACTGTAAAACCAAACCTGCAAATAAGGCATCAAAGATATACTTCATACACTAGTAGAGAACAGGGCATCAGTACCGGTTTTATAGGGCCTTTAGTACCGGTTGTGCAACCGGTACTAAAAGGTCGGCACTAAAGGGTCACCCCTTTAGTACCGGTTTTAGATACAACCGGTACTAAAGGCCCTCCACGTGGGCACACAGCAGCGCGCGCAGGCGAAGGACCTTTAGTACCGGTTGGTAATACCAACCGGCACTAAAGGTTCTTGCATTTTTTGCCCCCCTTATTTTTTCAGGGAGGTTTAGGTTTTCGGTTTTTATTTCTTTTCGCTTATTTTTCGGGGTTTAGGGTTTCTGTTTTTTTCCTTTTCGCTCATTTTTCAGGGTTTCGGAGGAGAGCACGTATAAAATACACACTACACATATAAAGTACTCACTACACATATAAAGTACTCTCGTTAATTACATATAAAGTCATAATTACAATGGAGATCAACGCTAGCTTGTACATGCACGGAGTGAGTCTATTTTTCGACATAGATCCCGAATTCATCTATGACTTGCGTCAGTATGAATCCCACCAATTCCTCCGCAATAGCTTTTACGCGGTTTTGTGGTAGGAGCTGGTTCCGCTTCCTTGACATCTTTAAAAGAAGGAGATCCGGTCAGTTATGATCGAAACTAAACACAATTGATGGTTGGAAAATAAAAGTTGTATTTACATACCTCTCGATTTCTTACATTATTGACTCTCTCATTAACCCTCATGTGAATATACTCGCAAACGTAGTATCCACATAGTTGAGTCCCCTGTGGTTGTCGCAGACACCACTATACAAGAATATAATTTAATCAAATAATAATCAAGAGAATGATAATGGTATTAGAAAGATACACAGACCTATATACATAGTAGTACTTACATTGTTAGCCTTGAACTCCAGCTTATCTTTCCATTCACCGCGTTCTTCCGCGATGAACTTTCTCCAAACCCTGCCCGGAAAAGAAAATGAATTGAGGAGTTATTTTATATACTTTTGATATCCGGAAATGAACGAAAGTGGACGATATAGTGCGATTGAAATTACCTCTTGAGCATTAGACGCACGCTTTTGTAATCATCTTGATCTTTCCTTAATGAGTCCCAGACTTCAACTTCTCCTTCGTCGAGTCTAATGATAAACAGAATGTAGTGGAACCTGCGCACATTTATATACGCAGGTATTCAGAACTCATCAATTACACTTATTATCAAGAAAGCAAAATAGAATGTGTAAAAGACAGTAACACTAACCCGAAGTTGTAAGGAAAAAGTATTTCCTTTTTGGTACTTTGTCGCTTAAAAAACGTTAGCAAACGGTCCTCTGTGTCCTGGACATAGAAAGGACTTTCTACGGTGACTTCATTAACTTTATCCGGGTCAATGAACCCAATGTCCCAGATTCCACCCATTCGGCATTCACGAATCTTCATTCTGCATAATAGCATACAAAAGAATGTTGTGAGGATAATTACAAGCAATGAAACGAGCTTAATTATAAATAATTAAATTACACGAATAAATTACTTACAGACAATAGCAGCTGATGATAGATTTGTCGAGAGCAAGTTGATTGTACATCTGAAAAAGTTCGGAGAACTCAACCTGCACACCATATTCTCGGAAGTAGTGTTGGTCCTTAACTCCCGCCATGAGATATTCTCTCCCTTGTTTTACGGCGGCCATGTACCAGTTATTCAATTTATATAACTATGTTGTTAGAGCACTCGGATTTTCGACCAGAGGCAGCCCGAGTTCAAATTTAGGTTGAATTGTTATCTGCACTATTTCATAACCCACGTCGCCAATGACAACTTCTCCATGCTCGATTTCCCGAGCTTCAGAAGGCACAATGAGCGGGGCGATCGATTGTGCTTCTTGTTCTCCGAGCTGGGCAACTTTTTTCCCGCACGCTTTTTCTTTCTCCGTCTGTGAGGAAAGTACCTTGTCAATACCTCGCTCATAGTCTGAAAGGGGCGGCTGTGGAAACCTATATAGGTTGTCAACGGTGCGATCTTTTACCTCGGTTGGTATAGTCTTCAGAAGTTCCTTCATGGGGTCAAGTCTTGCCTCCAGTCTTTCCTTTTTTTTCTGTTCAAAAAAGGCTTTAGCCTTGCCTTGTGTGCTCAGTTTTAATTCCTCCATAGTCATCTCGCCAGGTAACTTCTCAGGAGCCTTGACTTCCTTGGGTTTTCTTGCACGTTTCTTGACAGGGGACGACGTGAACAGCTTCCGCTTTGTCAAATTACTGCTAGTGGGCGCAGCAGTCGGCTGACGGGACGGCGCGGGCGATGGACTCGCGGTGGGCTCCACATCGTCGGGGGAGGAGGGTGGACTTTGCTGTGGTGAATTTCTAACCGGAGGAGTCGGTGGCCTTGGCGCCGAGTCTGGAAACTTGATGTATTTCTTCTTCCATAGAACGATACCAAGCTCGACTTCTCCCAATGTCTTCTCGCCTTCAGCTCCAGGAATGTCAAGATGCATTGAGTTGAATCCCGACAAAACTTTCGTGACCCCGACACGAGCAAATCTAGCTGGAATCTCACCAAAATGGAAGGTTGCTCCAAGTTGATGTGGTAAAGCATAGCCATTCGCCACCGGAAAACTAAGGTTATTCATTGGCGCATGTAACTCACAATTTATCTTCTCCGTGATATCATCCACGGGGTAGCGTGCCGCCGACGGTTCATCAACTGCAGGATCTTGTAGCTGCGTGGAACCCACGCTGCTTTTCCGCTGAGATGGGCAGACTTTGACTGCATGATCTTCTACTCGCGGCTGAGATTCCCTTTGCTGGGTAATTAAAGCCAGTTGCTCCTTCACATCATGCATCTGGCTTTCTAATGCAGTAAACCTCTCCGCCTCCCTCTTTTTACTTCTGCAATGTTTTCTATAAGTTGCAGCGTCCTCCTGGAAACCCTTCAAGAAAACCAACACCGCCTCCTCTGCCTCGACATCGTCCCCAGTGTTCTTTATTCCCGAGGGCGAGTGAAAGCTCGTCGTCCTCTCTATCGGGAACATATTTTCCCTGTCGGACTAGTTCTATTGCGTCAACTAGTTTTTTGGCGACTCTTGTAATTCTTTTCTTCCATTTTCCCTGTGCAACAATCAGCCCTGTGTCTGGGTCCAAGACTACCCCATGCGCAAACAACCAGAACTTGGACCTGTCGGGCCAGCCATCTGTCTGTGGAGTGATCCCTTTTTTACGCAGCTCGTTTTCATAGGCTTCCCACTTAGGCAAGGCAGTCTTGTAGCCACCTGAGCCCAAACGATGGTGATATTTCTTCTTCTGAGCATTCAACTTATTTTGGGTCGATCGGGCCACAGCGACGGCCGATTTCCTATACGCCGCAAATTCAGGCCAGTCATCTTTTAGCTTCTCTAGAGCTCCGGTGAAATTTGGAGGTTTTTTCGCATATTTTCTCCACAATGCGTTCTTCCAGTTCTTGAATTGCTGGGCCATTTTGCTAAGAGTCCATTGCTTGACTTTATCCTACCTCTTCTGTGGGATATCTGCCGGTAGGGTGAAAGAATCCAATATCGAGGTCCAAAGGGTATCTTTAATTCTTTCCTCAAGATATTTTGCGCCAATGTTGGCTTTCTTCGGCTTATTCCATTCTGTAACGGTGATCGGGACGGCGTCCCTAACAAGAACGCCGCATTGAGCTACATATTTAGTGTAGATTCCTTCGGGTTTCTCCGGTTTGCCTTTTACACTAACTTCGTCGATCGACAACTTTGCACCATCCGGCAGCTTTACCCCTTGGTTCGGGCCTCGTTTAGGGATTGACGACTTAGATCCAGAGGGCTAAAAGAAAAATGTTTCGTTAATAAGTGCAATATAAATCAATTAATGCATCTAGCTAGTGATCAACAAGACTAATATATACCTCGCCGGAGTTTTCTAATGGCACTTCTTCGTCGTCGTTGTCGTCTCTGAAATTTTCTAACTCAACTCCCTCACCGGAGTCATTCAAACATTTCGCGCTGAAATCTTCGTCGTCTTCTTCGCCGGAATCTTCTCCATCAGAATTGGGTCCTGCAGCCCTATCATATATAATTGCTTGCATCCGGTCTTCATTCTCCTCGTCTCGGATGAAGGGGGCGTCGTCCTCCATAGCTCAATGTCACTGCAAATTTTTAATTCATAGCAAACAACTTTAAATTTCATTGCAACTAAAAAATAAAATTGCTTTGATAAATTTTCAAACTTTGCTAAATTTACTTATACACTAATGAAATAAATTTCAAACTTTTCTACTAAAATTTTCTAACTTAGCAATATTTCAAACTTAGGAATATTTCTAAATTAGCAATATTTAAAACTTAGCAATGTTTCAAACTTTACTATATATGTTATCTAAATGACTTAGCAATATTTCTAACAAAATTGCTACACTAATAATAAACTAAAATAATTTTCAAACTTTGGTAAATTTTCTAACTTTGGTAAATTTGCTAAACAACTTTAATATTCTTATACACAATAATATTGCATCTAAAAATAACATTGCTTTGATACATTTCTTATACAAAAAAATATTGCAACTAAAAATAACATTGCTTTTATCTCTTATACAATAATTTTCTAACTTAGCTAAATTTGCTACATTTCAAATTTTCTAACTTTGCAAAAATATAACCTTGCTTTGCTAACTACATTTTCAAATTTGCTAAATTTTCTATCTTTGCTAAGTTTTCAAATTTTCTACATTTTCAAATTTTCTAACTTTGCAAAAATTGCTACATTTTGTAATAATAACCTAAACAAAATGCAAAAATTTCTATTACTAACAAAATGAAAAAACAGTAATAAACAGTAAAAACAAAATGAAAAAAAATTACCGGAGATATCCAAGTCGACGGCGAGGCGCGTGTGCGGAGGGCCGCGGGGGTGCGGCGCGTCGACGGCGAGCTCGAGGGGCACGTGTGCGGAGGGCCGCGGGGGTGCGGCGCGTCGACGGCGAGCTCGAGGGGCACGTGTGCGGAGGGCCGCGGGGGTGCGGCGCGTCGACGACGAGCTCGAGGGGCGCGTGTGCGCGGCGGAGGGGCGGAGCTTCGGGGGCGTCGGGGCACGCACGGCGGAGGTCGGTGTCGGGGCACGCACGGCAGAGGGCGGCGTCGGGGGCGCGCGGCGGAGGGGCGTGACGGTGGCCGGGTAGCACGACGACGACGGCGAGGTCGGAGGAGGCGAGGCGCGCGAGGAATGAACACTTAGAGGAAATTGGGGACGATTCCCCGTTTAAACTGCTCAAAACAGCCTTTAGCACCGGTTGTTCTCCGCAACCGGTACTAAAGGGTCTTTAGTACCGGTTGTAGATAACAACCGGTACTAAATGTCTGTTTTGGGCCGCGGCAAAATTTCGGGCGCGAAGCCCACCCCTTTAGTACCGGTTGTATTTAACAACCGGTACTAATGGGCTTTTGATTTTTTTTCCTCTAGTTTCTTTTTTCTCTCCTATTTTTTCTTTCTTATATTTTCTGTTTATTTTTTCTTTATTATGTTTTCTGTTTATTTTTTCTTTCTTATGTTTTCTGGTTATTTTTTCTCTCTTATTTTTTCTGTCTATATTTTTGAGATTATAGGTGAATTCATTTAATTACAAAATTTGTAATTCGAACTCCATTAATTCACTAATTAAATTTATAAATTCAATATCTTTTCATCTGTTTATCAGAAAAATGCAATTAAAATATCAAATTGTTGTTAAAAAATGTAATCTATCTATTTATGAAAAATTCATTTTTTTTGAAACTATAGGTGAATTCATTTAATTACAAAATTTGGAATTTGAACTCCATTAAGTCATTAATTAAACTTATAAATTCAATATCTTTTCATCTGTTTAACAAAAAATGCAATTAAAATATCAAATTGTTGATAAAAATGCAATTAAAATATCAAGGAGGTGGGGCGTCCCCCTCGTACCTGGCGAGACCCAATATTTTGCATACATATGCATGAATATCACACACATCTTCCGAAGTTGATAGTTTAGGTCGCAAGTTTTCAAAAGCAAGTAGTAACCTAAACTACGATCACAGACAAGAGAACTGCAATGGCGATCACAAACTCTGAAACTAACTTCGACCGGTTCCTGAGCCGCGGGGTGACTGAGCCGCCGGCACTGCGCATCCAAAGAGAAGGAACCCTCACAGGGTCATAGCTCACGTGAGAAGGAACCCTCTGAAGAAACGACCACCTACTGTCATACTGCCTATCCAATAGATACATGTAGCGACGGACGTGGTCATCCTCCTACCTGATACGGCGACGTACCTCCTCCTCTGGGGCCGGCTCCCTCTGCACCGAGCGTGGCCCACGCGACTGCCACCACAGAAGATCCGGGTCGATGACGTCACCCGGATTCCTCACCAAGCTGCGCATCCCAGAAGGTAGCACCTCCCAGTGCCAGCCTGGTGGAGCCCAGTCCCGCACATCGCCCCTCTGGTCCAACATGGACATCGTCGCTGAGAACACCTAAGTCAAAATTTTGTTACAATGGAAGAGTGATGAGGTTGAATATATGAGTTTATATGTGATATGGCAATGGCGGCCAAGCCTACATATATATAGTGAGAAATTACGGGAAGACGAAGGCGGGAAGCGGTGGAAGAAGCACACGGATCGTGTGTTTCTTTCAACCGCTTGTGAGCCGTTGGATCAGGGGTGTGTTTCTTTAGAGCGCTTGTGAGCCGTTGGATCAGAAGCACACGGATCGTGTGTTTCCTTCGAGCGCTTGTGGGCTGTTGGATCAGGGCCTTTAGTACCGGTTCGTGTTACCAACCGGGACTAAAGAAGCACACGGATCGTGTGTTTCTTTCAAGGGCTTGTGAGCCGTTGGATCAGGGGTGTGTTTCTTTAGAGCGCTTGTGAGCCGTTGGATCAGAAGCACACGGATCGTGTGTTTCCTTTGAGCGCTTGTGGGATGTTGGATCAGGGCCTTTAGTACGGTTCGTGTTACCAACCGGGACTAAAGAAGCACACGGATCGTGTGTTTCTTTCAAGCGCTTGTGAGCCGTTGGATCAGGGGTGTGTTTCTTTAGAGCGCTTGTGAGCCGTTGGATCAGAAGCACAGGGATCGTGTGTTTCCTTCGAGCGCTTGTGGACTGTTGGATCAGGGCCTTTAGTACCGGTTCGTGTTACCAACCGGGACTAAATAAGCACACGGATCGTGTGTTTCTTTCAAGGGCTTGTGAGCCGTTGGATCAGGGGTGTGTTTCTTTAGAGCGCTTGTGAGCCGTTGGATCAGAAGCACACGGATCGTGTGTTTCCTTCGAGCGCTTGTGGGCTGTTGGATCAGGGCCTTTAGTACCGGTTCGTGTTACCAACCGGGACTAAAGAAGCACACGGATCTGCATAGGTACACCTTCTAATCGCCTATAAATAGCGACGTCCCTGCAGCGAAACGGCACACAACGAGCGTCTACCTTTGCCACCGAACCCAATGGTTGGATTTAGCCTACCCGCTGGCATGTTCCCTAACACAAGCCCTCGGGTAGGTTGAATCCAACCACTGGATTAGGGTGACACAATGATGAATTGCCGAGGAGGTGGGAGTGGTGGTGGTGGAAGTGGTAGCCATGCCCCTCGGTCGGATCCAAGCAGCTGCAAGGCTCTCTGATGATCTACAACATTCCCAACACTTTTTGGGACGGTCGTTAGATCATCAGAGAAGTCTTGGGGCTGTTTGGATCGAAGGTCGATTTGCTGCTCACGACGACGCGAGACGGATGTGCAAGCTTCCGGATGGGCAAAACCAGTGTTGGATCAGCCACATGACCCTATATGCAAATCATTCGGATTCCCGTCATACAGCCCAACGGTGCATTTGATATGCAGGCACTCACGAGCCACCGTTGGGCTGTATGACGAGGAAACCGTGTGCATTTGATAAAAGGTTTAATACATTAATTATTACACATCACCAACAATATCCCTATCTAGTGTTCACTTGTTTCTTCGTGTGTGTCCCTTTCTTCTGATTGCGCCGTAGCCATGGACAATCTTCATCATTTAACACGATGCTTGGGTCAGTTTTCACTTTGAAGGGCGGAATTTCATTAAACTTATTGTAATCTTCTGACATATCTGTCTTGTCCTCCACTCCCACGATGTTTCTTTTCCCTGAAAGAACTATGTGGCGCTTTGGCTGATCGCATGATGTATCGGCTCGCTTATCTTTTCTTTTTTTCGGTCTGGAAGACATGTCCTTCACATAGAAAACCTGAGCCACATCATTGGCTAGGACGAATGGCTCGGTGTGGTACCCAAGATTGTTGAGATCCACTGTAGTCATTCCTTACCGCCGTTCCATCTCTACCCCGCCTGCCAGGTTGACCCATTTGCACTGAAACAAAGGGATCTTAAAAGAAGGTCCATAGTCAAGTTCCCATATCTGCTGTATGCAACCATAATATGTGTCCTTTGTCCCATCGTCGTTTGTTGCATCAAAGCGGACACCACTGTTTTGGTTAGTGCTCTTTTTGTCTTGGGTTTCCGTGTAAAATGTATTCCCATTTATCTCGTACCCTTGGAAAGTCAATATAGTCGAAGATGGTGACTTGGCCAACAAGTATAGCTCATCTCCAACAGTAGTGTTATTAATGAGATGTGTACGCAACCAACTGCCGAAAGTTTCCACGTGCTTTCCTTTAATCCAGAAGTTAGTCTGCTCCGGGTATTCGGAGCGTAAAATATCCATGTGTTTCACGATATACGGAGCCACCAAACTGGAATTTTGTAGAACTGTGTAGTGTGCTTGAGTGAAAGAATGCCCGTCCATACTTCTTGTTGATTTCTTTCCTAGCGTGCCTTTTCCACGCAGTCTCCCCTCATGGCGCGATTGAGGAACACCGATAGGCTTAAGATCAGGAATAAAGTCAACACAAAACTCAATGACCTCCTCTGTTCCATAGCCCTTGGACATGCTTCCTTCTGGCCTAGCACGGTTATGAACGTATTTCTTTAAGACTCCCATGAACCTCTCAAAGGGGAACATGTTGTGTAGAAATACAGGACCGAGAATGGAAATCTCTTCGACTAGGTGAACTATGAGGTGCGTCATAATATTGAAGAAGGACGGTGGAAACACCAACTCGAAGCTGACAAGACATTGGACCACATCCTTCTGTAAACTTGGTAGAGTTGCTGGATCGATTACCTTCTGAGAAATTGCATTGAGGAATGCACATAGCTTCACAATGGGTACTCGAACGTTTTCCGGTAGAAGCCCCCTCAATGCAACCGGAAGTAATTGTGTCATAATCATGTGGCAGTCATGAGACTTCAGGTTTTGGAACTTTTTCTCTGCCATGTTTATTATTCCCTTTATATTCGACGAGTAGCCAGAAGGGACCTTGATACTGCTCAGGACTTGAAAAAAGATCTCCTTCTCTTCTTTGGTAAGAGTGTAGCTGGCAGTACCTTGATACTTCTCTGGATTCTGGTTGTCTCTTTCGTGCGTACGTTGCTGGTCCTGCCGTGCATCCGTTGTATCTTTCGTCTTCCCATACACGCCTAAGAAGTTTAGTAGGTTCACGCAAAGATTTTTCGTCACGTGCATCACGTCGATTGCAGAGCGAACCTCTAGGATTTTGCAATAAGGTAAATCCCAAAATATAGATTTCTTTTTCCACAAGGGTACGTGCTTGTTTGCGTCTTTCGGAACAGATAGACTGCCAGGACCCTTTCCAAAGATTACTTCTAAATCCTTGACCATGCCATATATAACATCACCATCAGGGTGTGTAGGCTTTGTCCGGTTATCTGCCTCACCTTTGAAATGCTTGCCTTTGTTTCTTACGTGATGCCTGTTTGGAAGAAATCGACGATGCCCCAGATACACAATCTTGTTACCTAAATATATACTGTCAGTATTATCTAAACAGTGCGTGCATGAATTGTATCCTTTGTTCGATTGTCCTGAAATGTTACTAAGAGCAGGCCAATTATTGATGGTTACAAACAGCAACGCTCGTAGGCCAAATTCCTCCTGTTTGTACTCATCCCACACACGTACGCCTTCGTCAGACCACAACTGTAAAAGTTCATCAACTAATGGCCTCAGATACACATCAATGTCGTTGCCGGGTTGCTTCGGGCCTTGGATAAGCACTGGCATCATAATATACTTTTGTTTCATGCACAACCAAGGAGGAAGGTTATAGATACATAGAGTCACGGGCCAGGTGCTATGACTGCTGCTCTGCTCCCCAAACGGATTCAAGCCATCTGTACTTAGACCAAATCTTAAGTTCCTTGCGTCAGCTGCAAAATGCCCAAATGCACTGTCGATGTTTCTCCACTGAGACCCATCAGCGGGGTATCTCAGCATCTCGTCTTCCTTACGGTCTTCTTTGTGCCATCGCAACAACTTGGCATGCTCTTTGTTTCGGAACAAACGTTTCAACCGTGGTATTATAGGAGCATACCACATCACCTTCGCGGGAACCCTCTTCCTGGGGCTATGCTCTCCCTCAACATCACCTGGGTCATCTCGCCCGATCTTATACCGCAATGCACCGCATATCGGGCATGCATTCAAGTTCTCATACTTATCACCGCGGTAGAGGATGCAGTCATTGATACATGCATGTATCTTCTCCACCTCTAATCCAAGAGGGCAGACAATTTACTTTGCTTCATATGTATTGTGGGGCAATTGATTATTTCTTGGAAGACTCTTCTTAAATATTTGTAGCAACTCTTCAAATGCCTTGTCAGATATTCCATTCTTTGCCTTCCACTGCAGCAATTCCAGGGTGGTACCCAGCTTTTTCTGGCCATCTTCACAATTTGGGTACAACAATTTTTTGTGATCCTCTAACATGCGCTCCAACTTCGACCACTCGTTTTCACTTCCGCACTTCATCTGTTCATCAAGAATGACCCGACGAAGATCGTCATCATCGGATTGATCAACAATGACCTCATGCTCAACTTCGTCTTCCCCCATTGTAGTATCACCGTGTTCAGAGAACACAGGATAGTTGTCATCATCCTTTTCTTCAGGGTCTTCCATTATAACCCCTCTTTCTCCATGCTTGGTCCAACAAAAATAATTGGGCATGAAGCCTTGTCGCAATAGGTGGGAGTGTATGGTTCTTACGCTCGGGTAATTCCTTGTATTCCGACATTCATCACATGGACAAATCATAAAACCATTCTTTAGCTTGTTTAACTTAACCACATCGAGAAAACGATGCATGCCATCAATGAACTCGGGATGGCGTCGATCACCGTACATCCATTCTCGGCTCATCTGCATTACATAAATAAATCAAAAACCATTACACCAGCTAAATAATGAATAGAGATACGTGACCAAATTAATTAATACAAATTCATCACATTAAAACCAAAGTACAGTAGTGCCCAAATGTAATACATAGTTCTCACGAAACATACATCAATCGAAACTAACATACAACTATCTAAAGAATTTATATCCGACAACAAATGCGATCAGAATCGCAACCAAGGTAACTATTGAACCAACTGCATAATGATACCAAGCCTCTTGACTAATGACATATTTTCTAATCTTTTTAAGCTTGACGCGCATTGCATCCATCTTCATCTCGTGAGCAGCGACGACGTCGGCAAGCTCGACCCCGTGAGCATCAACAATGTCGGCAATTTTCAAGTCCAATACCATCTTCTCTTCCAGGCATTGGAGACGAAGATCTTCACTTATCTTCAATTTTGCTTTCAAATCGTTGTTTTCTTTTTCTAAAAACTCGACAATAGGGTCGGCTGGAATTTCCGGTTCAACTATCTCCTAAATAAAAATATATCTATGACAAGTTGGTCGGCATGATTGTTATAACCACGAAAAAAATAGTTACAAAAATATACCACATCCGAATCATAGATCGGACGAGGGCCGACGGGGACGGATATCAAAACCATGACACTATACATATAAAAAACACAAGAAAATTATACAACAAATAATTATGCATTTAAATCATATAACTAACATTTTTAAAATAAAAGATAAAAAAAACTCACCGAGGTGGTGTCGGTTACGGAGCGGAGCGGGCGATCGACGGTGGTGAGGAGGGGGACGGGACGACACTATATATATGAAACCACAAATTATACCTTAATTTGAGCTCAAAATGTATATAAAATAAATGAAATCCCTAACTTAGACATTTCATCAAACACCTTGCAAGCACTACAAAAATCTACTAGCTAAATTTGCAACAAAATGAGCTAAACTTGAAATGCCGGAAGAGTAGATGAAGTTGCTAACCCTTGTATATGTAGATGCCACAAATCTTGACAAATATTGGAGAAAAATGAGGTGAAGTAGAGCTTGGGAGAGCAAAGAAAGAGAAAAAATGGAGTTGTGTTCCAGCTGAGAAATGGATCTGTGGCTCGGGGTGGAAGAAGGTAATATAGGGAAACCTTTAGTACCGGTTTATAATACCAACCGGTACTAAAGATGGGCCTTTAGTACCGGTTGTTCATAAAAACCAGTACTAAAGGGCTGGCCGTGGGCCACCAACCGTGGCCGCATGTGCACGAACCCTTTAGTACCGGTTGGTATGAACAACCGGTACTAAAGAGTAGCCTTTAGTACCGGTGGTTCATACCAACCGGTACTAAAGGGTTCGAGGCTGGGGCCCCGGCTGGCACACAAATACAACCGGTGCTAATGCCCCCTTTAGTACCGGTTTTTGTGCAACCGGTACTAAAGGGGGCGCACCGTTGCCCCCTTTTCTACTAGTGATACTGTCTCGGACTAAAAGTAACACAGAGATAAAATGCTTGTACACTGATGCATTTTGGTTGCTGAGTCTCCTTAGTATGCACCTGCTCCACAACACAAAAACAATTGTTTTGCCAAGGTACTGTGAGTTGACTTTTGTATACCTTTTGTTCATTCCGATCTTATCCTTAGCTTAAAATGCTAAATTTGGGTTACTAACGATGTCCATATATATTTTTTCATTAAAGTCAACCTTCATTTTTCGCGTCCTTAACTCCAATACTCATAAGCAATGACCATACAAAAAGCATGCACACATGTGCATGTCTTGAACAGGAAAAAATGATTTTTTAAGTCAATCAATCACTATACGATCCATTCAGACATAGAAAACATATCTTAGAATATCTTGCATGTTAGAAAAACAGCATATGTCTCTCACAATCTTTTATCGTTACATATGGACATCTAAGGATTCAAATATGATAAATAAGAAACAACCATATGATCCATTATTCAGGTTAGCACCAAGGCACCATCAAACTTCGGTCTATAATCAGGTTATTGTAAGTGAAGATGCATAGAACAACAAGTAACGTCCCTTTAACATTGAAGCAATCAAGTATTCAAGTATGCATAAATGTGACATCCTTGTCCCCAACTCCCCATGTAGAACAGTAGTAACATACATTGCTCTTTTCAGAGATGGGCACTAATTAATTTGCAAGCGCCGAGGTACAGACCAGGCCAGCTAACGCTCAAACAGTCACTTGAATTTTGATATGAAATCTGCTCAAAGGCATATATGGCTCTTGATAGTCAGTAAACCTATGTCATTCAGAATAATGCTTCTTTGCTGAACTACCGATAACTCAAAAATCCTCTATATATCTCACTAACTTAGATGTAAATCTATTCTAGCAATCTGTACCTTGTGCTAGCTTTTTGTTGCTGATTTAACCTTCTTTCTCGTGCATGAGCTTCACAACGCTCAACATCATGTTCCAGTATGGTACAGTGACACCAGTGTTAAAATCTGCAATATCCTCTTCATAATTATCGTTGCAGTCCCTGACTCCCTGACTCCCTGTGCTTGTGCTAGTAAAAGGGTTGAATCAGAAGTATTACCATCGTCTCAAGTATGTTGCCATTCGTGAAGGTGGACTGGCACAGCAGCAGATTTGTAGGCTGAGCGCAATCAACGGAGAATACAATCTCCACTGCAGACTACATCTTGGATCCCCGCTTTGACCTTGCAGCCGGCTACCAAGGCGCGTTCTCCGACAGTGGTTTTGATGGTGCAGCATGACGATTGGGCGCGCCAGAGCTCCCTCACAACCTTCCCGCCGTCCTCCCCCATGGCGTCTTCGTCTGGGTGGAACCACAAGTCGCAGGGCGCCCCTGCTGTGGCGCAGGCCGCGGAGCGTGGAGAAAAAGCGCCATCGGCGACAAGCCTCAGGCGCACGGGCAACAGGCGTTGAACTCCCGGAGGAAGCTGAACCAGTCCCTTGCCGCCTCGCGCTGCCTCCCAGCGAAGCCGCCGTGGGTGAAGAAGAGAGAGGTTTATGGGGAGGCGGACATGAAGGTGTGGACGTGAGGTTCTCGAGTTCTCCGCCAGGCTAGAGTGGCAGAACCTGAGAGGGTGATACGGAGGGAAGAGAAAATTAGGGAGGCGTGGTAATCATTGCGGTTTTCACGGGTGTGTTGTTTGACAGGCAGACAGTCGAGGAAGACAGCCACGGGGGCGCAGATCGCGGGCGGAGAAAATTCGTCCGCAGGCAGAGCTTTCGTCTGCCGTGGAAATTGCTAGATGCACTTTTCGGTTAGGGTTATTTTGTGTGAGGTGGTAAATGGTTTTGATTCTTCTGTGTACGTTTTGTGGGGTGGGTCTAAGAAAGATTTAGTTTGCTTGTTTAATAGCAGTAGAGATTAACCTGTACTTTCTCTTTTATCTGGTTGGGGGTATGCAGCCACATCCACACAACGGATGTTATTTGTATTTTTGCTCATAGCTGCTGGATCTCATAGTTTATGCTAGAGTTTCTTAACTTCCCCTTTATTTTCTTAAAGTTTATGCTAAAGTTTCTTGATGGTTCGTAGGACTGGTTCCAACAAAGGACCATGGAATATTTCTGTTATTTTTAAGTCAACACTGAAAGCATGAGTGCATTTGTTTGTCATATCTGATGTTAATGTGTAATATACAAGTCATACATTCCCGAACATACATGTGTACATTTGAGTGGCACTTCATCCCTTACTTTATGTAAGACGTTTTAGTAGTTCAATTTGTACAGCTAAAACCTTTTATATTAAATAACAGAGGTGCTAGTTAATAAGCTTGTCTGTAATAGTTGTTGAACATCTGTAGGGCCTAGCTCTGTTGCTGATCCTATATCTAGCTTTGTGGCTGTGATCCTGATTTGTAATTGCTAATTGGTCGTTTCATGTATTTGTTTTTGTTCTAGACAGAGGCGCATTGTCGATGCATCGTTTTGGTCCAAGCGTGTGAGCTGCTCGACTCTGGAGGGGTTGACTTTATCCTTTGTTCTTGCAGACCTGAAGGAGTCTGCTCCGTTACCAGATGCATGTTATTTGTGATGATGATCTAAATTTTCTGTTTTTGTTTTCTATGTTGTAGAAGTGAAATGTAACTGTTTCTCCTTGTTGTATTAGGCCTGTGATGTAAGATATTTATTGTAGAAATGAATGTAATTATTTGCAATATTATATTTTGAATTCATATGAATTTAATTTGAGTTTTTGCTTAGACTGATTTGAATCTGGGCCACTTGCTTGCTACTGGGCTAATGGTGCCCAAGTTCAAAGATGGGGCTGAGTTTGGTCCATAGGCCCCATTAGCCCAACAATTCAGTTGAAAAAAGTTCTCAGCCCAACATTCATTGGGCTATATTCTGAAAATAAGAGAAATAATATTTCGAAAAAATGGACCAGTATAGACTGTATAAAGGCCATGGCCCATCAAATTAAGTGGCTGAAATGTTGATATGAGGCTGATAATTTGACGAGAAATTAGAGAAAAAAATATAAATGGGTCGTATTGTTGGGCTCGGCCCGTGTGGTGGAGGTGTATGGACTGGGCTAATTCAGATCTATGACCTTTTAATTTAGTCATAATTTTGCCACGTAGGATTGGCCACGTAGGATCTAACATGGTAACGTCAGACAGCCAATGACCAAAAATGTTAGTCATAAATGTTATGACCCTCTAATTTGGTCCTAGATGGTAATGAACATTTCGTAAAAAAGGTCATGATCGACCGTTTTAGTAAATATGTTGACTGGTGACCCTCCATTTTGGTCAGTAGAAGGTCACAAAATTTCCTTCATGACCCCTTTGTGACCAAAAACCGAGGGTCACATACCGAGCGACTAAAACGGTCGATCATGACCTTTTTTCCGAAATGGTCATTACCATGTATGACCAAATTAGAGGGTCATAACATTTATGACTAACATATTTGGTCATTGGCTGTTTAACGTTACCATGTTAGATCCTACGTGGCCAATCCTACGTGGCAAAATTATGACTAAATTAAAAGGTCATAGATCTGAATTAGCCCAGTCCATACACCTCCACCACAGGGGTCATGCTCGAGCAGACGCTTGTTGCGCAGGCGGTTCTCTTCAATGGCCTTCAGAACCTCCGCCATAGAGGGTGGCGGTGGTGGCTCCTCATTGTCTTGGGTGCTATGATGGGTAGGAGCCATTCTGGAGATTTGAACAAGGACACAGTTAGTATCTATCTCTGAATGTTTAGGATCGAGCATTAGCGTCCTCCCTAGTACATAGACTTGAGATGGCACTAACACAAGTAAACAGAACAAGACAACCACGTGTAACATCACGTCAACGCGGCGGAAGCAACAAAGGAAAAAGACTCGAGACCTGCACTGGACGGTAACAACCCAACCCCGAGAACTTTAAAATTTTGAATCAACAGACGAGAAGTAAAACTGTTAAATCAAATAAAGGTAGGATAACTCAAGGATGGAGCGATACCACGTAAGGAGTAAAAAGAAGCCTAAGATGGTTTTCACAACTCATTTTTAGGTTCTAAATAATTTTCACAAACACTAGACTCAACATCGACCAATAGGAGGGTTTCCTATAGGCAGTACTACTCTGATACCAATTTGTAGTGCCCCGATCCCAGAACTATACAGTGACGCTGTGTGCAACCGGTCATGATACATAATTGAAGGTAGCTGGTTTTACCACTCCCACGCCAAAACCTTTGGCAGGCGTGCTCGGAATGGATCATCGACACGCTACACTTCAATCATTCCATAAGCTCAGACACAGCTATCAATGCATAATAAAGAAATCAAGATGACGGAACGGTCTAGCACATCACAGACTCTATGACACAAAGAGATCATAGTTCAACTCATATAATGAGAAAGATAGCAAATTACACATCAGAGGTCACAGACCCAACGTTACATCATGCGGAAGCGAATTTAGTTGTCTAAACAACAAGATCCAAAATATGGATTAAGAGGCCTACAATAATATATCCCAGCCAGCATGTTCTATGATGTCCCAAGCTGTCACCTGGGAACCCCAGTATCGGGACTATGGGAACCAGGGTCCCCCATCCCCGCTATCAGCATCTCCGACCGCGCCATGTCAACACAAGGATCGGGCGGACACCTCACGAGGGACTCCGTTCCTTCGCGAGATCAAGATCGCGGGGTTCTCCCCGAGGCCGCATCACGAAGCACCTACGTTGAAGAATGGTTCGCCCCCGCTTCGCGTGGAGCAGGATGACGCCAAAAGCCTGCAGCAGAGCTATGCCAGGGCGGTCTGGCCATTTCGATGATTAGAGACATGGATCTTGACAAGACCAGGCGAAGGACAAGAGGACCATTCCTCTTTGGTGTTAAAGAAGCCACTGACATTGAGCTACACCCCCGCTCCACAGGACAACGTCAGCAAGCTGTGTACCATGGATTGTCCCCTTTCGACCACATGTGGTTGCCCTTCCCGGTGGTGGAAGAGGCCCGGGTCGGTATAAAAGGAGGACAAGTGTCTCCATTGTAAAGGGTTCGCATTCTGATAGCTCCACAAGCAATACAACCAGAAAAGCAGGAGTAGGGTTTTACACCTCAACGGTGGCCTAAACCTGGGTAAACCATGCGTGTATTCTTGCTCCATTCATTGGCCCTTGCGGAGATCTTGTCGAGAAGGCTGGCTCACAACCCCGTGGACGAACTTAGGTCCATCGGAACCCACCGAATCCGACATTTGGCGCGCCAGGTAGGGGGTTGAAGCTCATTCTTCCCCGACAAGTCTCCATCGCCATGACCAGTGAGCACGAGCCCATGGACGAGCGCACTTTGCTACTCCACTTCAGGCGGAGCACAACGTAGCCGCTACCGAGCCCGACCCGCGGACCGGCGACCACCGCTCCGAGCACCGCACCAGCGCCGATGCCCGCGATGCCATCAACCGCGCCAGGCAGCGCGTGGACAAGCAGGTCGAGGAGCCGGCGGTGTCGGTCGCCCCTCACCTGCACCGGTCGAGGCCCGTCACTCCGCCTCTCCAGCAGCCTCCTCGGCCTCCGTCGCCTCCTCCTCACCGCCAGCTGTCCCAGCGGGCCGAGTCGGAAAGGCGCGACGTCGAGGCACCCGAAGTCGCATCGCTGTGCTTAGCACGCGAGTTGCTGCAGTTCCGTCCAGCACCCGACGCCATGGACGCGTGGCTGGACCGCATCGCCGAGCTCGTCCGCAGTGCAGCTCCCGCGGCCTCCCTGCAGCAGCGCGAACCATCACGCGCCCGCCAGCCCTCGCACGAGCAGGAACACCCACGTGGGGCAGCGCCTCCACCCCCGCAAGGGGGGAACCTCGCTGACCGTCTCTTCGCCACGCCGCCTCCGCCGCTCCTGCATCCGCCGGAAAATCCTGCCGGCCGAGCCGCCGCGCCCCCTCCTTCGCCACATCAGCCGCAACCTTCCCACGCGCCCTCACCTCACGACTGCGTCATCATCCACCGTGCTCCAGAGTATGCCCGCGTTTGCATCGAGCGACAGCGTGAACGGGAGAACCGCGCCATACGGCAGGTCGTCAACATGGGCAACGCCAACCGTCCTCCCCTACCCAACGTGTCCAACACCACCATCTACGATGGAATCTGCCTCGCCCTCTCCCGTGAGCTACGTCGGGTCATTTGGCCCAGCAAGTTCCGCCCCAAGCTGCCGTCATGATAAGACGGGACCCACAACCCAGTGGAGTTCCTCACGCTCTACACCATCGGCATACAGGCCGTGGGAGGAGCTAAAAAGGTCATGGCCAATTAGTTTCGCATGGCCCTTAAGGAACCCGCACGCTCGTGGATCATGAACCTCCCCGAGGGTTCCATCGCGTCGTGGGGAGACCTCTGCGACGCGTTCATCGCCAACTTCAGGGGCACGTACGAGCGCCCCCTCACAAAGAACGACTTGAAGGCGGTCCGCAAGGCCCCCGAAGAGACGCTGCGCAAGTACATCCAGTGCTTCAGCCAGGTCCGCACCAAGGTTCCCCGCATCTCGGACGCGGACATCATCTCCGCCTTCGCCGGAGGATTAACGGACGTCCGCATGCGCGAAAAGCTCGGCGTCCACAAAAAGCTTTCCACCGTCGTCAAGCTCTTCGAAATGGCGGACAAGTGCGCCAAGGCCGAAAAGGGCCTCCTTTTCGCCCACAACGACCCGGACCTGAAGAAGGGAGAAGCCGCTGCGCAGAATTCGATCAAGGCGCCACCCAAGCGCAAGCCACAGGCCGTCCTTGCGGCCGAGCCCGAGCACAAGCAACCCCGCATGGCTGACAACGCTGCCCAGCATGACGACAGGCCGTATGGCATCTTCCATGACATGCATGGCCACGATATGGACAACTTCTACAAGCTCAGGCGGTATCAGGAGTATCAGCAGCAGCGAGGACGCGGCCGGGGCCGCGGCCGGGATAATTACAACTGTGGCTACAACAACCACGACAATCAAGGCGGCCGCTACAACAACCCGCCGCAGGCCAATGCCGTACAACACCCTCCGGAGGCCCATCACGGCTGGCTGTAGGAGGATGACGACGCCGAGGGCAACCAGGAACCCCGCAGGCTGGCGGCCTGCATACTCGGATGGGCATAAGCCCCACGGTCCAATCGCCACCTCAAGCAACTCTCCCGCGGGGTCAATGCCGCCCTCCCCGAGCCCGAGGGCGTAAGGCCCCTCAAGTGGTCACATCACGCCATCACCTTCGATAAGCAGGTTCATTCTCCCACGACCCGTACGGTGGGCCTCGTGCCTCTCGTCTGTACGCCAACCATCAACAACGTCGCCGTGTCAAGGACGCTCATTCAAGGGGGTGCCGGCCTCAATGTCCTCTCCATCACCATGTTCGACCAGATGCAGGTGCCCTACGAGCGACTCATGCCCACGAAGCCCTTCACCGGAGTTACATCGGGCACCACAACCCCCATCGGCCAAGTCTCTCTCCCCGTGACCTTCGGCACCCGCAGCAACTATCGCACTGAGCTTATCGACTTCGACATCGCCGACTTGGGTCTACCCTACAACGCCATCCTCGGCTACCCTGCTCTCGCCAAATTCATGATGGTCACCCACCACGCATACAACATCGTCAAGCTCCCAGGCATCAGTGTCACCATTGTCGTCCACGGCGATGAAAAGGAAGTGGTGCGCTCCCTCGAGCGATCCTACAAGGATGCCGCCGCCGGAAACCCCAACGAGGAAGATGATGTCGTGCCCTCGGCGGCACCCATGAAGAAGAAGAAGTTGTTCTCCGAGGAGCGGACGGCCACAAAGCAGGTGTCGCTCGGCGCCGATGGCATGGTGCTACCATCTTTATCGATGGGAGCCTGACCCGCAAATAGGAAGACGCGCTCGTCACCTTCCTCCAGGAAAATGCCGACATGTTCGCATGGACACCGTCGAATATGCCCAGTGTACTGAGGGAGGTGATCGAGCACCACTTAGCCGTGTGCCCAAGTGCACGCCCTGTGAAGCAGAAGGTTCGATGTCAAGCACCGGAGAAGCAAGACTACATCATCAAAGAGGTCGAAAAGCTTATGAAGGCAAAGTTCATTCACGAAGTGACCCACCCCGACTGGGTCCCATCCCCGTCATCGTACCAAAGGCCAACGGAAAGAAGCGCCTGTGTGTGGACTTCACCGACCTCAACATGGCTTGCCCCAAGGACCCGTACCAGTTGCCCCGCATTGACCAGATAGTCGATTCCACGGCCGGGTGCGATCTCTTGTGTTTTTTGGATGTTTTCTCGGGCTACCACCAGATCAAGATGGCGAGGGAGGATGAAGAGAAGACGACATTCATCATGCCGTGCGGAGTGTTCTGCTACGTATGCATGCCCTTCGGCCTCAAGAACGCAGGCGCCACTTTCCAAAGGCTTATGCAGAAGGCCCTCGGCCCTCAGATGGGGCGAAACGCCAAGGCGTACGTCGACGACATCATCATTGTTGGGATTATGCCGAACAGGTACCTTCATGAAGGAGACTAAAGCCAGCGTACCAGGGTGGCCCATAGTGGTGGTATGCCGAATTCCGGCTTACCGGGCGGCCCAGTACGATGAAGCGCAGGAGGCACATCCGGCTAAGGGAAAGTTCTAGAAGCTGGCCCGCATTGAGGATGACTTAGCCCATAAGGTGGAGCCCAAGTCGGATTAGAGTAGAACTCTGTGACTTAGTCGGTTAGGTTTCCTCCTGTAAGCCCTAGGACCGGACGCCTTTATAAGCCGGCCTATGGGACGCCTTAGGGCATACTTTCAGAAGCTCTAGACACCTATCATTGTAATCGGCGTATATTGCCTTATAGTGAATTATAGCAGCACGTAGGATTTCGCCACCGTTGCGAGATCCGAAGCTGGGTAAACCCTTTGTCATCCCGTCGCCGGAATACCCCATGTCTCCTTAACCCCTCTCTCTACCTAGCTCGATGGCACCCCTGCCACAGCTAGATTCGACAATACCACGACAGTCATCAAGATCCGCGAGGAGCGTACGCTCATCACCGACCTTAAAGAGACCTTCGACAACCTGCGCAAGGTCAACATCAAGCTAAATCCCAAGAAGTGCGTCTTCGGAGTCCCCTCCTGGAAACTCCTGGATTTTTTGGTTTCACACCACGGCATCGAGACCAACCCGGACAAGATAAGGGCCGTCGAGGAGATGCGGCCACCCGAACGCCTAAAGGACATGCAACGACTGGCGGGGTGTATGGCCGCACTTGGCCGTTTCATCTCCAGACTAGGAGAAAGAGCATTGCCATTTTTTAAGATCATGAAGCAGTCAGGATCCTTCGAGTGGACACCAGAGGCTGTCGTCGCCTTCGAGGAGCTCAAGCGTTACCTCGCTAGCCCACCAATCATGGTGGTCCGCGAGCCTGTGAGCCATTGCTGTTATTGTCATGTCTTGGATAAGAGACACTGGGAGTAAAGGATACCCCCTTTTTAGGTTCGGTATGGGGCGCGAAGGAGGCTGAGTGACGTCTTCCGCCCGGGGGCTTCGTCTACGCTCGAGATCTACGTACTAGCAACCATCACAGAGACACAAGGAGTTTACCCAGGTTCGGGCCGCCCGGAGGCTAACAGCCCTACTCCTGCATGTCTGAGAGGTGTATCATGGTGTAGCTTTACAAGGGTGGTTGCGGGTGAGAACCCGGGAGGTGTTGGCTAGAGGTTGAAGACGAGCAGATCTTGGCCCGGAGGAGATCACCTCTCGCCTAAGCTACTCTTGGACTTGTGCACTACCTAGCCTATCCTCCCCGAACTTGTCTTAGATTGTCCCAGCATCTTCCAACTCGTTCCTTTTCTGGGTGCCTCGGTCCTCCTTTTATAGGCTATGGGGATACCACAGGTGCACCCTTCGGGCTGGAGGGGTTTTGGTGGGAAAACCCCTCCGGGTTCTCCTTAGGAGGAGACGTGGCCTCCTCTCGTCCAAGTATTCTTCTCAGAGGGGGTAGGTGAGGTCGCCCACCTTTTCTAGAGAGGGTGGACAAAGGCTGACAGCTTTTCCGCCTCTGCCCCCTTTTGGCGCCTCCATCTTCTTGGCGCCCAGGTCTTATAGGAGCCTCCAGCCAGGGCTGGCAAGCTTATCCTCTTTGCGCACTGGAGGTTGGTTCCCGGGGTGAGCCTGACCTCCTGTCGGGCGTCGTTGTCCCTGGACCTCCATGCCTGCTTCCGGGTCGAGGGGGCCCCGGAGGGTCCCCGAGTCCTTTGCCTTGGTTGTCGATGCCGCGCGCACCGGGACGCCGTGGGGCAGATAGGGGCCCATCTGCCAGTCTTGTGCCTTGGCCTTGAGTGCCTCCTTGGTGGGCCCATGTGCGATGGACCCACTTTGACCGCATCAGGGGAACCCCATGTTCCACTGTTGCGACAGTAGCCCCCGGGCATAGTCCCGGCGGCCACGACCTTCTGCCACTGGGGCTATGACTAAAAAGAGTCAAAGTGGGTCCCCGGCGTCAGGCCTTGACCATCGTGGCACATACGTCAGAACCGCGCACTGCGGAGGCACGCGTCCCACGGGTCTTCTGAACGTTGCGATCCGCACGGACCGCCAACGTTCTCCTTGAATCCACAGGGAGGAGACGATCGAACGGAAAGCCTCCTCGGACTCCACGCCAGCCGGAGCGGTGGGGCCATGACGCGAAGCGTGGGGAGCCTTATAAGCCATGGTTCCAAGGAACTGTAGCCGTTACTCCTTCCCAAACACAGAGGTCTCGAAGCGCCGCCGGAGAGCACTTCGTCTTCACCTTTTGTAGCACACTGCAAATCTTCTCGGCAGCCGCGACACCAAGCGCAGAACGCCTCTGCTACGATGGCCAGGACCAAACAGAGCATCCAGAAGAAGGCCGCCAGCGCCTCGCTCGCTAGGAGGCATCCGCCTCCGAGGTCCGAGAAGTCGATGAAGAGTTCAGAACGCGCCACCAAAACGGCGGACATGCGCCGCCAAACGGCCTTGTTCCCGAGCATCTACGCCTCAGATCCTGTGTTGCTGAAGAAGGCTCGATTCGGGGCGGTGGCGTCATAGGCGAGGGGTGACATGCCAGCCCGCGAGGCGACAGAGGTTCTGCCACTGGCCGAGGACCGGGAACTCACTCAGGTCCCCATCTTCGACATCTTCGTCAGGATGGGGGTAGTTCCCCCATTCTTGGACTTCCTCCTTGAGATCCTGCAGGCGTACGATCTGAAGCTCCTGCATCTGAATCCGGGGGCCATCTTGGATCTGGCCGTCTTCGCTCATGCCTGCGAGGCGTTTGTCGGGGTAATGCCCTCCGTGGCATTATTCTGACACTTCTTCTATCCCCGCGTGGGGAAAGAGGGATGGCTGGCAGGCGGGGTCACGTTCTGCTTCCGCCAGAACAGTCAAGAAATTCTACCCCGAGATGGTGGTGAAGTCCAAGTAGGAAGAATGGAGGAACGGTTGGTTCCTCGTCGCCGTACCGGAGGCCCACGAGTGCCTCCAAGAACCGAAGAAGCACCCGGAGAGCCAAGAACTCTGGAGGGGCCTGAGCCATCAGGACGTGTTTCTCTCGGCGGCGGTGTCCCGCTTCAAGCTTCTGCGGGAGCAGGGGATTTCCGGGGCCGCCATTGTCGCGCATGCCTTGCGCAACCGTTTGGCCCCTTGCAGAAGAGGCCTCACCCAGCCTGGGACTTCCAGGGTCTCCTTGACCCTTCTCAACTGCGAAACTCCGACATGAGCGACGAAGCCCTCTCCGATGCCATAAGGAAGATCTTTCCCCCCAACGCGTCGTACCAGCTGCCAGAGGGGGTCCTACCTCTGAGCGGCGTCCCAAAGAAGGCAGAGATCCTTGCGGAGATGCCGAAGTGCAACGCCCTTGGAATTGTGGGCCGAGACGACGCCGGGCCCATAATCCAAAGGTCAGAGCTCGCAAGGTTAAGGTCCCCTCTAGCTCCGGCGAGGAAGAGGAGGCCTCCGAGTCCGAGGCAGAGAGCACGGAGGACTCCAAGGTGGAGTTCACCGGCTCCACGGAGGACAGTGACGGTGATGACGATGGCGACGACGAGCGAGGCCGCCCGTGTTGAAGACGAGGGAGCAGGGGAAAAGGACTCCTCCCCGCGCCCAGCTGAGGGACCCGCCATGGTCCCGAGTCCGGAGACGAGCCCCCGGACCCGCCATGGAGGTCGATGACGATGACTTTGTCATCGTGCAGCGGCGCAAGGAGCAGTTCCGGCGCCAGTCGCCGGCCCCGGAGCCCTCCCTCGCCACCACCATGATGCCTGTGAGCCCGCACGGCTCCTCCGCCGGGTCCGTAGGCATGCCCGAGTCGCTGGGCCACAAACGACCCCGCGGGTAAGCTTTCTTTTTGCTTGTCCTTGTTGTTCAGCTGCTGAACTTGCGAGCCGCACCTCCGGGAAGTTTAACCAAAAGTCGTGGCAGGGGCCAAACTTCCCCGGAAGCCAGCAAGAGGCGGCGGAACGCGACACGGCCACCAGCGCCGGTGTCGCCGGGGGGACTCAGACTGTTCCCAGCGCAGAGAAGGGGCTTGGGGGCAATGCACAGGAGAACTCTGGGATGCATCCGACCCCCGTAAAGGCTGGAGGAGCAGGAACTCGGGAGGCAGCAGGTAAGCCTCGTCCAATCGGACAAGTCTAACCTTGCCCCGCCCCCAATGACTTATCGTTGTACCTTGCTGAAACAGATACTTCGGTGGTTAGCGGGTTCCCAAGGGAAGACCACACCGTGATGACTCCGGACCAAGAGATGTCCAAAGCCGCACCCGAGGCGACGGACGCGCGCCCGGGGGTTGAGCACGTGGCGGTGCCTGGGTAGGGTCCGACCGTTGCCGGAAACATGAACTATCCGGGCACCCCGAACCGCCTGGATTGCTCGCTTAGAGGACACCTTTGTCACACTGTCGACATGCTCCAGAGCGAGCGCCGAGATGGCCGCGCTGGCAGAGATCAAGACGAACTTCTCCACACAAAGCGGGAGGAGAAACATTCCCGGCAATCCGCAGGGAGCTGCCCCTAAGGTTACGATTACGGGGGCGAACATCAAGGAGGCCGTGATCCGCGGGATTGACTAGCTGGTCTAGGAGATTGAGGCCAGGGAAGACGCGCTGGTGCGTGCCAGCTCCCACGCCGAGGAGGCGATCAACAAAGCAGCGACCGAGTTGTCCCACCAATGGTGCTTATTCTCAATCATGTGGAAAAGCTTGGAGAAGAAGAGCAAAGGCAAGCGGGACGAACTTGCGCAAAGGGAACAGCGGTTGGCAGCTAGAGAGGCTGAACTGGCGACGGAGGCCAGAGCGTTGGAGCTTTAGAGTGAAGGGCTGAAGACAGAGGTCGAGCAGCGTCTCGCTGAAGCGGAGAAGAAGCATCAAATGGCGCTGGACGAGAAAGCCAGGGATTCTAGGGAAGCACAGCGGAAAGAGGCGGAGGCCCCGAAGGCAGCCGAAGACGCCGAGAAGGGCCTCCTCGCGGAGAGAGAAGCCACCCGCAAACTGCGGGACCAGGCCAAGCTGGATGGCCAGAGGACTTCCGAGCTGGAGAAGTCCCTGAAGCTGAAGGGGGAGGAACTGTCATCACCGACGAGCAAGCTCCTCGAACTGGAGGAGAAAACCTCCCGGGTGTCTTCGGAGCTAGCGGGAATCCGCCAACAGGCAGAAGACGGGTTCAGGAACATCATCACCGCCACGCAGATGTGGCGACGCGGGTGCTCCATCTGGACAGGCCCGCCAAACTCTCCGGGTTGGCCCCGGACTGCCAGAGCCTCCCCAAAGTGACCGAGTTCCTCCAGAAGACGACGGCCTCCGTGAGGTCTGCCAAGAACAGGATCACAACCCAGTTGCGCACGGATCGGAACAGGCCAGTCTTGACACGGCAGTGTGGGTGATGGCATCGTTCTGGGAGGCGCACCCGAACGCCGCCATGCCCAACTTCTTGGTCGACAAGCCTTCCGAGGCTTCGTTCCAAGCCGTAGAAGACCTTGCGGCCGCATTGGCCACAAAGATGTATCCTCTGCCGCCCCGCTAGGCTCCCTGCATACCATTCGAGCACCTCGTGCCCAAAAACTGTTATGTCAGACTTTGTATGTGATCATAACTTATGCTCCATTATTCAAGAGACTGCTACGCTATTCTATTTGCGGGTGTTTTGTCTTTATCATGTTTCTTTTTTCTCCACGTCTTTGAGAGATCCTCCCGGGATGTAAGCTTAACTGTGAGATCCTGACTGATCAGGCACATCTCCCCAGGCCCTACTGATTCCCAAAAGGTCGCTCACCTACTCAGCTCGTACTCCTCCCGGGCAGTACCAGGTCTCTCACCCCTTCGTACTCCCGGGAGAGCCAGCCCCCTGGGGTGCTCAATCGACGGACAAGACGCGTTCCAGTTCCAAATATAGTTTTATTCCTGCAAAATAGACAGCCAAAACATGACAAGGGTTCAGATCAAAGATAACTTATCTTTCTGGTTACACGGAGCCCCAAGTGGTAACTCGTCCGGGTGCCCTTCCAGATGTCGCGGGTACCCTCGCTCGGACCGAGCTCTTTGCTTCAACGTACTCCACGGGGTGGAAAAGAAGAAGCCTCCTCGACTTGTGCGCACTGATCAGCCATGGTCCATAGGTCTTCCAGGGTGGCCACCGTGCGGGTTCTCAGCCTCTCCCGCATCATCGGGTTGTGGACGTTTGCGTGGAAGACGGCGATAACGGAGATCTCTTGCAGGTCAGCCGGGGGAATACGGACGATGACACCCCGGAACCTCCATATGTACCAGCGCAATGGCTCCTCAGGCCCTTGGTCTAGGCGATAGAGGTCAAGGACGGTCGCACCAGGATGCGGATCCGCTGGGGCCTCCATCTCCTCGCGGGAGTGACGCCTGTGATTGGAGCTCTGGTTGACGGCCTCGCGGATGGGATCCATGGGCCTCTTGCCACGGGGATCCCCTTGTCGTTCCTATTCAGGGGGTGCTGGTGCTGGAGCGGCACCTGCTATGGTGTTGGTCGGGGCAAAACTCATAGGAGTGGGGCAGTGGTGAGCATAGTCCACCAGGTTTTCCAAGCTTGCGATCCAGGCCCTTGCTTGGGTATCGCTCTTGCACTGCTCTGGCGGGTAGGAGAGAAGCACTCGGGCCGTGCCTAGCGCTTCTTCCAGCCCCCAGCTTCTTCGCGACGACTACTGCCACGGCTCACCATAGACCTCCCGAGTACCAGACATGGCCTTTGCTGGCCGAAGACGTGCCCGTTCACCCGATCTCGACGGAACAAAAGAGGGGCTTGTGGCAGATCTTGCCTCAACCGAAGACCTCGACGTTGAATGTGACGAAGCGAGGATCCAAGATCTTGTCAGAAGATCTGGAGAACTCGAAGTAGACCTCCTCGAAGATCTCAAAGCCGATGAAGAGCTTGAGGAAGATCTCAACGAAGAACACGAAGCCGATGAAGAACTTGAGGAAGATCTCGACGAAGAACACGAAGCCGATGAAGAATAAATCAGCGCTTGCGCCCCCTACCTGGCGCGCCAGATGTCGTGTCTTGGATCATGGACACCGGGAGTAAAGGATACCCCTTTTTAGGTTCGGTATGGGGCGCGAAGGAGGCTGAGTGACGTCCTCTGCCCGGGGGCTTCGTCTACACTCGAGATATACGTACTAGCAAGCATCACAGAGACACAAGGAGTTTACCCGGGTTCAGGCCGCCTGGAGGCTAACAGCCCTACTCCTGCATGTCTGGATTGAGAGGTGTATCATGGTGTAGCTTTACAAGGGTGGTTGCGGGTGAGAACCCGGGAGGTGTTGGCTAGAGGTTGAAGACGAGCAGATCCTGGCCCGGAGGAGATCACCTCTCGCCTAAGCTACTCTTGGACTTGTGCACTACCTAGCCTAGCCTCCCCGAACTTGTCTTAACTTGTCCCAGCGTCTTCCAACTCATTCCTTTTCTGGGTGCCTCGGTCCTCCTTTTATAGGCTAAGGGTATACCACAGGTGCACCATTGGGGCCGGAGGGGTTTTGGCGGGAAAACCCCTCCGGGTTCTCCTTAGGAGGCGACGTGGCCTCCTCTCGTCCAAGTATTCTTCTCAGAGGCAGTAGGTGAGGTCGCCCACCTTTTCCAGAGAGGGTGGACAGAGGCTGACAGCTTTTCCGCCTCTGCCCCCTTTTGGCGCGTCCATCTTCTTGGGGCCCAAGTCTTCTAGGAGCCTTCAGCCAGGGCTGGCAAGCTTATCCTCTTTGCACTGGACGTTGGTTCCCGGGGTGAGCCTGGCCTCCTGCCGGGCGTCGGGGTCCCAGGACCTCCATGCCTGCTTCCGGGTCCAGGGGGCCCCGGAGGGTCCCCGAGTCCTTTGCCTTGGTTGTCGATGCCGCGCGCGCCGGGACGCCGTGGGGCAGATGGGGGCCCATCTGCCAGTCATGTGCTATGGCCTTCAGTGCCTGCTTGGTGGGCCCATGTGCGATGGACCCACTTTGACCGCATCAGAGGAACCCCATGTTCCACTGTTGCGATAGTTAAACTTGGCGACCACTCCATAGATGGTAAGCGTCGTCCTCGTAGCCGAGCGGGAGGATCCCGTTCCCGCCACCAAGGACCCACCAGCGCCGCCAGCAAGGACCCCGGCGAAGCAGTTCGGGGGCTCCCTAACGAGGACCCACCCCTGGTGGGCCCTCAGGAAGAGAGCCTAACGACATCGCTTTCAAACCGCCAGGCGGCCCTGACATTACCCCGAGGTCCACTCCCATGTCCGTCGGACTACAGCTCGTGCAACTCCCCGTCTACTTCATCAGCATGGTGCTCCGAGACGCACATGTATGTTACAGCCTGTAGCAGAAGCTTCTCTTCAATCTCCTCATCGCTTTCGGAAGCTCCACCACTACTTCCAAGGTCACCCCATCAAAATGGTCACTGCATACCCCCTCTGCGCCCCCCGACGTTTGGTCGGTACACTTCGACGGCGCCTGCGGGGGAGGTGGCGCTGGCGTCGGTGTCGTCCTAACCTTGCCCACCGGTGACAAGCTCTACTACGCAGTTCAGCTCTGTTTTGGCACCCGCGGCAAGATCTCCAACAACATCGCGGAGTATGAGGGGCTCGTCTGCGGCCTCAGGGCCGCCATCGTGCTCGGGATCAAGCACATTATCGTCAAAGGGGATTCTCAACTCATCGTCAACTTCTCAAACAAAATGTACAAGGCCAGGGATCCATATATGGACGCATACCTTGCTGAGGTGCATAAACTCCAGAAGCGCTTCCTTGGGGTAGGATTGGAGCACATTCCCCACCTCGACAACAAGGAGGCCGACGAGATCGCCCAGCGCGCCTCAAGAAGGGACCCTCATCTCCCCGGCGTCTTCGAAGAACGGTTGATGAGCTCGTCCGCATCACCACCGGCAGCCTATGAAAAGGATCAGGATGGGCGACCTCCGCTAGCCCCCCTGGAGGGAGACCCCTATTGCGGCCTCCGTTCAGGGGACCGCCTCCTGATGGCCCTGACTCATGAAGAGGGTAGCTGGATCGCCGAGCTCAAGGACTACCTCCAGAGGGCCATTTTGCCCCCCGACGACAACGAGCTATACCGAAGGTGCCCCAACGGGGTCACCTCCGGTGCATCTCCACGGAGGAGGCGGGCCTGCTCCTCAGGGACATACACGCCGGGGAATGTGGCCACCACGCCTCATCCCGCACACTCGTGGGAAAAGTATACCGACAGGGCTTCTTCTGGCCCACGGCGCTTCAGGACGCCACCAACCTCTTCAGGACCTACGAAGCATGTCAGTTCCACGCCAAGCAAATCCACCAACCAGCGCAGGAGCTCCACACCATCCCGCTCTACTGGCCTTTCGCGGTCTGGGGGCTGGCCATCTTGGGTCCCTTCCCGTGAGCGCTTGGGGGCTTTCGTTTCCTCTTCGTCGCCATAGACAAGTTCACCAAGTGGCCGGAAGTACAAGCCGTGCGAGGAATACCGGCTGGGGCCGCCGTCAAGTTCATCAAGAGTCTGGTATGCCGTTTCGGTGTGCCAAATCGCATCATCACGGACAACGGCACACAATTCACCAGCGGTATCTTCCAGGCCTACTGCGCAGCAACGGGCAGGCGGAGCGCGCGAACGCTGAAGTGCTCTAGGGGCTCAAGACCAAGACCTTCAACAGGCTCTAAGCCAGCGGCGCAAACTGGATCAAGGAGCTCAACCCCGTCCTATGGTCAGTGCGCACAAATGTCACAAAGCCGACTGTTCAGACGCCCTTCTTCCTCGTCTACGGGGCAGAAGCAGTGCTCCCTACCGAGCTCAATCACGGCTCTCCGCGAGTATGTGTCTTCGATGAAGCGGCCCAGGAGGAGCAGAGGGATGAGGAGTTGGCCCTCCTCGAGGAGGCCAGGTGCCAGGCCACCGTGCGCGCTGCCAGATACCAGCAAGGACTACGCCGCTACCACAACCGCCACATCCGTAGGTGCACGCTGGAGGTTGCCGACCTCGTTCTCAGAAGTATCCTTTCTCGCGAAGGCCTCCACAAGCTATCACCCATGTGGGAGGGACCGTACAAGGATACGAGTGTGGTGCGGCTTGGTGCGGCACAGCTAGAAACGGAGCATGGCACCCCGGTGAAAAACTCATGAAACATCGAGCACCTCCACAAGTTCTACCCGTGATATCACGGGGCACTCTCCAAAAGTTGGGATCCCTCCTCTGCGCCACTATCGGTCGCACGAGCAACGCCCCGTCCCGAGCACGGCGGCATGTTTTGTAAACTAGCCGCACGGGGGTCCTCTCCCTGCAAGCCGTTTGGCCACGAGAGCGTCTATTCATGACATTGGTATCATGTAAGACTTTGATATTTCGACCATACATCATGATATTTGGTTCTCTGCGAGGCCTATCGTGATATGTGTTGAAATCCCATCGCTCATAAGTTTTTCCTGTGCGCCGCACGAGCGGGGGCTAGGACACCGTGCCTATGCCGGGCCAGGCCCACAAGCATAAGCCCAAGTACGACAATGAGCTCTATCTCGCGGGCCAGCTCCCGTGCACGACAATTCCTCGAAGTGAAACTTGGCACTTGTCTTTCCTCGTACGACGCACAGGCTAAAACTTGCCAGCGCAGGCTCAAGCAGCCCTAGCCGACACAGGGTGGTGATCACCCTCGGTGGTAACAAGAATCTCCCAAATAGCCAAGTCGCTAATGGATTCACAAATAGCCAAGTCGCTAATGGATGCCCAAATAGCCAAGTCGCTAATGGATTCCCAAATAGCCAAGTCGCTGATGGTCTCCCAAAAGCCAAGTCGCTAATGGTCTCCCAAAAGCCAAGTCGCTATCACTAGCAGTCTATTCCAACTAGCCAAGTCGCTGATGGTCTCCCAAAAGCCAAGTCGCTGATGGTTCACGATAAGAAGAAGCTCCTGACCAGCCAAGTCGCTAATGGTTTATTACATGTTCAGATGATTTTTTACACAGGAGCATTACAAGAGGTGGACTGTGGTTGTCACGCTGGGGAGGTGCTATTCTCAGCGGCAGCATCGCTCGTTCCCGAGCCTTTGGTGCTAGCACCATCCTTCACCCCTCCCGGACCTTCCCTGTGGCGCGTACATGTCTTGAAGGGCCTACACATTCTCTGTCACCTTCTCCCCCAAGGCCGCCTCGACCTCCGGCATGACCGGTTCCAGAAGCTCCCCAAAAGGGAACCGTGGCGCTTCCACAGGCTGAAGGAGCCAGAAGTTAGAGAAGATCCGCGTGGCAGCCATGGATACAGTTGACGGCATTCTGTCTCCACAAGCCCGTCCAGCCGGGGAACCACAGCCTCGAGCTCCTCCACCAATCGAAGATAGAAGTGCGTGTGGCTGGTGGGATCTTCCTCCTGGCAGGCCCCGAAGCGCTCACAGAGGGCCTTCCCACGTCCAACGAGGTCGCGCATTGCGTCACGGCGAGCCCCGTCCAATGCTTGAAGGTGCTTGGACCCCTCCTGGAGGTCTGCGAGGTTCTTCGTCAACATCGCGTTTTGCGCCACCGCATCATCGTGCTCCGCCCGCACCTGCCCGGCCGCCACCGCCGCATCATCGCGCTCCGCCCGCGCCCACCCAGCAGTGGCTAACGCATCATTGGCTTCCACCTGCGCCCACGCGTCCGCGGCCACGGCATCGTCAAGTTCCCCCCGCGTCTGGGTGGCCATTGCCACCACATCGTCGCGCTCCTTCCTCACCTGTGCAGCCACCACCAGGGCAGCGTTGCACCCCCCTTTCAGCTCCAGCGCCTTTGCGCGGGCCGCGCGCAGCTCGCCCCCAAGCCGCTCGAGCCTCTTCTCCGTGCTGGAGAGTTGTGCCTCCAGATCACGAGCACGATCGTGGTGGCGCTCCTCCAACTTCTGGGTCCCCTCCGCCATGCGAAGCTCCCCGCTCGCTACCTTGGCATGGTCTGCCTGGACCCGGCGCCACGCATCCTGGAGGAGTAGGCACTCCCTGTCCACCTCGTTCCTCTGCTTCAGGAGACCCCACGCGTGCTGGGCGACGGCGTCATGAGCAGGCGACAGTAGCCCTTAGAGCTTGGAGGGCGGAGCTGTCCCTTGCACGACATCAGCAGGCTGCCCCTCTAAGCGGGCCACATCCCCCTCGCGGAGGACCATGGCGGCGCCGGCCAAGGACGCAGGTCCTGGGGAACGCGAGGACCCCTCCTCACCGGCAGCTACGACGACTTCCCCCGATGGGGTTCCCGCGTACACTCGCGGCGTCATTTCCTCAGTTGGGGCCTGAGTTTTCGCCTTCGGCTCGGAGAGGCTCGTCCCGGCGGCCGCCTAGTCCAGGAGCATGGCGGCATCAACCAACTAGTCTCTTGGCGTCTCCCCCGCCACCACGGAGAGATGTGCGGCGACCCCACCATCACGGCAGCAACGGGCACCACGGTCACCGCAGCCTCCACCTCGTCCCCCGCCATCGCGGTCTCCTGCCCGGTAGCCTCTGCGGCCATGGTGGCCGACCCTGCGGTCTCGGCCGCGCCCTCTCCTGTCGGTGCAAGCTGCGTGGCCCCGGCCACCATCGTCGCGCCCCTAGCAGCCACTCCCGGCACGGTTTGCCCCGCGGAAGTCCTCGGGACCTTCACAGGGCGCGGCCTACGAGAAGAAGGAGCATTCATCAGCACTTGACGGAGGATCACTGCAGGCCTATCTGAGGCAGAGAAGCCCACCTGTCCGACAACACCCAGACGTGCTGCCTCACTCCATGAAGCGAGCAGAGACGGTCCCCGACGCACCGGTCCCGTCCGCACGACGGCCCTGGGGACTCCCTGCTAAGACCATCGCCACCGCAGGAGCCTCCTCGGGTGCAGCCTCGGGAAAGGAGCCCGCGGGGTCCCCGCCACCCGCCGATGGGCATCGCGTCCTCTTCTTCCAACCTGACGCTGCGTGACGCTCGCCTTCGAAGCCAGGGCCGGTGGGCGCCGCCGCAGACATTTGTGCCGCCTCTCCACGCGACACGGCGTCCTCGCCTGCCCCAGCCTCCCTCGGAGGTTGATGGTGTGATTAGAAGAGTTTGGTGGTACCCCAAGCGAAGGCGTGGATGTAGCAAGTAGCAGTTTTCCCTTGTTTTAATGAACCGAGGTTTATCGAACTAGTAGGACTTTGAAATCAACAACGAGGTGAATGTTGAAGATCTCTGGCGCTTAATCTTCAACAGACGTGGACCTGCACACAATCAACCAAATACTTTGCCCCCAACGGCGGAAAGGTTGTCAATCTTTCCGGTCTCGCAGAAAACAAAGCGGTTAATTGTATAGTGAAATAGATGAAATATGAAAAGTGACCAGTGGAGTAATGATGATGAAAAGCAAGTAAATCAGGTTGTAAACAATGTAAAAAGATGAACCGGGGGCCATGGCTTCACTAGTGGAGTATCTCAAGTAAATAAAATACTCATATGATGGGTAAACAAATTACAGCTAGGCTGTAACAGCCCCACTTTTGGACCCAGAAAATATGAGTAAAATTTTCACTTTTGCATCTCATTTGCATCATAGCATCCCTCATCCATTTTGCTTCACATGAGACAATAAAGGGGCAATAATTGAGAAACCAAATGGATGATGTAAATGGTGAACAAAGTTGCAAAACAAATAAACATATTTGTCCAGGAAGTTCCTGCAACAACAAATATAATTGTTGTCCAATTTAGTGCTTTATCAAAATTCAAATATTTGGGTAAAACCCTAAAACACAAGAGAGCAAATCCTAAAATGTTAACACATAAAATGTTGTCCAAATGGGCTGCAATTTTTATCACAGGTTCCCAATAATATATAAGGGCTCTGTGAATTTTTCCAGAATTTTCCAAACTATTTAAGGACCTCAATTAAATGTCTAAAGTTGCTGGAATTAAAGATTTTGGAAAAAGGGGAAAACCCTGACAGTGGGTCCCCCTGTCAGCATCGTCACTGTGGCGACAGGGAGAACCCTGGCGCCATGGCCGCCCCACCACGGCCTCCCGCGCGGCCCCCATGCGTCCATGGCCCCGCTTGGAGGCTAAAGAGGCCTCCCATGACCGCATGCTCCTCCTCCCCTCCTTTTCCCCCACCTGCAGAAACCCTAGACGCGACCGCGCCATGGCCGCCGACTGACCGAGCCGCCTCCGCTCGCCGCCGACGTTGCCGACCTCCTGGAGCAGATCGGGCTGGGGCAAAAGAACCGCCTCGTCCTCTTCTTCCTCCTCCTCCATTCAATCGAGCTCGGGAACCCGGGGATCGACGCGTGCATCTCATCTCCTCCGCCTCCGACCGACGGCCGCCGAGCTCAATCGCCGCCGTTGCAGCCCTCCCTCTTCACCGACGAGCACACACGCGAGCTCAGGGTGAGCACACGGTCCTTCTGGACATCTCCTTCCTCTCTCTCCCCCTCTGAGTCGCCGTCTTGCCGTCGACCGAACCGTGCGTCCGCCGTCCGTCGTCGCCGGCGTCATTCCCGGCGACCATTTGGTCACTACCGCCGCCACCTAGCTTGCCTCCGTGTGTAGATCCCAACCGTGCCCTTTGTTAGTTCTGGATCGCCGTAGATCGACGAGTGCGTGCACGGCTTGCCGCCGGCCGCCGTCGCGCCGCGCCGGTCGTGGCCTCCCCGCGTCGGTCAAACCTGGCAGTGGGCCGCTGGCCGACTTGTCCAAAAATTGCAAATAATATGTCAAAATGCTCAGCAATAAAATGTCTATCTGTTAGTACCATTGGTTAATTTAATTTGTCAAAATAAATTGCCTTTAATTGCTGAATACTAAAATGGCAGAAATAATGTGGGTTTTATTAATTCCATAACTTGAGTTCTACCCACTCAAAAATTGTGTTCAATAGCTCAAAATGATCAGTGGACAATGGACTACCACTTTATGCCATTTGAAAGAGTTGGAGAATTAAATTTAGTGCTGTTTACCAAAAATTACTAAAATGGCAGATTTAAATCCCTTTTTGAATAAATCATAACTTGGTGAATATTACTTCAAAAATTGCAAATGATATACCAAAATGACCAGCAAAGCAACTGCTATCTACCTATGTTAATATCACAGCATGCAAATAACTTTTACTTTGATGTCATTTTCGAATTGGTTAAAATGATTTAAATTGCTTAACCGTTTAAATCACTATTTCTTCACCGTTAATCGGAAAAATGCAAAAAAGGTACCAAAACGATCAGTGGGTTAATATCTATCAAATAATGTTATTTTCATGCATATTTACCTCATAATTCAGTACTTGACATTTTGGATATTCACCTAATTCACTAAGTTAAAGATGGAGTTTTAACCCGTTAATTGCAATATTTAATTTAGGGGTTCCATTTAACTTGTGGGACATGCCCAATAACTTTTCAATGCATAATATGTCCATATCATCATGATTGTGCATTGCACCTTGTATTCGTGTTATTTATTCCTTTCTTGTATTGTTTGTGTTTCGGTAGATTCTGGAGTCGAGGTTCCACCACAATACCTTGACAACCAGCGCGACCAGTACTACCAGCAAGGCAAGAGCTAACCTAACCTTCTTGGCATATCTCATATTACCCAAGTATTTTATCCACCATACTATTATTGCATTCGATTCTGGTGACAAGTTTTGGTCAGTGTATAGAATATCCTATCACTTGCATGCTCCCTGAACCATTATCTGTTTCCCCTCCTATGAACCATAGGTTGAAGTGTTGGCCTGAGATAATTCATATCTGTTGTATGTCATGCTTAGATATGCTTAGCCAAGCTTAGTCGAATGCTTAAGTTGTCCGTTGATTATTTCCATACTTGTGAATTGAATGGAATGTTCGGACAGTGGTGGAGACTTGTGTTGATAATAAATTGCTAAGAAGGATGGGATGAGTTGCCAACAAGGTCGTTGGTGTTTTGTCTCATTCTTGCCGCCTAGGCTGAGAGTGCTTTTAGCTAGAACCAAGAACCGAGCGTGCTACCATCGGTGGGGGTATGGGCCCCTTACTAACCGAATAATTAGTGCGGGCGTATCCAAGGGTCCTCTAGTTTGCGCTTTCCATTTGCGAGTGTGTGGCTGGTGATGAAAAAGAAGATGATGATGATGGTGATAGGAGTGGCGATGGGGCAGGGTGTTGAAATAGGCGCTGAACTTGTCCTGTCGTCACGATGACCCTTGGATAGTCCCATGCTTTGTAAAGGTTTAACCGCGCCCGCCCTGCCGGCTTTCCCCGGAAGAGAGCTAATAGCTAGGCAAGGGGTCGGACGGTACCGGTGGCTAAAAACAGTACACCCCTGCAGGGTTTAATCTTTTCGAAAAGCCGTGTCCACGGTTATGGACAAAATCTTGGGAAAGGCGGATTAGCTCATAGAAAACCTGAACCTGATCTTTAATTAAATGGCAGCTAGAGGTTGCATAATCAACGTGTGATAAAATGTTCATTTCCTCGAGGGAGATTCGAGGGAGTGCCTTGGTGGAGATAGGTGGAGTTGCTGAATACAGTAGGTTCCCCGTGAACCGAAGAGAAAGGTGTTACCCTCTTATCCCCTTATGAAAACCTTCTGATTAGACGATGCCATGAGTCCTAGTCTTCGGAAGGAAACAAAACCAACTTTATGCAAAACAACCACTTATATAGCTTTGCAGCCTCCATCAGCATCGGGCCTATATCGCCCTACTAATTCTTGCGAGTACGTCGTACTCAGCCTTGCTTTGTTGATTATTGTTTGTTTCAGAGGGGGACGCCACCGAACTGGAAGGTGGTTTCTACGTTGACTTCGACGAGTAGTCTGGGGTTCCCAGGTGGCAGCTTGGGACGTCATGGAACAGGCTTGCATGGGATGTTTATCTGTAGGCCTCTTAGGCCATAATTTGGATCTTGTTGTTTAGACAACTTTAATTTGCTTCCGCTGTTGTAATGATGGGTCAGTGACCTCTGATGTGTCATTTGCTATCTTTCTCAATTATATGAGTTGAACTATGATATCTTTGTGTCGTAGAGTCTGTGATGTGCCAGTTGTTCTACAAGTTTCAGTCTCTTAACTATACGTGAAAGCGATGTCTGAGCTTATGGCATGATCGGGGTGTTGTGTGCTGATGATCCATTCCGAGCACACCTGCCAATGTGTTTTGGCCTGGGATTGGTAAACCCAGTAACCCTCGATTGTGTAGCATGACCGGTTACACAACGTTTCACTGTATAGTTCTAGGGTCGGGGCGCTACATAGGCAATTGACAAGATTATGACACAAAAACAATTTAGCTATGAAAAAGAGAACATGATAATACACTACAAGAAATATGTCAACTAGTGACCTTCTGTCAGTGACCTTGAAAAAATGCGAATAATATCCTTAAAAAAACTAGAGAAAATTTCGGATTCGATCCCACCGAGTTTACCCGGTCAGCAATTCACAGAATCCTCAAATTCCAAACCAAAAAAAAGTTATGGCCAACAGAAGAATTTTCCCAGCAAAATCAAAAAAATCAAAAAAAGGGAAAACAATTCTGTGGCGCACCAATGCCAAGGATGCGCCACAGAATTATTGGGCGGGATTCAAAATTTGAATCCCGCCCAATAATTCTGTGGCGCACCAATGGCAAGGATGCGCCACAGAATTTCAAACAGGCGATTTTTTCTACAAAATCAAAAAAAATCAAAAATTCAAAAAAAAATAAAAAAAGAAAAAATTTCGAAAATTCCAAAAAAAATTATAACAAAGAAGATTGTTGAAAATTTTGGATTTTTTAAAGTTTTTTTTTAAAATAAGTTTTTTGAAAATTTTGGATTTTTTGAATTTTTTAAAGTTTTTTTAAAAAAATAAGTTTTTTGAATTTTTTGGATTTTTTAAAGTTCTTTTTTGAATTTTTTGGATTTTTTATTTTTTTAAAAATAAGTTTTTTGAAAATTTTGAATTTTTTAAAGTTTTTTTAAAAAAATTTAAGTTTTTTGAATTTTTTTGGATCTTTTGAAACTTTTGAATCTCCTTTTGAAAGTTTAGAAGTTTTTGAAAAATCTGAAATTTAAAAACACACATTTATAACACATACATAACATATACACATACAAGACTTAAGAGGATTCATATGATATATATATCAATAAGAACTTGAGTAGCAGAAGGGTAGGTGAAGTGGGTGGAACTTAGAAGTTAAGCGTGCTAGGGTTGGAGCAATTTGAGGATGGGTGACCTAGCGGGAAGGTATTAGTTCAAAATGTGCAAAAAATCTGAAAAAATTCAAATAATTAGGATTTTTCATATTTTGATTTTTCTGAATTTTTTTGAAAACTTTTTATATTTTTTTTTGCATTTTTTGAAGTTTTTCAGAATTCTGTGGCGCACCTTGCTTGGTGCGCCACAGAATTCTCACATTTCTGTGGCGCACCAAGCAAGGTGCGCCACAGAAAATATTTTTGTGGCGAGAATTATGTGGCGCACCCAGCAAACCTGGGGGTGCGCCACAGAATTCCAATTTGGTGCGCCACTGATAGCCATTTCTCTGGTAGTGCGAGTCACCCATCTCTATCCATCCGGGTAGCACCAAGATGTACCAAGATCTTCGCCCCCAATTCTGGTGGTCCTGCATGAAGCGCGAGATCGCCGAGTATGTTGCCGAATGCGACGTCTGTCGCCGAGTTAAGGCTGAACATCAAAGGCCAGCCGGTACTCTTCGCCCTATACCCATTCCCGAGTGGAAATGGGATGAGGTTGGCATGGACTTCATCACTGGGTTCCCAAAGTCTCAAAAGGGAAATAATGCTATCTGGGTAGTCATTGATCGTCTATCCAAGGTCGCCCATTTCCTCCCTGTTCGCGAGGATATCACCTCCGTTAAACTGGCTGAGTTGTATATGGCCCGGATTGTTCCTTTGCATGGGGTTCCCTTAAGGATCATCACCGACCGTGGAAGCCTGTTTGTGTCCAAATTCTGGCAGAGTTTCCAAACTGCTATGGGAACCCGTCTCAATTTCAGTACCGCTTACCATCCTCAAACCGATGGCCAAACTGAAAGGGTCAACCAAGTTCTGGAGGACATGCTTCGGGCCTGTGTCATCTCTTTCGGAAAAGGTTGGGAAAAATACCTTCCCCTCGCCGAGTTCTCTTACAACAATAGCTATCAAGCCAGTTTGCAAATGGCTCCCTTTGAGGTTCTCTACGGGAGAAAGTGTCGAACTCCGCTGAATTGGTCTGAAACCGGAGAGAGGTCACTCTTCGGTCCTGATGTGATCAATGAGGCAGAAGAAAAGGTCCGTGTCATTCGAGCAAATCTCAAGATTGCCCAGTCCAGGCAGAAGAGCTACTATGATAAGCATCATCAGGAGGTTCACTATGAAATTGGTGACAAAGCCTATCTTCGAGTCTCTCCCCTCCGAGGCGTTCGTCGTTTCGGAATCAAGGGAAAATTGGCACCTCGTTTTGTTGGTCCTTTCACTGTCTTGGGTAAGCGAGGTGATCTCTCCTATCAACTCGAGCTCCCAGAGAATTTCCCGGATGTGCATGATGTGTTCCACGTCTCTCAACTCCGTCGTTGCTTTAAAGATCCTATTCGTGGGGTCAATCATGAAGAGTTGGATATTCAGGAAGATTTGACTTACCGTGAGCATCCTGTCCGCATCTTGGATGAAGCGGAAAGGAAGACTCGCAATAAATCCATCAAGTTCCTCAAAATCCAGTGGTCTAACCATTCTGAAGACGAAGCAACCTGGGAACGTGAAACTAGCCTTCGTCAGGAATACCCCGCCTTCTTCACTCCAACCTAGAATCTCGGGACGAGATTCCTGTAAGGGGGATAGAGTTGTAACAGCCCCACTTTTGGACCCAAAAAATATGAGTAAAATTTTCAATTTTGCATCTCATTTGCATCATAGCATCCCTCATCCATTTTGCTTCACATGAGACAATAAAGGGGCAATAATTGAGAAACCAAATGGATGATGTAAATGGTGAACAAAGTTGCAAAACAAATAAACATATTTGTCCAGGAAGTTCCTGCAACAACAAATATAATTGTTGTCCAATTTAGTGCTTTATCAAAATTCAAATATTTGGGTAAAACCCTAAAACACAAGAGAGCAAATCCTAAAATGTTAACACATAAAATGTTGTCCAAATGGGCTGCAATTTTTATCACAGGTTCCCAATAATATATAAGGGCTCTGTGAATTTTTCCAGAATTTTCCAAACTGTTTAAGGACCTCAATTAAATGTCTAAAGTTGCTGGAATTAAAGATTTTGGAAAAAGGGGAAAACCCTGACAGTGGGTCCCCCTGTCAGCATCGTCACTGTGGCGACAGGGAGAACCCTGGCGCCATGGCCGCCCCACCACGGCCTCCCGCACGGCCCCCTTGCGTCCATGGCCCCCCTTGGAGGCTAAAGAGGCCTCCCACGACCGCATGCTCCTCCTCCCCTCCTTTTTCCCCCACCTGCAGAAACCCTAGACGCGACCGCGCCATGGCCGCCGACTGACCGAGCTGCCTCCGCTCGCCGCCGACGTTGCCGACCTCCTGGAGCAGATCGGGCTGGGGCAAAAGAACCGCCTCGTCCTCTTCTTCCTCCTCCTCCATTCAATCGAGCTCGGGAACCCGGGGATCGACGCGTGCATCTCATCTCCTCCGCCTCCGACCGACGGCCGCCGAGCTCAATCGCCGCCGTTGCAGCCCTCCTTCTTCACTGACGAGCACACACGCGAGCTCAGGGTGAGCACACGGTCCTTCTGGACATCTCCTTCCTCTCTCTCCCCCTCTGAGTCGCCGTCTTGCCGTCGACCGAACCGTGCGTCCGCCGTCCGTCGTCGCCGGCGTCATTCCCGGCGACCATTTGGTCACTACCGCCGCCACCTAGCTCGCCTCCGTGTGTGGATCCCAACCGTGCCCTTCGTTAGTTCTGGATCGCCGTAGATCGACGAGTGCGTGCACGGCTTGCCGCCGGCCGCCGTCGCGCCGCGCCGGTCGTGGCCTCCCCGCGTCGGTCAAACCTGGCAGTGGGCCGCTGGCCGACGTGGCGTGCCAGCATGGCTGCTGCCCCACACGTCCGTCTCACGGGCTAGCACGGCCCGGGTACAAAATGTTCAGCCCCATTTTCTGAAAATTCAAATAATTGGCAGAAATTATTATGAACTTTGAAATGGCATAACTTTTGAACCACTTGTCCAAAAATTGCAAATAATATGTCAAAATGCTCAGCAATAAAATGTCTATCTGTTAGTACCATTGGTTAATTTAATTTGTCAAAATAAATTGCCTTTAATTGCTGAATACTAAAATGGCAGAAATAATGTGGGTTTTATTAATTCCATAACTTGAGTTCTACCCACTCAAAAATTGTGTTCAATAGCTCAAAATGATCAGTGGACAATGGACTACCACTTTATGCCATTTGAAAGAGTTGGAGAATTAAATTTAGTGCTGTTTACCAAAAATTACTAAAATGGCCGATTTAAATCCCTTTTTGAATAAATCATAACTTGGTGAATATTACTTCAAAAATTGCAAATGATATACCAAAATGACCAGCAAAGCAACTGCTATCTACCTATGTTAATATCACAGCATGCAAATAACTTTTACTTTGATGTCATTTTCGAATTGGTTAAAATGATTTAAATTGCTTAACCGTTTAAATCACTATTTCTTCACCGTTAATCGGAAAAATGCAAACAAGGTACCAAAACGATCAGTGGGTTAATATCTATCAAATAATGTCATTTTCATGCATATTTACCTCATAATTCAGTACTGGACATTTTGGATATTCACCTAATTCACTAAGTTAAAGATGGAGTTTTAACCCGTTAATTGCAATATTTAATTTAGGGGTTCCATTTAACTTGTGGGACATGCCCAATACCTTTTCAATGCATAATATGTCCATATCATCATGATTGTGCATTGCACCTTGTATTCGTGTTATTTATTCCTTTCTTGTATTGTTTGTGTTTCGGTAGATTCTGGAGTCGATGTTCCACCACAATACCTTGACAACCAGCGCGACCAGTACTACTAGAAGGCAAGAGCTAACCTAACCTTCTTGGCATATCTCATATTACCCAAGTATTTTATCCACCATACTATTATTGCATTCGATTCTGGTGACAAGTTTTGGTCAGTGTATAGAATATCCTATCACTTGCATGCTCCCTGAACCATTATCTGTTTCCCCTCCTATGAACCATAGGTTGAAGTGTTGGCCTGAGATAATTCATATCTGTTGTATGTCATGCTTAGATATGCTTAGCCAAGCTTAGTCGAATGCTTAAGTTGTCCGTTGATTATTTCCATACTTGTGAATTGAATGGAATGTTCGGACAGTGGTGGAGACTTGTGTTGATAATAAATTGCTAAGAAGGCTGGGATGAGTTGCCAACAAGGTCGTTGGTGTTTTGTCTCATTCTTGCCGCCTAGGCTGAGAGTGCTTTTAGCTAGAACCAAGAACCGAGCGTGCTACCATCGGTGGGGGTATGGGCCCCTTACTAACCGAATAATTAGTGCGGGCGTATCCAAGGGTCCTCTAGTTTGCGCTTTCCATTTGCGAGTGTGTGGCTGGTGATGAAAAAGAAGATGATGATGATGGTGATAGGAGTGGCGATGGGGCAGGGTGTTGAAATAGGCGCTGAACTTGTCCTGTCGTCACGATGACCCTTGGATAGTCCCATGCTTTGTAAAGGTTTAACCGCGCCCGCCCTGCCGGCTTTCCCCGGAAGAGAGCTAATAGCTAGGCAAGGGGTCGGACGGTACCGGTGGCTAAAAACAGTACACCCCTGCAGGGTTTAATCTTTCCGAAAAGCCGTGTCCACGGTTATGGACAAAATCTTTGGAAAGGCAGATTAGCTCATAGAAAACCTGAACCTGATCTTTAATTAAATGGCAGCTAGAGGTTGCATAATCAACATGTGATAAAAGGTTCATTTCCTCGAGGGAGATTCGAGGGAGTGCCTTGGTGGAGATAGGTGGAGTTGCTGAATACAGTAGGTTCCCCGTGAACTGAAGAGAAAGGTGTTACCCTCTTATCCCCTTATGAAAACCTTCTGATTAGACGATGCCATGAGTCCTAGTCTTCGGAAGGAAACAAAACCAACTTTATGCAAAACAACCACTTATATAGCTTTGCAGCCTCCATCAGCATCGGGCCTATATCGCCCTACTAATTCTTGCGAGTACGTCGTACTCAGCCTTGCTTTGTTGATTATTGTTTGTTTCAGAGGGGGACGCCACCGAACTGGAAGGTGGGTTCTACGTTGACTTCGACGAGTAGTCTGGGGTTCCCAGGTGGCAGCTTGGGACGTCATGGAACAGGCTTGCATGGGATGTTTATCTGTAGGCCTCTTAGGCCATAATTTGGATCTTGTTGTTTAGACAACTTTAATTTGCTTCCGCTGTTGTAATGATGGGTCAGTGACCTCTGATGTGTCATTTGCTATCTTTCTCAATTATATGAGTTGAACTATGATATCTTTGTGTCGTAGAGTCTGTGATGTGCCAGTTGTTCCACAAGTTTCAGTCTCTTAACTATACGTGAAAGCGATGTCTGAGCTTATGGCATGATCGGGGTGTTGTGTGCCGATGATCCATTCCGAGCACACCTGCCAATGTGTTTTGGCCTGGGATTGGTAAACCCAGTAACCCTCGATTGTGTAGCATGACCGGTTACACAACGTTTCACTGTATAGTTCTGGGGTCGGGGCGCTACATAGGCAATTGACAAGATTATGACACAAAAACAATTTAGCTATGAAAAAGAGAACATGATAATACACTACAAGAAATATGTCAACTAGTGACCTTCTGTCAGTGACCTTGAAAAAATTGGTCATAGATATTGTGACCATTTCGAACCAATTGGTCACAGACTGTTTTGGAGGGTGCAAACCTAAAAATATAACGACCAATTTGGTGAGAAAGGTCACGGTTACTTTGGACAAAAAAGGTCATAATGCAGATGGTAGTCATCTGCGACCAATTTAGTTTGGTCATAACATTTGTGACCAATAATATGGTCGTAACCTGGAAGAGTGGGCAGCCAACTCAGCACGTCTTGCCTACATGTCACTGTGGGTCCCACCACCCCACCTGACATGTGGGTCCCGCCCCACCCCACCTGACATGCGGGTCCCACCCCAGGCCCCACCTGACATGCGGGTCCCACCCCAGCCCCCACCTGACATGCGGGTCCCACCCGCCGGAACCTGACATGCGGGTCCCACCCCAGCCCCCACCTGACATGCGGGTCCCACTCCAGGCCCCACCTGACATGCGGGTCCCACTCCAGGCCCCACCTGACATGCGGGTCCCACCCGCCAGAACACTCCAGCCCACACCTAACCTATTTCGGAATATACTGGCAAAAATAGGGACGAGACCGAGACTTGAACTCGCGCCCTCTTCCTTGTCCTCGATGTAGATAACCACTACGCCAATGCCTCAGATGTGTCCATATTGCACATTGGGCTTACTTAAACCGTCCCGGCGTCGTTTGCTAGCTGGGCTTGGGCCGAGTGGGCTGTTTCGACTCGGCCGGCGCGGTGAGTTGGGCTCGGCTGGTTCGCTTTTTTTTGTTCTTTTCTTTTTATTCTTTTCTGTTTTCTATTATAACTTTTTATTTTGAACTCCGATTTCAACCAAATATATTTTGTAAATATGTCCTATGTCCTTATAGACTATAAGGGACTATTTTTAGTCAACATAAGATACAAAATACCACTAATCTTATATATTGCTTTACATAGAGTTTTGAAGAATTTGATATACAATTTTCAAATTATTTTTTAATTCAAATGCGAGACTAAAAAATGCAGGATTTTAAAATTGTTCACGATGAAATGCAAACGTACACTTATAAAATTTCGGTTTTGAATTATGCCATGGTATTTTTTGAAATTCTAACATCTATTTGACCCGCTTACACTCGTGGTTTAGGGTTAGGGTTATGCACAACTAATTCAAAAAAAAGAAAAAAATGGGAAACCTTCACGTGGCGTCCTTTGATGTGACCTCCCAACTAGGAAAAATAACAAACATGTTGTGTGGAAGTTTTTCTGAAAAACCTTCTAAGAAATGAGCTACGAGGTAGAAAGATGTATGGATTTCGACTCATATTAGCTAGGGTATGGCCTTTAACATAGCCTATTTTGTCGGAATGAGGCCATATTTCACACACTCATATATCTTGGAGGTAGAACCGTGTTGAATAAGGGGTTTAGGGTTTCCTTTTAATGAAAAAACCATTTTTCATTTTTCTAGTATCGAAACTGGCTTTTTTTAAAAGCAACTACCAAAACGGCTCGCCGAAAGCGGAACATCCAAAGGTATAGAAAATAATAGACCAATTTATAAGTACATATCACCCTGGGTTTGAATATAAAAACATTCATAGGTATTTCTAACATTTTATAGAAGTTCTTGCCGATTTCGCTGGAAGTGGGTCCGATTTGAACTACGAGTGTCGCATAGTTTGGTCGTTATTTTTTGCAAAAATCATTTTTAGATCCACAATATGTACTTTCTTTAGAGATCTTTGGCGCTTTTTGCTGGAACGAAGTTTCGGTTAGGTTTAGGTTTAGGGTTAGGGCTTACGGTCATGGTTTAGGGTTAGGGTTATGCACAACTAATTCAAAGAAATCAAAAAAATGGGAAGCCTTCACGTGGCGTCCTTTGATGTGACCTCCCAACTAGGTAAAATAACAAACATGTTGTGTGGAAGTTTTTGTCAAAAACCCTTCTCAGAAATGAGCTACGAGGTACAAAGATGTATGGCTTTCGACTCAAATGAGCTAGGGTATGGCCTTTAACATAGCATAGTTTGTCGGAATGAGGCCATATTTCACACACTCGTATATCTTGGATGTAGAACATTGTTGAATAAGGGGTTTAGGGTTTCCTTTTAATAAAAAACAATTTTTCATTTTTCTAGTATCGAAATTGGCTTTTTTGTATGAAGCAACTACCAAAACGGCTCACCGAAAGCGAAACATCCAAAGGTATAGAAAATAATAGACCACTTTATAAGTTCATATCACCTTGGGTTTGAATATAATAACATTCGTAGGTATTTCTAACATTTTATAGAAGTTTCTGCCGATTTCGTTGGAAGTGGGTCCGAGTTGAACTACGAGTTTCGCATAGTTTGGTCGTTATTTTTTGCAAAAATCATTTTTATATCCACAATATGTACTTTCTTTAGAGATCTTTGGCGCTTTTTGCTGGAACGTAGTTTCAGTTAGGTTTAGGTTTAGGGTTAGGGCTTACGGTCATCGTTTAGGGTTAGGGTTATGTACAACTAATTCAAAAAAATCAAAAAATGGGAAACCTCCATGTGGCGTCCTTTGATGTGACCTCCCAACTAGGAAAAATAACAAACATGTTTTGTGGAAGTTTTTCTCAAAAACCCTTCTCAGAAATGAGCTACGAGGTACAAAGATGTATGGCTTTCGACTCAAATGAGCTAGGGTATGGCCTTTAACATAGCATAGTTTGTCGGAATGAGGCCATATTTCACACACTCATGTATCTTGGACGTAGAACAGAGTTGAATAAGGGGTTTAGGGTTTCCTTTTAATAAAAAAATCATTTTTCATTTTTCTAGTATCGAAACAGGCATTTTTTGTAAAGCATCTACCAAAACGGCTCACCGAAAGCGGAACATCCAAAGGTATAGAAAATAATAGACCACTTTATAAGTACATATCACCCTGGGTTTGAATATAAATACATTCGTAGGTATTTCTAACATTTTATAGAAGTTCCTGCCGATTTCGCTGGAAGTGGGTCCGATTTGAACTACGAGTGTCGCATAGTTTGGTCGTTATTTTTTGCAAAAATCATTTTTAGATCCACAATACGTACTTTCTTTAGAGATCTTTGGCGCTTATTGCTGTAATGAAGTTTCGGTTCGGTTTAGGTTTAGGGTTAGGGCTTACGGTCATGGTTTAGGGTTAGGGTTATGCACAACTAATTCAAAAAAAAATCAAAATAATGGGAAACCTCCACGTGGCGTCCTTTTATGTGACCTACCACCTAGGAAAAATAACAAACGTGGCTATTAAAGTTTTTCTCAAAACCCCTTCTCAGAAATGAGCTACGAGGTAGAAAGATGTATGGATTTCGACTCAAATGAGCTAGGGTATGACCTTTAACATAGCATAGTTTGTCGGAATGAGGCCATATTTCGCACACTCGTGTATCTTGGGTGCAGAACAGTGTTGGATAAGGGTTTTAGGGTTTTCTTTTAATAAAAACACCATTTTTCATTTTTTTTAGTGTCGAAACTAGCTATTTTTGTGAAGCAGCTACCAAAACGGCTCACCTAAAGCGAAACATCCAAAGGAACATAAAACAATAGACCATTTATAAGTACATAGCACCCTGGGTTTGAATATAAAAACAATCGTAGATATTTCTAACATTTAATGGTAGTTACTGCCGATTTCGCCGGAAGTGGGTCCGATTTGAACTATGAGTGTCACATAGTTTGGTCATGATTTTTTGCAAAAATCACTTTTAGACCCACAATATGTACTTTCCTTAGAGATCTCCGTCGCTTTTTTCTGGAATGGAGTTAAGATTAGGTTGAGGTTTAGGGTCAGGGTTTACGGTCACGGTTTAGGGTTAGGGTTAGGCACAACTAATTCAAAAATAATCAAAATAATGGGAAACCTTCACGTGGCATCCTTTTATGTGATCTACCAACTAGGAAAAATAACAAACATGTGGTATGAAAGTTTTTTCAAAAACCATTCTAAGAAATGAGCTACGAGGAACAAAGTTGTAAGGCTTTCGACTCAAATGAGCTAGGGTATGGCCTTTAACATAGCATAGTTTGTCGGAATGCGGCCATATTTCACACACTCATCTGTCTTGGGCGTAGAACAGTGTTGAATAAGGGGTTTAGGATTTTCGTTTAATAAAAAAACCATTTTTAAAAAAATTTAGTGCCGAAACTGGCTTTTATATGAAGCATCTACCAAAACATCTCACCGAAAGTGGAACATAGCACAGTTTGTGGGAAGGAGTGTCGAATAATTTGGTCGTGGTTTTTTTGTTGCAAAAAATCACTTTTAGATCTACAATATGTTTTAAATAAGCGGATTAGGGTTTTTTAATTAAAGATCCATTTTTTATGTTTTAGTATCGAAATTATGTTGCATGCGTGGATTTTTTTAAACCATATTTTAAGTTGTTTTTTCGTAGCAACTGTTTTTGTTAGGTTTTATCCCTTTAAAAAAAATACACCATATTGTAATTGCATATCTAGTTATATTGTTTTCGTAGATCAAATTTCAAAATGTTTATTCCAAATTTCGCTGGCACGGCATATTCCCCGCCCTCCAATTGAAAAAATTTCGCTCACACCTGCCACTTCTCCCGCCTCCCCATATTTTGGACGGGAAATGACCAGGTCACCCTCAAAATCCCATGTCACCCATCATACAATAAACTAGGGGCAATTTAGTAATTTTGTACACTCCACCCGATAACCCCCCACCGGTTCGCTCCCAAACGCTAACCGCCCCCACTTCTCCCCATTCCCCACTTCGAACGCGCTGGCGGCTCCCCGATCCAGATCGAACGCTGCCGTCACTCCTCCCCTGCCGGTGACGCCCCCCTCCTCCTACCCCGGCCAGCCTCCTTTCCTCTAGCCCCTCCTCCCCCAAGTCGGTCACGTTCATCAACTGCACCAGATCGAGCGAATCGCCCCAGTCTCGCCGAAAAGAGAAGCACCGCCGCCCAGGAGCCACCCGTCGCGGCTGGCTAGCTCACCGGCGCGCGCGTGCATCCATGCGCGGCGCTCCGTCGAGCTGGCCGGTCCCCGTCGCTTCCGTGACCTAGGGTTTGCGGTGGCAGCGTCGGCGATGGCTCTCAGGCCACCAGGACGTCCAAGGCGGCGACGCAGGGCGTCGTCCACCTCTGGCTGCAGGGATGGGACCCCTCCTACGCCCTGGCTGTTGATCCCGACCGTCGCTGCTTCACCTGCCTCCTTCATCGCGGTCTTCGCGAGGGCGTCCTGGCCGGGCATGCTGCCACATCTGATGATGGTTGTCTTCCCCGACTAGACCTGCTGCTGTGTAATGTCCGGGGTTTTCCCCAAATTAGAATTGCCTTTTATTTTGTTTTTGCATCATCATGACATCAGCATCATCGCAACGCATGTTTTTGTCCGTAAAAACTATTTTATTAAACCCTATTTTATTTTTCTAAAAATTGTCGGAAAATATTTTTATCGAGGCAGTCGTCTCCGTTTTCGAAAATTAAATTTGCCAAATCATTTTTTTGAAAAGAAAATAAAATGTTTTGAGTTGAGAGAGTATAGCCCAGCTTGTTTGGCCCAAAAAGCCCAGCTAGGCAAACCCTAGACCAAACCCTAGCCAGCCTCTTGGTCTTTTTCCTCCTACCCCCTGTGTCTTGCAGCCGCCCTCCCCTTCCTTTTCGTTTTCACGGGCATGCCCTTCCACCCCTCCTTCTTTTCTTTTCCCCCCTTTTTTTTCCCTTTTTCCCTTTTTCTTTTCTCTCCTTCCCTTTCTTTTTCTCTCTCTGCGGCATCTCCTTTCTTCCTCACCCACGCTCGCATCCCCGACCCGCACCTCACCTTCCTCCTCCACCGCGCTCGCCACCACCTCTCCCCCCTGCTGCTCTCCCTCCTCTCTCCTCTCCTCCCCCCTTGCCCCGCGAGCTCCCTCCTCCTGGCCGCCTCGACCCGGCCCGGTCCTCCTCCTGCGCATCGAGCCACGGGAGCTCCTCACCGTCCTCCTGCCGGCCGACGACCTGCCTCTCCCTGGCCGTCGCCACCGCGCCGCGGCGCGCCCCTCCGGCCACCTTTCTCTCTCGTCGGCCGCCACCATCTCCCCTGCTCCGGCCAGCCGTCCCTCTCCCAGCCCCAAGCTCCTCCCCTCCGGCTCCTCCCCGTGGCCGAGCTCCTCCGCCTGACGCGCCGCCCGCACGCCTTGACCCTCCCTCCGCTGTCGTTCTCGACCCTGGAGCCGCCCTCGCTGCACCCTTGCTGCCCCGCCTCCTCTACTTCAGTACCGGCCTGAGCTTGCCTCCGTTGCCGTGCGCCGTTTCTGTCCTCCGTGTGCATCCCGACGCGTCTCCGTGTCGTGTCCGTCTCCGGTGTGTTCTCCGTGTTGTCCCCATTTCCGACCCTCGTGTGTGCTGCTGCCCGATGCCCGCCTCCGTGTAGTTCCCCGACGCTCCCGTGTTCCCGTCCCCGTGTGTCCCCGTTGCCGTGTTTTCCCGATGCCGGTTCCCGTCTCCGGTGCCGCCACGTGTTTGACGAAATTCCCGCAAGGACCCGGTGTCCTTCTCCGATCCCGTGTTCCCCGGTGGACGCTCCCGTCGTGAACCACGCCCGTTCCCGTCGTGAAGCCGGTTCCCCGATTCCGTTCCCGTTGTGAAGCTTCCCCGACGCCAAGTTCCCAGTTTCCCCGTCGTGAAGCTCCGTGAAGCCCGATCCTCGACACCGTGAAAGTTGGAGCCGCCAAGATCTTCCTCGACCATGTGGATACGACGAGTTCTTCTTCCACGACGACCGAAGATGGATACGACATGATCTTCCACGACTCCGGAACCCGCCAAGTGCTCTGATGTCGTGAACCCCGAAGACCGAGTACCCCGACCACCATGAACCCCGACAACATCGAAGCCCGGAACGCCAAGGTCTGCAACGACGACGACCCGAGTACGACTACTTCCCCGACGTCGACTACCTCGACTACTTCGACTCCGGATGGACGACTACTTCGACTACGACAACTACTTCGACTACTTCCTCTCTGATCCGAAGACGGTGGTTCCGAATCCGAAGTTCCTCTTTTCCGATGTGCGACCCAAACTCTAACCCTATACCATATATATACCCGTATCTTATAAAATCATGCATCATTAATTAACATCGCACCTTTATCCATTTAGTCAAATTAAATCAATTAAATTATGGGATTTGTCCGGTGCATCTATATTTCGCACCGATCCCATTTAAAATGATTTGCCATGTGATAGGGAATAAAATTGGACAACATTTAATTTGACATGCATCATGTCATCAACATGCCGATTCTTTTGCCATAGAAGTAAAATGCATCTTTTCTTTGCCCAGTGTTCGTTGCTTCTTCTCGGATAGGCCGTTGAGTTGATGTGAGCAACAACTGGTTCTGCTACCTCTACCGGATTGCAGGCAAGTGATACTCCCTTGCTATCTTTGCTTGTCTTCGGCCTCTCACACCTCCTATCTTTTGTTCCTTGCTAGCCTTATATTACGATGCTTGTGTCCCGATCCTATATGCATGTTTCCCTTGCAGCCCTGATATGCCACCACCCCCACATCCTACTACCCTGTTGCTTGTTTATCTTGTTGGCCTTGCGAGTCGTAGTGCATGCTTAGGTTGTTTTGCTCGAGTCTTGTTCTAGTTATGCCTTAATATGATAGTTGGGTTAATTCACATGATAATCTATAATGTTTGGCGATGGGATATAATTAATAAAGATAAGGCACCAGCGGAAGGCCAATCGTGGTGATTTGTTCTGCTAGTGTCGCCTAGGACCCGAGTTCTTGTCCTCTGATCCAAGACTGAGCGCACTACCCACATGTGGGAGGAAATGGGACTCCCCTCGACCTAGTACCGGATCTGCAGCCTTGTCCAGGGCGCCACAAGTAGTTCGGGTGTTTCCATTTGCGCGGCGCTTTATATTGTTGCAGGTACACGGATGGGACGCCTCCGATACGATGATGGTTACTTATGGTAGGGTTGCGGAATGGGCGTTAACCGCATGTGGAAGGAGGGGCAATCGTATTATTGTTCCCTTCCGAAGTCGTTCTCGCATCGGCTAGGTCCACCTCGGAGCTTCGGTCGGACTTTCAAGGTGGGTCAGACTTAGCTAGGTGGTTCCCTGGACTTGTGCGGTAGTGAAGGAAAGTGTAACATCGGATACCCTGCCAGCATACCCCGAAAGTGTGCTAATTGCATGGCAACAAGGGTGGAAGTGCGTGTGGTTACATTTGTGCACCCCTGCAGGGTTAAATCTTTTCGAAAAGCCGTGTCCGCGGTTATGGACGACTTGGTGAAATGCGCTGGCTAAAAAGATCATAGACAACTTGCACCTGATGATTATAACTTGACTAGTAAGATAGATCACTTGAATAATAACCCATAAAATTTGTCCACCGTGTGAGTGCCCGGACTTCTTCCTCGTGGGCCGAGGATATGAGGGAGTCGCTGTAGGGCGGGTTTGTTTGGTGAGTTGTATAGTTGGTTCTTTTTGCGCTCTCTTACCTTGTCTCTTTAGACGAAAGTTGTAGCGTGTCTCTATAAGTCGATAGTGCTGCTTGCTGCCGCCTCAATCGCTAACCGTCTTCCCCCGGAATTCCAGCTTTGATATCTTGTGAGTATTACTTGCCAGTACTTCTACTAGTACTGTCGGGGATATGAACCCCGGATATCCCTAAGAGGTCCATTTCTTCAGAACTACATGGGCCGGCTACGTAAGTGCCGGCTGCGGCGTGCCGCCTGGAACCAGCCGGATGAGGCAAGCCGCCTCATCTACCCGGATGCGGACGGCCGGCTAGGCTCAAGCCGGCCGTACCAACCGACAGCTCCGTACAAGTGGGCCAGGATCGTGTCACCATTTTCGGGCATCTCCTGTATCCAATCATGACAACGGACTCCAGCCGGCTCACAGAGTAGTGATGTCATAGGGGCAAACCTGTAACTTCCTTGTAACCCAGAAACCCTAGCTGCTGCCTATATAAAGCATGCAGGGACCTCCTGCGCGAGGTAGGTGCATAGGGGAGAGAGAAAAGCAACTTAGCATCATCTCCTTCCTCCAGCCGGCTGGGACCTTCAGCCGGCACCACCCGAAAACAGCTCAAGGAGCTCCATTGTAGCCCGATGTTGTGATCAATCAATAAGAACAAGAAGAGCAGGATGTAGGGGTGTTACCTCCACGAGGAGGGCCCCGAACCTGGGTAACTGACGTGTGTTTGCATGTTTGTTGCCCAATCCCGCGCGAGCATCCGATCGTCGCCTGCCCCGCATTCTTTTCCATCTCTGATGGATATGCCGTGCTACCCACCACGACATTTGGCGCCCACCGTGGGGCTCGCAGCGACCGGAGTCACGTTCTGCACGGGATCCCGGACTGTAGATGGTCGGCGGATCGTCTCCGGCCTCGTGCTCTCCATCGGCTCCGTCGGCTGCGTCCTCGACAACACCAACAGCTTCGCCGACGTGGACGTCGCCAGTGGAGAAGCGGTTGTCACCCTAGGCGATTTCCACGTCTACGTCGCCGTCGCCGCTCAGGAGTACCCGGAGGTGGTCTACTCGAGCTTGGCTCCTTCGATCTTCGACGCCAGCACCAGCAACGACGACTCCACCTTCGGCTACCTCAACCCCGGCGACGCAGACCGCGACGTCACCAAGCTCAACGTCTACGCCGAGGTGCACATGGTCGAGCACGCGGCAGCAGGAGGCCCCGTCACCACTACTGTTCATGAAGCTGGTGAACCTTCGCGCTACCAGCGCAACCTGGAGGCCGACTTCGAGCTGCTAAGCACCCCCATCGCGCCGAATGCTGATCCAGTCAAGGCGGCGGCTGAACTCGAGAGGATGCGGCAACAGATCTACGACAAGGCGCTAAACCTCGCGTCGACACAACGCCGGCTCTGCGCCACAATTCGCGAGTACAATTCTGCACACGGCTTCGAGCAGGCAGACCGCAATGCGGAGAAGCTGAATGAAGTTAGGCGCAAAGGAGGAGATCTAGGTGGCATCATGAACCATGCCGGCCAGGCGCATGAACTCACCGACCTCAGCTTCCCCGAATACAGCTGTCCTACGCAAAACATGAGGGCGGCGGAAGCAGCAGCCGCCGAACTACCCTATCTCCAAGGCGAAGAACTACATCAACAAATGCGCCGGGTGCGACAACTCATCAACACGGCCAACCGGCAGCAGCGAGAAACGGAAGCAACGGCGAGCAAGGGGCATCATGAGCCACCTCCAGGCTACAATGCAGCCGGCAAGTCCAAGCAAGGAGCAGAGGCGTCATCCACAAGCCGCGGAAGGGCGAAGGACAAGCAACCACGAGTTCATCGCGAGGGGAGCGCGAGCTCGCATCCTCGCGATCACGGCCGTGATCCGGCTGGACGACGCGAAGACGGCAACCGGAGCGAGCCTCGAGTCGGACGGAACGTCAAGGAGCGAGTCGGCCACAAGGTCACCATCGACGAACGCCTGGGGCCGCTGGGACCCGAAACCAGCGACGACGCACGCCACCGCATCGACGTGCTCAAGCTGTCAAGCATCATCGAGGAAGAAGACATCGCTGCTCATCGCTATTTCGGACCCCGCATCCGGAGCGAGCGATTCCCGAAGGGATTCACTCTCCCCAGGGACACACCCAAGTACAACGGCACTGCGAAGCCGGAAGACTGGCTCGCCGACTACGTCACGGCGGTCAACATCGCAGGCGGCAACAAGCGGGTAGCCGTGCGCTACGTGCCACTCATGCTCCAGGGATCGGCACGGACTTGGCTCAACAGCCTTCCGAAGGAGAGCGTCAACAGCTGGCTGGACTTCGAGGAAGTGTTCAACCGCAATTTCACCGGCACCTACTTGCGCCCTGGCAACGCACAGCTGCTTGCGCTGTGCAAGCAGAAGGACGGCGAGTCGGACCGAGCCTACCTCACCCGATGGACAAGCCTTCGCAACTCCTGCGAGGGAGTACTCGAACTCCAAGCCGTCCAGTACTTCATCCAAGGCTGTCGAGACCAGACGCTGCTCAAGCACCGGCTCCTGAGGAAGAGCCCAAAGACCATGGCAGAACTCATGGCAATCGCCGACGAGTACGCCACCGCCGACGCGGGCATGACCAACCCGATCCGACTCGACGAAGCCGGAAGAATCATCACGACGGAGCCGGCTGCACGCCGCAGCCGGACGGAGAACCAAGAAGGAGGAAAATCGACTCGGCGCGATTCCGACGCGGCCGGCAAGCGCAAGTCAGCAGACGACCGCGTCGAGTCCAAGGTCGTCGCTACGACCGAAGGAAGGCCGGCAGCAGGCTTCGATAACCGCCGAATGAGGACAAGCGGCGATATGCGCCGGACAAGGGCAAGGAACAACTACGACTACATGCTCGATCAACCGTGCCGGAACCATGGCGACCGGCCAGCAAACCACACCATCAGGCAATGCACTCTTGGACGCCCAAGGCCGCCACCGTACGAGCGGCGGAACCCGCCTCCGCCTCGGGATGAAGCCGGACGGGACGATCGAGGACGAGACGACAGACGACGCGAAGACAGGAATCGTGATGATCGCCAACGCGAAGAGGAGAGGGAACGCCTTCCGGCTCCGCCTCTGAGGGGTCCAGACGGATACCAGAATCCGGATGCCGCCTACGTCGTGTTCGTCAGCGAGCGTGACGACAAATGAAGCCGGCGCGAACGATTCAAGGAGGTGAACGCGGTGGTTCCACCTGTCCCCCAGTACCTCAACTGGTCGCAGGAGCCGATCACGTGGGACCGCCGCGACCACCCGGAACTGATGCCCAATCCAAGCGGCTATGCCTCTAGTCCTGGAGCCCATGATCATCTCCACCAAGCGCTTGCACCTTCTCGCGCGTCCTCATCGACGGGGGCAGCAGCATCAACATCCTCTACCGTGATACGCTGGATAAGCTGGGCGTCTCCGAGTCCAGCTTGACGCCGAGCCGGACGGTCTTCCACGGCATCGTGCCGGGGCGAGCTGGCTCGTCCATGGGCCTCATTCGGCTGGACATCCTATTCGGCACAAAGAGCAACCACCGCCGCGAGACCATCTCCTTCGAGGTGGTCGACCATTCCAGCGCCTACCACACCATCCTCGGGCGGCCGGCGCTCGCCAAGTTCATGGCGGTACCCCACTATGCTTACCTCAAGATGAAGCTACCGGGTCCACGCGGAATCATCACCGTCGCCGGAGACTATAAACGCTCCATCGCCTGCGCCTCCGATAGCGCGAAGGTGGCCGAGACCATGGTCTGCAACGAGGAGATGAAGCAATTCAAGCGCAAGGCTAGCGAGGAAAAGCTGGAGATCCCGGAGTCGGCCAAACCGGCTGGCGAGTCGAACTTCCAGGCGGCCCGGGACACAAAGAAGATCTACTTCGACGACAACGACAAGTCCAAGTTCGTCTCCGTCGGGGCGAGCCTCGACTCCAAATAGGAAAGCGCGCTCATCGAGTTCCTCCGTGAGAACCGGGACATCTTCGCGTGGTCCCCCAAGGACATGCCTGGTGTGCCGAGGGAACTCGCCGAGCACTCTCTTCACGTCCGGCCAGACGCCAAGCCGGTAAAACAATCCCTGCGACGCTTCGCGGAAGGAAGGAGACAGCTGATAGGAGAAGAAATAGCCCGGCTACTCGCGGCCGGATTCATCAAAGAAGTGTAACACACGGAGTGGCTAGCCAATCCGGTAATGGTGGAAAGAAGAACAAGAAATGGCGGATGTGTATCGACTACACCCACCTCAACAAGGCTTGCCCTAAAGACCCCTTCGCATTGCCGCGCATCGACCAAGTGATCGACTCCACGGCCGGCTGCGACCTCCTCTCCCTCCTCGACGCCTACTCCGGCTACCACCAAATTCCGCTGAATCCGGACGACCAGCTCAAGACCGCCTTCATCACCCCATACGGCCCGTACTGCTACACCACTATGCCGTTCGGCTTGAAGAACGCGGGAGCAACATACCAGCGATGCATGCAGAAATGCTTGCACGACCAAATCAGTCGCAACGCGCACGCCTATGTCGACGACGTCGTCATTAAGACCAAGGAGAAGCATACCCTCCTCCTCGACCTCAAGGAAACCTTCGACAACCTCCGCCGCTTCCAAATGAAGCTCAACCCGGAGAAATGCGTGTTCGGCGTTCCAGCCGGACAGCTACTCGGCTACCTTGTATCGGCACGAGGGATCGAGGCCAACCCGGAGAAAATCGCCGCCATCGACAACATGCGACAACCGAGAAGCGTCAAGAACATCCAGAAGTTTGCCGGTTGCTTAGCTTCCCTTAGCCGCTTCATCAGCCGGCTCGGGGAGAAGGCTCTCCCGCTCTACCACTTACTAAAGAAAACGGACAAGTTCGTCTGGAGCGACGCGGGCGATGCCGCCTTCAAGGAACTCAAGCGGGCGATGGCCACCACCCCGGTCCTGGCACCTCCGACCCCAAAGGAGCCCATGCTCATGTACATTGCCGCCTCCAATCGAGTCGTCAGCGTGGTCCTAGTGGTGGAACGAGACGAACCCGGGAAGCAGCGGCCGGTTCAGCGGCCAGTCTACTACCTCAGCGAGGTGCTCTCGCAGTCAAAGCAAAACTACCCGCACTACCAGAAGCTCGTATACGGCGTGTACATGGCAACAAAGAAGCTCAAACATTACTTTCAAGAGCACCCGATCAAGGTGATAAGCGACGCTCCGCTTGCCGAGATCATAGGCAACAAAGACGCAACCGGCAGAGTTGCGAAATGGGCGATCAACCTGACGGCGCACGGAGTCGAATACGACAAGAGAACAGCGAATAAGTCGTAGGAGCTGGCGGACTTTCTTGCCGATTGGACGGAGACGGACCACATACCGCCGCCACCCAACTCCGGCGAACATTGGCTCATGCACTTCGACGGTTCCAAAAGATACTGGGGACTCGGCGCCGGAGTCGTCCTCACCTCACCCAAGGGGGGCCGACTCGAATAGGTGCTACAGATCCACTTCACAGCGTCCAACAATGTAGCCGAGTATGAAGCTCTCGCGCACGGCCTTAAGCTCGCCAAGGCTATGAACATCAAGCGAATCCTCTGTTACGGCGACTCCGACTTGGTGGTCCAGCAGACCACTGGTCATTGGGACGCCAAGGACCCCAACATGGCCGCCTACCGCTTCTTCGTCCAGCAGCTCGCAGGATGCTTCGAAGGATGCGAGTTCCATCACATCCACCGCTCCAACAATGAGGCAGCCGACACCCTGGCAAACATTGGCTCTCTTCGCGAGGAAATCCCACCCGGCGTCGCCCTCGAGAAGCTCTACAAACCATCCATCACGCCGTGTCCCAGCTCCGATTCCATCCGGATGCCGCCGGACACGGAGTCGGCTGGGCCGGCTCCAGGCGAGACGGAGTCCATCGAGGTCCTCGTCATCGAAGCGGCGCCACCATGGACCCAGCCCTTCCTCGCCTACCTCGCCAACAACGAGCTCCCGGCGGATGAGCTCATCGCCAGGCAAATCAAACGCCGGGCAAGTGCTTACACCATCATCAACAACGAGCTATACAAGCGCAGCGTATCCGGAATGTTCCAACGCTGCGTGAGCCAAGAAGAAGGAATCAGGATCCTCAAGGAGATCCATCAAGGCGAATGCGGTCATCATGCGTCCTCCAGGGCAATTGTGGCTAAGGCGTTCAGGCACGGGTTCTATTGGCCGACTGCGCTGGCGGACGCGAACCAGCTGGTCCGACTCTACAACGGCTGCCAACGATTCGCAACGCAGAAGCACACGCCGGCTTCGGCACTCAAGACAATTCCTATCACTTGGCCGTTTGCCGTCTGGGGACTCGATATGGTTGGGCCACTGAGGAGATCCAGTGGAGGCATGACACACCTGCTGGTAGCGGTCGACAAGTTCACGAAATGGATTGAAGCCAAGCCGATCAAGAAGCTAGATGGACCAACAGCAGTCAAGTTCTTCAAAAGCATCATCTACCGCTTCGGCTACCCCAACAGCATCATCACGGACAACGGGACAAACTTTGTCAAGGGAGAATTTGCCAAGTTCTGCGGCAGGACCGGCATCCGGCTCGACGTGGCCTCCGTCGCGCACCCGCAGTCGAACGGGCAGGTCGAGCGAGCAAACGGCCTCATCCTATCCGGCATCAAGCCTCGGCTGCTCGAACCGCTCAAACGTGCAGCCGGCGCATGGGAAGAAGAACTACCTTCCGTCCTCTGGAGTCTAAGGACAACCCCGAACCGCTCAACCGGCTTCACCCCCTTCTTCCTCGTCCACGGAGCTGAAGCCGTCGTGCCAACAGACATCGAGCACGACGCACCCCGGATCGTGCTATACACGGAGGCACAAGCTAAGCAAGCATACGAAGATGGAATGGACCTGCTCGAGGAAGCACGCCAGCTTGCCGAATCAAGGTCGGCGATGTACCAGCAGCAACTACGCAACTATCACAGCCGGCGCATCAAGCATGTCCACTTTCGTGAAGGCGATCTCGTGCTACGGCTCATCCAGGACACTAAAAACATGCACAAGTTGTCATCGCCGTGGGAAGGACCATTCATCGTTAGCAAGGCGCTCATCAACGATGCTTACTACCTCATCGACGCCCGTGAGCACAAGAAGGACACGATGGACAAAGAAGGCGATGAAACGGAAAGGCCATGGAACGCGTCACTCTTGCGTCGATTCTACACTTGAGAAAGAACAATGTATGTATCACCCATGCTATCAATAAAAGAAACGAGAATGATGAACACATGAGAAATTTCTCGCAATCCTTTCTGCATTTTCTTTCCGGTTCTTCCGGCAGCCGGCAAGTTTGCCTTTAGCGGCCGTGTAGCGTGACTAACCCCTAAACGGCTAACTCTTCGAATCCGGTTAAGGCCGGCAAGAGAACAAGCTGGAGGGGGCCAACAACGTGAAAAACGCATAAAGGAAAGCATTGCCGGCTGAAATAATGTTGTTCCATAAACTCGGCCAAGCCGGCAGTCGGCAACCTCGTCTCTTATTACGGATGACTAGCTGCACAACGCTAAATGGCTAACTCTTCGGATCCGGTTAAGGCCGGCAAGAGAATAAGCCGGAGGCTGAGTGTATGCGAAAGACGTAAGAAATAGAAGTCATTACCGGCTGAGAAAACTCTGGCCTAACAAACCAGATCCTAGCGTTGTAGTAGTGTGCGTGATCCCGCTAGACGGTGAAGTGCACACGAACGGCGGCGGGAAAGGCTACAGGCGAGTGTGAAATTGAGATAAGCATAGTAAAAGTATTTTCCGTGATCAAAATAGCAAGCTAATCGCTTCGTCATTTCATTTCACGCGCGAAAACGCCGCCAACCGGCTTCGAGAGCCCAAGCCGGACACAGGCCCGACGAGCAAGAAATGAAAACTGCGCACAAGCAAACAAGAACAGGAACAAAAGCAAGTAGCATTAAACATCAAGGGCAAAGCATTACAGATAAAGGCTAAACAACAAAGCAAAAGAGGGAAGTCCACAGGCGGACCTCCCCCGCAGAACTACAAGGCCGAGCCGGCAGAGTGCTCCCTAAGCGGTAGCCGTCGTCTTCCCGGACCCACCTATCTTCTTGCCAACCCAGTGCTTGATGCAGAGGGTGCCATCGAACACCTTCACGAAGAAGACGCCCTTGTCAAGCCGGAGACGGAAGCAGAGAATGAAGCCGGCTTCGAGCTCGTAGAAGTCAGCGAACTCGTCCCAACCCCTGACAAACTCCACCCNCTACCACGCCATCCTCGGGCGGCCGACGCTCGCCAAGTTCATGGCGGTACCCCACTACGCTTACCTCAAGATGAAGCTACCAGGCCCACGCGGGATCATCACCGTCGCCGGAGACTATAAACGCTCCATCGCATGCGCCTCCGACAGCGCGAAGGTGGCCGAGACCATGGTCTGCAACGAGGAAATGAAGCAATTCAAGCGCAAGGCTAGCGAGGAAAAGCTGGAGATCCCGGAGTCGGCCAAGCCGGCTGGCGAGTCGAACTTCCAGGCGGCCCGGGATACAAAGAAGATCTACTTCGACGACAACGACAAGTCCAAGTTCGTCTCCGTCGGGGCGAGCCTGGACCCCAAATAGGAAAGCGCGCTTGACGAGTTCCTCCGTGAGAACCGGGACATCTTCGCGTGGTCCCCCAAGGACATGCCTGGTGTACCGAGGGAACTCGCCGAGCACTCTCTTCACGTCCGGCCAGACGCCAAGCCGGTAAAACAATCCTTGCGACGCTTCGCGGAAGGAAGGAGACAGCTGATAGGAGAAGAAATAGCCCGGCTACTCGCAGCCGGATTCATCAAAGAAGTGCAACACACGGAGTGGCTAGCCAATCCGGTAATGGTGGAAAAGAAGAACAAGAAATGGCGGATGTGTATCGACTACACCCACCTCAACAAGGCTTGCCCTAAAGACCCCTTCGCATTGCCGCGCATCGACCAAGTGATCGACTCCACGGCCGGCTGCGACCTCCTCTCCCTCCTCGACGCCTACTCCGGCTACCACCAAATTCCGCTGAATCCGGACGACCAGCTCAAGACCGCCTTCATCACCCCATACGGCCCGTACTGCTACACCACTATGCCGTTCGGCCTGAAGAACGCGGGAGCAACATACCAGCGCTGCATGCAGAAATGCTTGCATGACCAAATCGGTCGCAACGCGCACGCCTACGTCGACGACGTCGTCATTAAGACCAAGGAGAAGCATACCCTCCTCCTCGACCTCAAGGAGACCTTCGACAACCTTCGCCGCTTCCAGATGAAGCTCAACCCGGAGAAATGCGTGTTCGGCGTTCCAGCCGGACAGCTACTCGGCTACCTTGTATCGGCACGAGGGATCGAGGCCAACCCGGAGAAAATCGCCGCCATCGACAACCAAGAAGCGTCAAGGACATCCAGAAGTTCGCCGGTTGCTTGGCTTCCCTTAGCCGCTTCATCAGCCGGCTCGGGGAGAAGGCTCTCCCGCTTTACCACTTACTGAAGAAAACGGACAAGTTCGTATGGAGCGACGCGGCCGATGCCACCTTCAAGGAACTCAAGCGGGCGATGGCCACCACCCCGGTCCTGGCACCTCCGACCCCAAAGGAGCCCATGCTCATGTACATTGCGGCCTCCAATCGAGTCGTCAGCGTGGTCCTAGTGGTGGAAAGAGACGAACCCGGCAAGCAGCAGCCGGTTCAGCGGCCAGTCTATTACCTCAGCGAAGTGCTCTCGCAATCAAAGCAAAACTACCCGCATTACCAGAAGCTCGTATACGGCGTGTACATGGCAACGAAGAAGCTGAAGCATTACTTTCAAGAGCACCCGATCAAAGTGATAAGCGATGCACCGCTTGCCGAGATCATAGGCAACAAAGACGCAACCGGCAGAGTTGCGAAATGGGCGATCAACCTGACGGCGCACGGAGTCGAATACGACAAGAGAACAGCGATCAAGTCGCAGGAGCTGGCAGACTTTTTTGCCGATTGGACGGAGACGGATCACATACCGCCGCCACCCGATTCCGGTGAGCATTGGCTCATGCACTTTGACGGTTCCAAAAGATATTGGGGACTCGGCGCCGGAGTCGTCCTCACCTCACCCAAGGGGGGCCGACTCGAGTACGTGCTACAGATCCACTTCACGGCGTCCAACAATGTAGCTGAGTATGAAGCTCTCGCGCACGGCCTCAAGCTCGCCAAGGCTATGAACATCAAGCGAATCCTCTGCTACGGCGACTCCGACTTGGTGGTCCAGCAGACCACTGGTCATTGGGACGCCAAGGACCCCAACATGGCCGCCTACCGCTTCTTCGTCCAGCAGCTCGCGGGATGCTTCGAAGGATGCGAGTTCCACCACATCCACCGCTCCAACAACGAGGCAGCCGACACCCTGGCGAACATTGGCTCTCTTCGCGAGGAAATCCCACCCGGCGTCGCCCTTGAGAAGCTCTACAAACCATCCATCACGCCGTGTCCCGGCTCTGATTCCATCCGGATGCCGCCGGGCACGGAGTCGGCTGGGCCGGCTCCAGGCGAGACGGAGCCCGTCGAGGTCCTTGTCATCGAAGCGGCGCCACCATGGACACAACCCTTCCTCGCCTACCTCGCCAACAACGAGCTTCCGGCGGACGAGCTCATCGCCAGGCAAATCAAACACCGGGCAAGCGCTTACACCATCATCAACAACGAGCTATACAAGCGCAGCGTATCCGGAATGTTTCAACGCTGCGTGAGCCAAGAAGAAGGAATCAGGATCCTCAAGGAGATCCATCAAGGCGAATGCGGTCATCACGCATCCTCAAGGGCAATCGTGGCTAAGGTGTTCAGGCACGGGTTCTATTGGCCGACTGCGCTGGCAGACGCGAACCAGCTGGTCCGACTTTGCAACGGCTGCCAACGATTCGCAACGCAGAAGCACACGCCGGCTTCGGCACTCAAGACAATTCCTATCACCTGGCCGTTTGCCGTCTGGGGGCTCGACATGGTTGGGCCACTGAGGAGATCCAGTGGAGGCATGACACACCTGCTGGTAGCGGTTGACAAGTTCACGAAATGGATTGAAGCCAAGCCGATCAAGAAACTGGACGGACCAACAGCAGTCAAGTTCTTCAAAAGCATCATCTACCGCTTCGGCTACCCCAACAGCATCATCACGGACAACGGGACAAACTTCGTCAAGGGAGAATTCGCCAAGTTCTACGGCAGGACCGGCATCCGGCTCGACGTGGCCTCCGTCGCGCATCCGCAGTCGAACGGGCAGGTCGAGCGAGCAAACGGCCTCATCCTATCCGGCATCAAGCCTCGGCTGCTTGAACCGCTCGAGCGCGCAGCCGGCGCATGGGAAGAGGAACTACCTTCCGTCCTCTGGAGCCTAAGGACAACCCCGAACCGCTCAACCGGCTTCACCCCCTTCTTCCTCGTCCACGGAGCTGAAGCCGTCATGCCAACAGACATCGAGCACGATGCGCCCCGGATCGTGCTATACACGGAGGCACAAGCTAAGCAAGCCTACGAAGATGGAATGGACCTGCTCGAGGAAGCACGCCAGCTTGCCGAATCAAGGTCGGCAATGTACCAGCAACAACTACGCAACTATCACAGTCAGCGCATCAAGCACGTCCACTTTCGTGAAGGCGATCTCGTGCTACGGCTCATCCAGGACACCAAAAACATGCACAAGTTGTCGTCGCCATGGGAAGGACCATTCATCGTCAGCAAAGCACTCATCAACGATGCTTACTACCTCATCGACGCCCGCGAGCACAAGAAAGACACGATGGACAAGGAAGGCGATGAAACGGAAAGGCCATGGAACGCGTCACTCTTGCGTCGATTCTACACTTGAGAGAGAACAATGTATGTATCACCCATGCTATCAATAAAAGAAACGAGAATGATGAACACATGAGCAGTTTTTCGCAACTTTTTCCGCATTTTTCTTTCCGGTTCTTCCGGCAGCCGGCAAGCTTGCCTTTAGCGGCCGTGTAGCGTGACTAACCCCTAAACGGCTAACTCTTCGAATCCGGTTAAGGCCGGCAAGAGAACAAGCTGGAGGGGGCCAACAACGTGAAAAACGCATAAAGGGAAGTCTCGCCGGCTGAAATAATAATGTTCCATAAACTCGGCCAAGCCGGCAGTCGGCAACCGCGTCTCTTATTACGGATGACTAGCTGCACAACGCTAAACGGCTAACTCTTCGAATCCGGTTAAGGCCGGCAAGAGAATAAGCTGGAGGCTGAGTGTATGCGAAAGACGTAAGAAGCAGAAGTCGTTACCGGCTGAGAAAACTCTGGCCTAACAAACCGGACCCTAGCGTTATAGTAGTGTGTATGATCCCGCTAGACGGTGAAGTACACATGAACGGCGGCGGGAAAGGCTACAGGCGAGTGTGAAGTTGAGATAAGCACAGTAAGAGTATTCTCCGTGATCATAATAGCAAACTAATCGCTTCGTCATTTCATTTCACGCGCGAAAACGCCGCCAACCGGCTTCGAGAGCCCAAGCCGGACACAGGCCCGACGAGCAGGAAATGAAAACTGCGCACAAGTAAACAAGCACAGGAACAAAAGCAAGTAGCATTAAAACATCAAGTGCAAGGCCTTACAGATAGAAGCGGAACAACAAAACAAAAGAGGGAAGTCCACAGGCGGACCTTCCCCGCGCAACTACAAGGTCGAGCCGGCAGAGCTCCCTAAGCGTCATCCGTCGCCTTCCCGGATCCACCTATCTTCTTGCCAACCCAGTGCTTGATGCAGAGGGTGCCGTCGAACACCTTCACGAAGAAGACGCCTTTGTCACGCCGGAGGCGGAAGCAGAGAATGAAGCCGGCCTCGAGCTCGTAGAAGTCAGTGAACTCGTCCCAACCCCTGACAAACTCCACCCTGTTGACAACAGCATTACCCTCCACCTGGGAGGTGAACCGGACGGTTGCGTTCCAGGGACCCTGGGAAGCACCCTCACGGAAGAGCTTGAACTTGAAGTGGCCAACGCCTGGCAGTGCGTCGGCGAAGGCAACGGGAAGCCTCTGCACTGGCCCAGTAACTGGCGAGTGCAAGATCATGAGGAATTCCCCGATGGGGAACACACCCCAGGCGGGGCTCCGCGGATTCTCCAAGGAATCGGAGGAGGCGGAAGACAGCTCCGCGCTGTCTTCCTCGCTGTCGGCGCCAGCAGAGGGAGCATACTTAGGAATCGGGTCAAAACCCGGAGGGGGAAGAATAGGGGTGGCTTCCTCCTCGCTCGACGAGTCATGAAGAACAAGGAGGTTCTTGGCACGACTAACGCCGGAGCCGCTGACGCCACCGACAGCACCAGCCTTCTTTGAGCCAGCGCGGCTGCCGCCCCTGCCGCGGCCAGCGCTACTACCGGCGGCAGCGGAGGCGGCCGTCTTTCCGCGCCCTCGACCGCCTCTCTTGGGGGGACGACCGCGCGGACGTTTCGCCGGAGGCGCAGCGATGGTCTCCTCAGCTGCAACATCCAAAGGCTCAGACTTCACCATGGCAAACCTGCGAGGGAACAATAGGAGGAAGACGAAGAGAGAGCAAGAAGGCGTAAGCAAGAAGGAAGAAAACGGTCGGGTTTTATAGCAGAAGCAAAGGGACAACGTGGGAGACCCAACCGTCACCCACGATCCCACGATCTACACGTGGCAACGAAACCCAGACGACAAGACCCTTCAGTAACTGCAACCGGGTCCACGCATAGAAGCCGAGGAGGCAAGGCCAAGCCGTCGGCCGGCATAAAAATACCCGGGGGCTGCGCACCCGCCAAGGCGGCTGCCCAGACCCGGATGAATATATAAATCACCCCAAGTCACGGACTCGGGGGCTGCGAAGCCGTCAGCCGGCAAAAAAATACCCGGGGGCTGCGCACCCGCCAAGGCGGCTGCCCAGACCCGGATGAATATATAAATCACCCCAAGTCACGGACTCGGGGGCTGCGAAGCCGTCAGCCGGCAAAAAGATGCCCGGGGGCTGCGCACCCGCCAAGGCGGCTGCCCAGACCCGGATGAATATATAAATCACCCCAAGTCACGGACTCGGGGGCTGCGAAGCCGTCAGCCGGCAAAAAGATACCCGGGGGCTGCGCACCCGCCAAGGCGGCTGCCCAGACCCGGATGAATATATAAATCACCCCAAGTCACGGACTCGGGGGCTGCCAAGCCGTCGGCCGGCATAAAAATACCCGGGGGCTGCGCACCCGCCAAGGCGGCTGCCCAGACCCGGAGGAATATATAAATCACCCCAAGTCACGGACTCGGGGGCTGCGAAGCCGTCAGCCGGCAAAAAGATTCCCGGGGGCTGCGCACCCGCCAAGGCGGCTGCCCAGACCCGGACGCATAACTAAATCACCCCAAGTCACGGACTCGGGGGCTGCGAAGCCGTCAGCCGGCAAAAAGATTCCCGGGGGCTGCGCACCCGCCAAGGCGGCTGCCCAGACCCGGACGCATAACTAAATCACCCCAAGTCACGGACTCGGGGGCTGCGAAGCCGTCAGCCGGCAAAAAGATTCCCGGGGGCTGCGCACCCGCCAAGGCGGCTCCGCAGACCCGGACGCATAACTAAATCACCCCAAGTCACGGACTCGGGGGCTGCACGACATAACGACGACAGAAGAAAAGCGAAAGGCGAACAAAAAACGGGAAATTTTGACCCGGCTAGATGCTCAAGCCGGCCCAAAATTCGGGGGCTAGGCATGGTGATTATCATCACCAAAACAAACACGAACCCCGGTACAAAGGCCCAGCAGCCACAGAGAAAACGACACTCACGATAAGCAGTCAACAACAGGAAGCAGAATAGCGAATCTTTACAAGTTACACCCGGCATCCCGGGGAAGCAAGCAAATCAGGCAATAGAAGCATCAGCAGCGTCGCCGGCTCCAGTATCTTCAGTTGGCTGCGGCGCCAAGGACGGCTCAGCGGGCACAAGCTCCGTCAGGTCCACCGCCTCGGCAATTCGCCCTGAGGCTATGGCGATTTCCGGACGCAGCCTTGCGAGGGAGGTCCCTGTGCGGAAGCCATCCAATAGCCTGCTCATCAGCACGCCAGGATACCACGACTTCACCAACGCCAGTGCCATGTCGGTGCCTCCGCGCGCCGCCATCTCCACCTGCTCGTTGATGCCAATTGGTGCCCCTTCAAGCTGAGTAGAAAAATCGTGGAGAGCGGCTGGCAAGGGAGCATCCGGCCACAGGTTCTCAAGCACACTGCCGGCTGCCTCCTTCAACCGGTTGAACTCCTGGCCGAATCGAAGAAGACGGGAGGCGGTAGTCGGAGCAGACCCGGCAGCGGCACCAGAGGACTCCGGTCGGGAGTGTGCCGAGGCAGCATCTTTTTGGATTTGCGCGTCTACCTCGGGATAGAGGCCTGCATTTCAAACCAATGAGGCCGAGTAGAAGACCCAAAGCAAGAAACCAAGGAGAAAGGAGACTTTACTTACCGAGGATCAACTCGTTCACGCGTTCAACCTCCTTGACCAGGCCGCCCACCAGCTGTTCCTGCTCAAGCTCGCGCGCCTTGGCCGCCTGGACGACCCTGTCGCTGTTCTCGACGGAAGCCTTCAGCAGACCCCTCAGCTCGGTCGCATTCGCGCGAAGGGACTCAATCTCGCTCTGCTTCAGGCGCACGGCTTCCCGCAGTTTCGCCGCCTCCTCGTCCAGCCGGACGACCTCGAGGCGGCGCTCTTCTGACACCTTTTCCGTCGCCTGGAGATCTGTCTTGGCCAAGGTCAGGGCGGCGTCCTTCTCCTTCAGCCGCGTCTCCAAGCCGGCGCGGGAGGTGGTGTCACCTGTGGAGACCCAATCATCGTCAAGCCAAGACATGCAACAGAAAAACGTAGAACGGCAGGACAGAGGGTGCGAGCGAGAAAAGAAGCTAGACCTTTGGCCGCCTTGAGCTCTCACTTGAGCAATGCTGCCTCCCTAGCCGCCTCGGCAAAGCCTTGCTCTATGGAGGAGCGGAGCAATGTTACGTTGGCCAAGTTCTCTCTGGCCGTCTGCTCCGCCAGTGCGGCAAGGGGAATCCTCCCCGAAGCGTCGGGCAGAGCCGGCACCGGCCCGGTGTACGGCGGAGAAGATACCAGGATCGACTGACGAGGACCCGGGAGCGAAGCCGTCGCCTCCTCAATGGCCCTGCCCTTGGCCGTCTCGGCCACCACCGAGGAAGGAGTAGGGAAGGCGAGATACCCGGCCCCGGCGCCGGGCCGAGGAACTATTTGGAAGGCGTCCACTGACACCTCGGCGCCACCAGCCGGAGGTGGAGGGGTGGAGTCGACCACAGGATGAACAGCGCTCGTCGACATCGGGTCGACCACCCCCATGTCCGCCGTCACCGTCGCCGCTTCTGAAGGCAGGTTAGCCGCTTGCGCCGCAGGGACCTCGGTAGCAGGCACCGAGGCCGACTCCACCACTACGACAACTACCGTCTCCGCTATTGGAAGCGGCGCCCTATGAATTAAGGAAAGCGTCACCACCAAGTACAAGTAACAAGATTTCCACCACGAGACGAAGTCGTACCCGTCACACGAGCCCAGGACTCTGGCCGTCCTCCTCCTCCTCAAGCGCATCGGTGGGGGGGACGGCGCAGCGTCGGATGGGCGCTTCACGCCTCCGGAGGGCACTTCCATGCCCTTCGCAGGAATGGCGGAGCCGTCAACCGACCGCTCCGCGCTAGCCGGCATCACTTCAGCCCCAGCGCCGACCTCCGCGATCTTGCGGGCGTCCGCGCTTGCTCCCGCTCTCTCCTCAGCCGCCTTAGCGGCCGCTGGCTGCTTTGCGGCCGCCTGGGCGTCCATCGACGCCCGGATCAGATCCGCCTGCGCCAGCTCCACGTAAATAGCTTTCTCCATATCCTCGATACCCGAGTCATAACCAAGAACAATAGGAGGAGAAAGATTAACCACCTGGGTGCGGGTCTTGTCGGCGGCGGGTTCTGCCCTCTCCGTGTCCGCCGCCTTCGTCCTCTCCTCATCCTCCCTCGAGGCTAGCAGCTGCTCCATGGTCATACCAATGTCAGACGTCTCCAAAGCCAAAACAGCCTGCGTCGTTTGAGCATAAAACTCCCTCTCCAAATCACCCGGGTTCAAATCATAAATAAAATCACCACCGGGAGCACGACCAATCACCTCGTCTTTGGCCCCACCAGTCAGGGCATCCTCCTCCGCCATCTTGGCGTTGACCTCGGCCCGGATCTCGGCCATGATCTCATCCGCCCTGGCCTCGGCCACAACCGTCTCCGCCGTCGGTCTTCCGGCTGGCGACAAGCCGGCCGTGGTAGGCCGGGGTGACGTCGAAGCCAACTTCTTGGCGGGCAGCACGCCCCGCTTCTCGAACGCGCCCTTCCGCTTGGGTGGCGCGGCATTCGCGTCGACATCGGCGGCCGACTTCGACCGCCTCTCCCTCACGATCCGCCGGGTGAGGACCACCTTCTTCCGCGCCGCCGCCTCCAACTCCTTGGTCCGGCGGGAGGATATCGCCGGTTTGGAGGCTGGCACGGAGGAAGAACCTTCAGAGTCCGGCTCAGAACTGCTGGAAAGATTCACTACCAGGCGCGTCACGTCATCAGTTTGCCCGGTGACTCCGGGCTCGGGAGACTTACCACGTGGCGGCAAGACCGGAGGCCGGACGACATGCTCGAGGTCCTCGTCCCGGTCGGCTGCTGGGTCGGAGTCGGAACTGGCAGAGGGGACAGGACTCGTTGCGGTGTGGGCAGCGTCGTCATCGCCTCCGTCTTCCTCACCAGCCTCGGCACCCCCACTGGACAATTCGGTGGAGTCGCCGCGCCCATCCGAACCGGCGCGGTCGTCGCCGCCCGACTCTTCATCAGCGGTGGCATCTGTTTCTCCTCCCGCCTGTTCGTCGGCGGAATTCTCCGCCGTCTCCAACAACCTCGTCAGCGCCTTGGTGAAGGGACCGCTGACGTCGGGCTCGAAGATGACTTCGAGGTCTTCCGCCCGTTGGAGGTCGCAAAGCTGCGCAATAGGCCGACTAGGTCAGGCGGCAGCCGGACAAATGAATTGAAGACGGACAAGAGAGCAAAGACTAACCACCGGAGCCGGCGCCGAATGGGTGAAAGGATTGCACCCGAAATCCCAGCCTTCCTCGACCCTGTCGGTGACGAGACGGGAAGCCCATTTACGGAGGGCCTTTGGCTTCGGCAACTCCAAGTAGGCCCGGATGCCGGAATAGAAGCACATCTTGTGTGGACGCGCCCGCAGCGGATACAACCGCCTCGACAGCCACGCCATGGTTAGGTCCCTGGATGTTAGGCCGTCCCCCACCAGCTCCTTCAGCCGGTTGAACAAGATACTCTCAAGAACCGAGTCCACAGGCGGCTTCCGGAGCCAGGACTTGGAAGCCGGCAGCTCACTAGAGAAGGCCGGAAGGCCGATTCGGTCGACGTCCGAGAGATTCTGGACGTAGAAGTAGGAGTTCTGCCACTTCTTAACAGACTCCGGCAGGCTAATCTTGGGCAGCGGCGTATTCCTCACACTGATAGAGACGCTGCCGCAGACGCGTTGCACCCCGGCAGTCGCTTGAGACCGCAAGAAGAAGAACATGCCAAAGATCTCCATGCTGGGCCAGAGGCCCAAGTACGCCTCGCACAGCGTGACGAAGCAGGACAGTTGGGTGATGCAGTTCGCCCCCAGATGATGGGGCTGCAGCCCGTAGAAGCGCAGGAATTCTGCGAAGAAGGAACTCACGGGAAGCCCCAATCCTCGCTGCAGATGCGCTGTGAATACGACAACCTCGCCGTTTTTGGGCTCTGGCGAAATTTCCCCTTCGGGGGGCACGCGGGCTTCCACATCGCCCGTCGCCCCCAAGAACTTGCCCCGGCGGAACTTCCATAGGTATTCCTCATCCACGACGGAGCCCATCCATGATCCCGAGCTCGCCATGAAGGTTCGGTTTCCCGTCGCGAGATACGCGAATGCGAGGAAGGCACGCACGAGAAAGGAGATGAACAAGAGCAAGGAAGCGCAAGAAGCAAGCGGAGGAGACGAGATAAGAATGGGGAGCGGTATCTCCAGCCGTTCCCCCTCTTTCCACTTTGAAAGCAGGGCAGGCGGAACCGCCCCGCCAGTCACGCCGCGTGGCGGGCAACCGCGCCACGCTTTCCGCAGACGATCCCGAAAGCAGGCAGTTGCCATAGAAAATCCTGCCCGGAGAAGCCGAGGCGACGTACACCAGGCCTCGGGCAGAACACCAACGGCTCCCCGAAGCGGCGAAACGTGGATGACGTAAGCCACGACCTAAGCCACCAAGCCGGCCACTCCGGACCACAGAGACCTATTGATCCGGCTCCACGTAGCCGGACGAATCAACAAATACTTCGACAGTGTACGACCAAGGACAGGAGTACCCGTGAGTCCCTCCCCACGAGCACGTTTCAGATCCATCCGGCCTCGGTTCCAGCCGACGCCAACTCCAACCTCGACATCTCAACCGCGATGTTCAAGACAGGGGAGAAGATCGAGAAGCCTTCCCAGCGAGCTAGCAAGACTCCACGATCTCGGGGGCTAGTGTCGGGGATATGAACCCCGGATATCCCTAAGGGGTCCATTTCTTCAGAACTCCATGGGCCGGCTACGCAAGTGCCGGCTGCGACGCGCCGCCTAGAACCAGCCGGATGAAGCAAGCCGCCTCGTCTACCCGGAGGCGGACGACCGGCTAAGCTCAAGCCGGACGTACCAACCGACAGCTCCGTACAAGTGGGACAGGATCGTGTAACCGCTGTCGGGCATCTCCTGTACCGAATCATGACAACGGGTTTCAGCCGGCTCATAGAGTAGTGATGTCATAGGGGCAAATATGTAACTTCCTTGTAACCCAAAAACCCTAGCTGCTGCCTATATAAAGCATGCAGGGGCCTCCTGCGCGAGGCAGACGCAGAAGGGAGGAAAAAGCAACTTAGCATCATCTCCTACCTCGAGCCGGCTGGGACCTTCAGCCGGCCACCACCCGAAACAGCTCAAGGAGCTCCATTGTAGCCCGATTTTGTGATTAATCAATAAGAACAAGAAGAGCAGGACGTAGGGGTGTTACCTCCACGAGGAGGGCCCCGAACCTGGGTAACTGACGTGTGTTTGCATGTTTGTTGCCCAATCCCGCGCGAGCATCCGATCGTCGCCTGCCCCGCATTCTTTTCCATCTCTGATGGATATGCCGTGCTACCCACCACGACACGCGGCCAGCGCTGCTACCGGCAGCAACGGCGGCGACTGCCTTCCCTCGTCCTCGTCCGCCTTTCTTAGGAGGACGGCCGCGAGGACGTTTTGCCGGAGGCGCAGCGTCGATCTCCTCGGGAGCAATGTCCATAGGCTCGGACTTCACCATGGTGGAGCTACGAAGGAACAAGAATAAGAAGGCGAAGGGGGAGCAGGGAAGCGCAAGTGAGGAAGAAGGAAGAAAACTGCCAAGCTTTATAGCACAAGCAGGGGACAACGTGGGAAACCCAACCGTCACCCCACGATCCCACGACCTACACGTGGCAATGAAACGCAGATGATGGAACTTTTCAGTAACTATAGCCGGGTCCACGCACAGAAGCCAAGAAGGCAAGCCCAAGTCGGCATAACCTATACCCGGAGTCTGCGCACCCGCCAAGCCGGCTGCCTAGACCCGGAAGCATTCAAACACCCCAAGTCACGGACTCGAAGGCTGCCAAGCCGTTAGCCGGCATAAAATTCCCGGGGGCTGCGTAGCTGGCAAGCCGGTTCCGCAGACCCGGACGTATATCTATATCACCCCGAGTCACGGACTCGGGGGCTGCCAAGCCGTTAGCCGGCATAAAATTCCTGGGGGCTGCGCAGCCGGCAAGCCGGTTCCGCAGACCCGGACGTATATCTATATCACCCCGAGTCACGGACTCGGGGGCTGCCAAGCCGTTAGCCGGCATAAAATTCCCGGGGGCTGCGCAGCCGGCAAGCCGGTTCCGTAGACCCGGACGTATATCTATATCACCCCGAGTCACGGACTCGGGGGCTGCCAAGCCGTTAGCCGGCATAAAATTCCCGGGGGCTGGGCAGCCGGCAAGCCGGTTCCGCAGACCCGGACGTATATCTATATCACCCCGAGTCACGGACTCGGGGGCTGCCAAGCCGTTAGCCGGCATAAAATTCCCGGGGGCTACGCAGCCGGCAAGCTGGTTCCGCAGACCCGGACGTATATCTATATCACCCCGAGTCACGGACCCGGGGGTTGCCACGCCGTCAGCCGGCATAAAATACCCGGGGGCTGCGCAGCCGGCAAGCCGGCTCCGCAGACCCGGACGCAAAACTACATCACCCCAAGTCATGGACTCGGGGGCTGCATGACATCACGACGATGGAAGAAAAACGCAAGACAAATAAAGAGCATGAAATTTCGACCCGGGTCGATGCTCAAACCGGCCCAAAATTCGGGGGCTAGGCATGGTGACTATCATCACCAAAACAAGCACAATGGCCCAACAATCACAAGAACAATAACATCTGAAGACAGCAAGCAGTATGACAAAAGACAATCATCAGTATAGAATACAGCAAGTTCAACAATTACACCCGGCATTCCGGGGGAGCAAACAAGTCAGATGGTAGCGGCGTCAGTAGCAGCAGCAGCGTCGCCGGCTCCAGTGTCCTCAACCGGCCGTGGCGCCGAAGACGGCTCAGCAGGCACCAACTTCGTCAGGTCCACCGCCTCGGCAATCCGCCCTGAGGCGATGACGATCTCCGGACGCAAATCCGCGAGGGACGTTCCCGTGCGAAATCCATCCACTAGCCTGCTCATCTACAGGCCCGGGTACCATGACTTCACCACGGCCAGTGCCATGTCGGTGCCTCCGCGCGCCGCCATCTCCACCTGCTCGTTGATGCCAGCTGGCGCCCCTTCAAGCCGGGCGGACAAATCATGGAGGGCAGCGGGCAAAGGAGCATCCGGCCACAGGTTCTCGAGCACGCTGCCAGCTGCTTCTTTCAATCGATTGAACTCCAGGCCGAATCGGAGAAGACGGGAGATGGCAGTCGGAGCAGACCCGGCAACAGCGCCAGAGGACTCCGGTCGGGAATGAGCCGAGGCAGCATCTCTCCGGATTTGCGCGTCTACCTCGGGATAAAGGTCTGCATTTCAAACCGGTGAGGCCGAGTAGAACACCCCGAGCAAGAAATCAAGGAGAAAGAGACCTCACTTACCGAGGATCAGTGCGTTCACGCGCTCAACCTCCTTGACCAGGCCGCCCACCAGCTGCTCATGCTCAAGCTCACGTGCCTTGGCCGCTTGGACGATCTGGTCGTTGGCCTCGACGGAATCCTTTAGCAGAATCCTCAGCTCGACCGCATTCTCGTGGAGTGACTCAATCTCGCTCTGTTTCCGCCGCTCAGCTTCCCGCAGTTTCACCGTTTCCTCGTCCAGCCGGACGACCTCGAGGCGGCGCTCCTCCGACGTCTTTCCCGCCGCCTGGAGATCGGCCTTGGCCAAGGCCAGGGCGGCGTCCCTCTCCTTCAGTTGCCTCTCCAAGCCGGTGCGGGAGGCGGTGTCGCCTGTGGAGATCCGATCATCATCAAGCCAAGACGTGCAAGAAAGAATGTACAACGACAAGACAGAGGACGTGAGCAAGAAAGAAAACCGAACCTTTTGCCGCCTCAAGCTCTCGCCTGAGCAGAGTCGTCTCCTTGGCCGCCTCAGCAAAACCCTGCTCTATGGAGGAGCAGAGCAACGTTATGTTGGCCAAATTCTCCTTTGCCGTCTGCTCCGCCAGCGCGGCGAGGGGAATCCTCCCCGATGCGTCGGGCCGGGCCGGCACCGGCCCAGAATACGGCGGAGAAAACACCAAGACCGACTGGCGAGGACCAGGGAGCGAAGCCGTCACCCCGCAATGGCCTTGTCCTTGGCCGTCTCGGCCACCGACGAGGAAGGAGTGGGGAAGGCGAGGCTCCGACCCCGGCGCCGGGCCGGAGAACTATCTGGAAGGAGTCCACCGACGCCTCAACATCACCTGCCGAAACTGGAGGGTTGGAGTCGACCGCGGGGGGAACGGCGCTTGCCGACACCGGGTCGACCGCTTCCACATCTGCTGTCGCCATCGCCGCCTCTGGAGGCGGATAAGCCGCCTGTGCCACAGGGGTCTCGGTGGCAAGCACCAAGGCCGACTCCACCACCGCGACGGGCGCCGTCTCCACTATCGGAAGCGGCGTTCTACAAAACGAAGAAAGCGTCACCACCAAGTACAAGCTGCAAGATTTCTACCACAAGACAAGGACTTACCCGTCGCATCAGCCCAGAGCCCTGGGTGTCCTCCTCTTCAGGCGCTTCGGCGGGGGAGCCGGCGCATCGTCGGACAGGCGCTTCACGCTTCCGGAGGGCACCTCTCCGCCCTCCGCTGTAACGGCAGGATCGTCAATCGGCCGTTCCACCCGGGCCGGTACTACTTCAACCTCTGCACCGGCCTCCGCGGTTTTGCCGGCATCTGAGCCCGCTCCCGCCTTCTCCTCAGCTGCCTCGCAGCCGCCTGGGCGTCCATCTCCGCCACGATCAAATCCGCCTGCGCCAGCTCCGCATAAATAGCTTTTTCCATATCTTCAATGACCAAGTCATAACCACAATCAACAGCAAGAGCAGAATTAACCACCTGGACACTAGTTCCACCAGCGAGGGATTTCGCCCTCTCCGTTCCAGCCGCCTCTGCCTCCGCCTTCTCCTCGTCCTCCCCTGAGGTCATCAACTGCTCCACCGTCAGACCAGCATCAGGCGCTCCCAAGGCCGATTCCGCATGTGTCAGCCGAGCATAAAACTCCTTCTCCAAATCACCCGGATTCAAATCATAAATGAAATCACCACCGGAAGCACGACCAATCACCTCATTGTTGGCCCCACCAGCTGGGACATCCGCCTTCTCCGCCATTCTGGCGTCGACTTCGGCCCTGATGTGGGCCACAATCGCGTCCGCCTGGGCCTCCGCCGAAGGTTTCCCGGCGGGCATCAAGCCGGCCGTAGTAGGCCGGGACGACGAAGAAGCCAACTTTTTGGCGGGCAGCACGCCCCGCCCCTCGAACGTGCCCCTCCGCTTGCGGGGCACGGTGCTTGCATCAACATCGGCAGCCGACTTCGACCGCCTCTCATTCAGGATCCGCCGGGGAAGAACCACTTTCTTCTTCCGCGCCGCCGCCTCCAACTCCTTGGTCCTGCGGGAGGACATCGCCGGCTTGGAGGCTGGCACGGAAGAGGAACCTTCAGAGTCCGGCTCGGAACCGCTGGAAAGATCTACTACCACGCGCACTACATCATCAGTTTACCCGGCGGCGCCAGACTCAGGAGACTTACCGCAAGGCGGCGAGACGGGAGGAGGGACGTCGCGCTCGAGGTCCTCGTCCCGTTCGACTGCCGAATCAGAGCCGGAGCCGGCGGAGGGGACAGGGCTCATTGCGGTGCGGGCGGCGTCGCCATCACCTCCGCCCTCTTCACCAACATTGGCGCCCCCACCGGATGACTCGGTGGTGTCACCGCGCCCATCCGGGCCGGCGCGGACGCCATCGCCCGATTCATCTTCAGCGGCGGCGTCTGTGTCTCCCCCCGCCTGTGCGTCGGCGGAATCCTCCTCCAACAAGGCCATCAGTGCCTTGGTGAAGGGACCACTGACGTCGGGCTCGAAGACGACTTCGAAGTCCTCAACCCTCTGGAGCTCGCAAAGCTGCACAACAGGCCGACTGAGTCAGGCGGCAGCCGGACGAAAGAATTGAAGACGGACAAGAATGCAAGGACTAACCTCAGGGGCACGTTCCGAGCGGGTGAACGGCTCGAACCCGAAATCCCATTCCTCCTCGACCCTGTCGGTGATGAGGCGGGAAGCCCACTTGCGGAGGCCCCTCTGATTCGGCAACTCCAAGCAGATCCGGCTGGGATCCCGGATGCCGGAGTAGAAGCACATCTTGTGCGGGCGTGCCTGCAGCGGATATATCCGCCTCGACAGCTACGTCAGGGTCAGGTCCCTGGACGTTAGGCCGGCCGCCACCAACACCTTCAGCCGGCTAAACAAGACATTCTCGAGAGCCCCATTCATAGGCGGCTTCCGGAGCCAGGACCTGGGCGCCGGCAGCGAGTTGGAGAAGGCTGGAAGGCCGATCCGGTCGGCGTCAGTAAGATTCCGGATGTAGAAGTAGGTACTTTGCCACTTGTTGATGGAATCAGGCAGGTTGATCTTGGGCAGCGGCGTATTCTTCGCGCTAATGGAGACGCCACCACAGTCGCGCTGCTGCCCGGCGGTCGTCTGAGACCGCAGGAAGAAGAACATGCCGAAAATCTCCATACTGGGCTAGATGCCCAAATACGCCTCGCACAGCACGACGAAGCAGGACAGCTGGGTGATGCAATTTGCCCCCAGATGATGGGGCTGCAGCCCGTAGAAGCGCAGAAATTCCACGAAGAAGGAACTCACCGGGAGCCCCAGTCCCCGCTCCAAATGTGCGGAAAACACGACGACCTCGTCCTTCTTGGGCGCCGGAGAAACTTCCCCTTTAGGGGGGGCGCGGGCTCCCACGTCGCCCGTCATCCCCAAGAACTTCCTCCGACGGAGCTCCCAGAGGAATGCGTCGTCCACGGTGGAGCCCATCCACGCGCCCGAGCTCGCCATGGAAGATCGGTTTCCCGTGGTGAGAGAGGCGAATGCAAGGGCGACAAGAGCGAAAGAGAGAATGGCCGAGAATTTCGGAATGGTAACCCCGGCCGCCCCTCCTTTTTTCCACTTTAAAGGCGAGGCAGGCGGAACCGTCCCGCCCGTCGCGCCGTGTGGCAGGCAAACGTGCCGCACTTTCCGCAGAGGATCCCACGAGCGAACCGTTGCCACAGAGAATCCTGCCCGGCGAAGCCGAGGCGACATGCGCCAGGCCTCGGGCAGAACACCAACGGCTCCCCAAGGCGGCAGGTCGTGGCCGACGTAAGCCACGACCCGAGCCTTCGAGCCGGCCGTCCCAGACCGCAAATATCTACGGATCCCGCACCACGAAGCCAAGCTAGTCAACGACAACTTCGACGATAGACAGCCAAGATCGGAAGTGCCCGAGGAGCTTACCCCGCGGGCAAGTTTCGGTTTCGCCCGGCTTTGGTTCCAGCCGGCACCGACTCCAACCTCGACGTTTCGACCGCAAGGTTCAAGACAGAGGTGAAGATCGAGAAGTCTTCCCAGCAGGCTAGCAAGGCTGCACGATCTCGGGGGCTAGTGTCGGGGATATGAACCCCGGATATCCCAAAGAGACCTATTCCTTCAACTCCCCGCAGGCCGGCTGAACAAGTGCCGGCTGCGCAGTGCCTCCTGAAACTCGCCGGATGAAGCAAGCCGGCTGCATTTACCCGGATGCGGACGTCCGGCTGGGCTGAAGCCGGACACACCACCCGACAGCTCCGTACGAGTGGGTCCGATCCGTATAACCGCTCTGAGTGAACAGTACCCCTTGTCGGGCATCTCCTGTACCAAATCATGACAACGATCTCCAGCCGGCTCAAGAAGTAGTGATGTCATAGGGACAAACTTGTAACTTCCCTGTAACCCAAAACCCTAGCCCGCTGCCTATATAAAGCGGGCTAGAGCCTCCTGCGCGAAGAAGGCAGGCAAGTGACGAAGAACACACGAGAGACACACAAGCAACCGGAGCACCACGTAGTATCAACTTCGACCTCCAGCCGGCTGCCACCTGAAACAGCTCAAGGAGCACCATTGTAGCCCGATTCTGTGATCAAGCAATAAGAACAAGAAGAGCAGGACGTAGGGGTGTTACCTCCTCAAGGAGGGCCCTGAACCTGGGTAACTAGCGTGTGTTTGCGTGCTTGTTGCCCAATCCCGCGCGAGCATCCATCGTCGCCTGCCCCACAATCTTTTCCATCTCTGATGGATATGCCGTGCAACCCACCACGACAGGGACTCCTTGGGAGGACTCGGGGACTCGCCAGCCTATATCGGGCGTGGTGATGTCTGTTGATGCAATGGAAATCGACGAGCCTGTACTCGACACTCGCCCGGTACCGGCATGGGCACAACCCATCATGACGTTCATGTTGGATGGCAGTCTACCGAAGGATGAGGTCTCGGCCAGACAGATCCAGAGGCGATCCAAGTCCTTCACCATTATCAACCATGAGCTATACAAGAGAAGTGTGACCACTGTGCTTCAGCGCTGTGTCGAGCCAGAGGAAGGAGAAAAGATTCTCCGAGATATTCATCAGGGGGAGTGCGGTCATCACGCCTCTTCCCGAGCCATAGTGGCTAAGGCATTCCGGTATGGGTTTTACTGGCCCAGTGCTTTGCAGTAGGCAGAGGACATTGTCCGGAAGTGTGAAGGGTGTCAGAGATTCGCCCACAAAATTCATATGCCGGCGTCAGCTCTCAAAACTATCCCCATCACTTGGACATTTGCAGTATGGTGCCTGGATATGGTGGGACCATTCAAGCCAGCCCGAGGTAACATGACTCACATCCTGGTGATGGTGGACAAGTTCACCAAGTGGATTGAGGTAAAACCGATCAGAAAATGCGATGGGCGCACAGCCGTGTCATTCCTAAAGGATATTATCCTAAGGTATGGTCACCCGCATAGCATTATCACGGATAATGGCACCAATTTCGCCGAGAGAGCCTTTGCTCGGTTTTGCCAGGAAAAGAGAATCCGGCTAGACTTGGCATCGCTTGCACATCCGCAGTCCAATGGACAAGTGGAAAGATCAAATGCCCTAGTCTTATCCGGCATCAAATCCCGGCTAATTGAGCCACTGTTGCGTGCTCCGGTTTGTTGGCTGGATGAGATCTCGGCGGTACTGTGGAGTCTAAGGACTACCCCGAATCGCTCCACTGGTTACACGCCATTCTTCCTGGTTTACGGAGCAGAGGCAGTTTTGCCACCGACATAGAGCATGACTCGCCAAGAGTCGCATTATATACCGAGTCTGAGGCGAAGAAAGCCCGGGAAAATGATGTCGATCTGCTCGAGGAAGCACGAGAATTGGCATTGTCCAAGTCATCGATATATTAGCAGAATCTCCGATTCTATCATAGCCGGAAAGTAAATCCTCGCAAGTTCCGAGAAGGAGACTTGGTGCTTAGGCTTGTGCAGCGCACCGCCGGGATGCACGAGTTATCACCTCCCTGGGAAGGGCCATTTATCGTGAGCAAGGCTCTGAACAACGATGCATACTATCTTATTGATGCTTAGGCGCAGGTGAAGAACAGGATGGACAGATCCAGAGAGGAGACCAAACGACCTTGGAATGTAGCTCTTCTTCGCCCTTTTTACTCTTAAGGAATCATTGTATGTATCTCGAAACCCTGAAATGAAATGTCGGCACCCCAAAATGAAACTCGGGGACTGCCTTGCTGTGAATTCTGTGTTTGTATGCATGCTTATCTCTGTTTCCTGTATGTCGGATGGCTCCAAAAATCGTGTTTCCATGATTGCAAGTATTGTATGCTCTGTCTTTGTGATTTTGTGACCCGAATGCCAAAGAAACCGGCAAGGGCAGAGATTGCAAGATGCGGTGAACAAGAAATCAGACTCGGGGACTCGGTCCAGGAGAGATTCGGTTTCTTTTTGTCATCCTTGTTTGTTATGTCGGATGGCACTAGGTCATATCTCAAAGTTTCAAGTATTGCATGCTAAGTTTTGCTGTCTCGTGACTCGACTGTCAAACACCGAGAAAGGTAGACAAGAGCTGGGATTGTGGCACTTAGTACACAAGAAAACAAACTCGAGGACTCGGCCCAAGTGCGATACGGCATAAGCTGCTTAATTCTTTATATTATATGTCGGATGATTATGAGCTTTATCTCAAAGTTTTTTAGTACTGTATGCCGTATCTTGGTAATCTTGTGACTCGACTGTCGAACACCGAAAAATGGTAGACAAGAGCAAAGGTTGCAAAGTATGGTAAACAAGAAAATAAACTCGGGGGATCGGTTCAAAATGATCCGGCATATGTCTAACCATATTGAAATGTGCAAACTAAAGTACCAATTGCTAACAGTGAAAGCTAAAGGTTTATATTACATATGCACCGGCATTCCGGGGATCTGATGATCTGAGTTTTTGATAAGTTTAGGCAGCAGAATCTTTGTTGCTCGGGGCAGAAGGAGCAGCATCAGCTCGGGCAGGTTCTTCGGCCGCGACCTCGGCGGTGTCCTCGGTCGCTAGTGCAGGAGCGGTGCCAGTGGCTGTCCCAGGAGGTGACTTGGCCTGGATCTCCTCGTCGACGTGCTCTTCATCCTCTTCTTCGCCCTCGTCGGCATACTCGATCTCCTCCTCTTGAGGAACCCGCTGACCCGGGACAAAGCTGTGTACCGGAGCATACTGAATGAGGAGGTGCACCAGCTCCTGGCGACGCCGGATGAACTCCGAGTCAGAGGTCCACTTTGATTCGTCGCGCAGCGTCTTGAGCATCTCGAGGTCGATTCCCTCGTACCAAGATAGCACATACATTAATGCCTCGTCTGCGCCGACTCGGGCGGCGGACGATCGCCAATCGTCGAGTCGTTCATCGCTACCCATCAAGCACTTGGCCAGTTCAACAACGGTCTTGGGATGCTCGCACTCGGGCCAGAGGACACTGTAAGCCCGGATCGCAGCGGAAAGGAGTTCCACTCTGACAGAATTCAGCGGTGTCATTCGCGCCTTCAAGGCCACCAGGTGGTCATCCATGTCCCACTCAGCCGAGATAGGACCCTCCAGGATCTTCTTCTGCCGGAACTTGTTGGTGCTGTTATCCGCGGCAGCCTTGGAGTGGGGGAAGTTTTCTAAATCAAAAAGAGCTAACACCAATGTGAGTCACATGGAGGTAAAAATGGAATGCCGGATAATGACAGAAAAAGAGGAAACTTACTGTCCAGCTGGCTGTTGATGGAGGCAAATTCCCCCACCCACCGGGTAATCTTGGTCTTCAGGGCTTGGAGCTCATTTTCCGCTGAGGTTATGCGAGACTCGGACTCCCCAAGGGATTCTTTGAGTTTCCGAGTTTCTTCAACCCGGAGTTGTTTCTCCTCGGCAGCGGATTTCTCCAACTCGGTGGTGCGACCCTGAGATTTCTCCAGTTCGGCCTTCAGCCGGGACACTTCCTCCTGCTCTTTCTTGAGCTCGGCCTGATGCGCAAGATCGCGCTCTTTCTGTTCGGCTGTGCCGAGATAGCAGGGTCAGTACGTGAAAACTGATGCAAGTGCTAATTAGAGGACAGAATGTAACTTACCCTCGATCTCCGAGATTCTCTTTTCCAGCCCTTCAGCCTTGGACTCCAAGTCAGCTATCTGGCTCAGCTTGGCTCGCAGCAGCTTATACTTGTCAGAGAGATTTTTGTGCTCCAGCAGAAGCTTGCGGTGCACATGTGTACGCTTGGTCATGCAAGCCTGAAAATAAGAAATGTTAGTCTTATTGGAGAAGATTCAAGCCGAGTAATCCTTACTCAACCGAGTCTCAATTACACGACCCGAATCTCGGGGACTGGGGATAAGTGATATCTTTTTTAAAGAAATGAATCGAGTTATCTTTCACTCGGCAGAACTTAACGCTACTGCTTGGTCGGCTGCGAGAAGGGCAGCTTTAGCTGCGGACATCTTTTGAGCCACTAGGCTCGGCCCCGCCGGATGCTCTGAGATCAGGCCCGCGGGTGACTGCGAGCTCACTTCGCTCAGGTCGGCAGCGTTCCAGTCCATGTTGTAATGCTCAAGGGAGCCCAAGCTTTTCCTGCTAAGGGTTTGCAGTGGGGCAAACCCCCAGCTGGCAGTCTGGATACTGGTGGATGTCGTTGCGGGTGCACCTTGGCTAGGTGGCACAATCAACTGCCTTTCCGGGTTAGCCGACACTGTTTTCACCGGTGCCTTTCCAGTTGTTTTCCCGGTTGCAGGAACCGGGGCTTTGGATGTCTGCTGCTGTGGTTGCGGCTGTGCCGGTGGCGGTGGTGGCTTGGCCGTCGACGTCGATTTTGACGGCGATGGTTGTTTCTTGTGTTTCTGCTGCTGTTGTGCCAGTGGATGCTGTTTTTGCTTCTGCTGCTGCTGTTGTGCTGATGGTTGTTGCTTCTGCTGCTGCTGTTGTTGTTGCGGCTGAGTCTGCTGTGGTTGCTGCTGCTGATTCGCCTGTTCCGAGTCCTCCGGGACCTCGGTCCGCTCTATCTCGGGGGCCGAGGAGCTGGCGCCGAGATTGGCATCTTGGTCGGGCGCCGGAGTGTCGGTTGCGACCGAGTCTACATTCCCGGCGCCGGATCCCGGAGCCGATGTATCGGCAGCAGGACTCGTCCTTGGCGGACTTGGCACCCGGGTGTCGTCGGGCCGAGGTGGCGTCGGTGTCCTCGGAGGGACCCGGTCGGTTGACCCGGTCGTGGGGACCTCCAGAGGAGCCATGCTGTGATGCTGGCATTAGCCGGAAGATGATGAGGTTGGAGGGCGAATTTGTTGAGAAAGGTGCGAAGAAAGGCGCTGGTCGGGAGACCGAATCCTCGCTCGAAGTGCGCGATGAAGACTACTCGGTCTCCTTCGCGGAGATCCGACGCAGTTTCTGAGCCCGGTAGCCGACACTCTACTCCGGCCGTGATCCGCTGAGTCCGGATCAACCAATCAATCTCGGAGCGGGATACGTCGGAGCCTTCCCAGGATGCCCGAGTAGATCCCTCTGCGACTCCCTCTTCTACCACCTCGACCACCTTGAGAGCGGAGTTGTCCGACATATCGGTTATGCCGAGATCTGCAAAAGAGGTTCAATAACGGTGAGATTAAAATCATTGTAGTGAAGAAAAATAAGAGCAAAACACGAAACAGAAAAAGAAGAACACAGACTACTTCTAGATGTGAAAAATGCTAATGCGCAAGAGAAGAAGAAAACAGAGAAGAAGAAAGAAGCACCGCTGCGGCAGGGTCACCGGCGGCGCTCGGTGTGTCGCGGCGGTGAAAAGGAAGAAGAACACGAAAAGAAACAGAAGAACGAGGAAGAGCTTACCGCGGCGGTGCGGAAGTGCGGCATCGGCGGAGTGCGCAACCACGGTGTCCTGCGCGTCGTCCGGCTGCGGTGGCTGAGCGCAAGGCGTTGGCGTCGGCCGGCGGTGTCGTCGGTGCGCAGGGAGCGTGCGGCGGCGGCGATGCGCGCGGTGACGGCGGCGTGCTCTGCGTGCTGGAGAAGGAGAGCGAGAGGAGAGATGAATACGGAGGGGGGAAACAGCTGCCCCCTCCCCCCTATTTATGAGCGGCCGGAGGAGATCGTGGGTGCGCAATTTTCTGCGCACGATCCCTGTAACGGACGGGGATTAACCACCCCACGATCTCCGCCACGATCCCCGCAACGACATAACTGCCGCACGATCTGCCCCATAATGGGCCATAGCGAGCCAACGGCTCTGTGCGGCGCACTTGATCGGGCAGGACCTGAGGCGACGCACAGCGGTGCGGTCAAGCGTGCACTCGAGTGCCTGCGTGGGCACAGTGATCAATGTGACCGGCGTGACGCAGGTGGCACGCATGCCAGTGGCATGTCCATCCGTGCACAGGAACCGAGGCGTCAGGCAGAGATGCTCTGCCACGTCGAAGAACCAATGACTCGGAGGAGCCAACGGGTTCTCCCGTAAGTCGGGACGAACCGATATAAAGTCGGATATCATGATGGGAAGCAAATTGCTTTCCGGCATATAAAATGTTTGCTGGCATATGTTATGTCGGTGATCAATTAAGGATGCTGGTTTTCGGGTAAACCTGCCGTGGCCCTTCGTCCGAGAATGCAGGACCACGCCAGCTTCGGGGACTAATGTCGGGGGGCAACCCCCAGATAGGGTCAAGATGACAAGATACGTGTGGACCCGGAGTTGACCGGGTCAATGATAACCGACATACCATACAGGCATACCCGGAGTCGACCGGGTCAGAGCTGACCAACATACACGTATGTCGGATCATGCAAAGTATAAGTCGGAACCTTCTTTGTTCCTCTTATGTGCAGGGAAGGAGAAACCGAGTTATGGAGTATCTGGTGTGCCTATGCCGGATCGGGTGAAATGGAGTTCTATCCCGGAGGGCGGTCAAGGCGCACGTCTTGTCCCTACAATCACGGGGCAGGCGTTCTGCCACTGGCAGGACATGACACGCTGCCTACTTCTTGACTCGGTGGTCACGGTATGGGGAGTCAGACCTCCATGCTGCTGACCGAAGCAGTACCTTGGAGAAGTGCACAAGAGGTGATAGATTGGACATGCCACGCTGGGATGATCGAAGCAGTCAGAGGACCGGACGTGGCCACAGTGCTGCCTACGCCAGCACCAACGTCAGCCCTAACCCTGTGCCCTGGGTTTCCCTATATAAGGAGCATCAGGGGCTCCTCTTGCGGGGAGGCTTGGACGACTCATTTGCTTCACGCGTAGACACCTTAGACATTTTCCCCTGAGCCAACTAAGAGCCTGTGAGCCATCCCAGGACTCGGTAGAGAGTGCTGAGTTCATAGCTTTTCCTGCACAGCTCAAGGAGCAACTTGTAACCCGGTTGTAAATACACCATATATAGATCAGACAAGCAGGAGTAGGGGTGTTATCTCCTCACGAGAGCCCCGAACCTGGGTAAAACCGCGTGTGTGTGTGTGTTTCTGTGTGCGTCTTCACGCGCTAACCCTCCCTGGTACCTCCAGCGTCCATCGGCCCCAAGTTAAGCCTACCTATGGCATCTGTTCATGCACCACCACGACAGAGGTGGTAGACCTGGACGACGAGCACGGCGATGTCAAGGTGGCAGATCTGGACGTACGCCGAGGTTGGTGATGAGGTGGCAGACCGGCGAGGTGGACAGAGGTGGTAGACCTGGATGGCGAGCACGACGAATGTGAGGTGGCAGATCTGGACGGCGAACTGGGAGGCGATGTGGCAGTTCTGGACGGCGACCTGGGCTGCGAGGTGACAGATCTAGACGGCGACTTGGACGGCGAGGTGTCAGATCTGGACGGCAAGGTGGCAGACCTGTACGGCGATGATGGAGATCTGGAAGGCGAGCTATAAGGCGAGGTGTAAGACCGGGAAGGCAAGCTGGACGGTGAGGGGGAATAGATGAGGGGCTACGCTTTGTTTCGAAAAAGTAGATTCTTTCAGCGAGGGCCGAGGGGATAAGGAGGATTTCGGCATGATTACAAAAATACCCTCCATGCTAACGTTTGACTGTGGTGTGCGGGAGGGCTGACAAGTTAATTTCCCTGCACAAAATCAATTGGGCAGGCAATCCTGCCGCAAAATTTTCGGAGCCGACGCGAAATTTTGGTGGGTGCGCAGGAAACGTTTGGTGGCCGTTGTATGCATGATAGGTGGATTTAACAAATTGAAAATTTATGGAATTATATTTACAAAATAGACTTTATGAACAAATCAACCTATAAAGTCTTGACCTGACAAATCGGGAAAGGGAAATAATGTGGAATACATGGAGAATCAAAATCTAGCCCTACTTGTCACATGATTCTCTCTCTTTCGCTCGAAAAAAGGGCGGGGTGTTATCGACATAGAGCTCGAAACTCACCCTTCGGGCGAATAGGGAATCTTGTGAAGATTTTTGGTTAACCATGTTCAAATATATGGCCTACCCTAACACAAACAAGCAAAAATGTCCACTGTTCCCCATTCTACGTCGGTCGAACGGACAGACGGGAAGTTTGACCTTTTCCAACAGGGTTCGGGTTTCTCCAAAGCGGGGCTCTGGAGCATGTTTATTTATATGGCCTACCCTAACAGAACCAAGCAAAAGTGTCCACTGGTCCCTTTCTACGTCGGTCGAATGGACAGATGGGAAGTTTGACCTTTTCCACCAGGGTTCGGGTTTCACCGAAGCGGGGCTCTGGAGCACCGGAATCCCACAAAAACCTAGTTGGTGCAATACCATATCTATAAAAGAGTGGTGTGAGGTTGAGAGGGCCGAGATCCTACTCCGGAGTGTGGGCGGCTTCATCGGCATCACTTCCTCCCTAGTAAGTTTATCGACTTATTAGAGCTCGAAACACACCCGTCGGGCGAATCGGTGGGAATCTCGTGAAGATGTTTGGTTTCCCATGTTCGTATATATGTCCTACCCTAACAGAACGAAGCAAAAGTGTCCACTGGTCCCCTTTCTACGTTGGTCGAATGGACAGATGGGAAGTTTGACCTTTTCTACCAGGGTTCGGGTTTGGCCGAAGCGGGGCTCTGGAGCATCGGAATCCCACAAAAACCTAGTTGTTGCAATACCATATGTATATGTAGCGCCCCGACCCCAGAACTATACAGTGAAGCGTTGTGCAACCGGTCATGCTACACAATCGAGGGTTACTGGGTTTACCAATCCCAGGCCAAAACTCATTGGCAGGTGTGCTCGGAATGGATCATCGGCACACAACACCTCAATCATGCCATAAGCTCAGACATCGCTATCACGTATAGTAAAGAGACCGAGACTCGTGGAACAACTGGCACATTGCAGACTCTACGACACAAAACATATAGCAACTCATATAAGAGAAGATACAAATATTACACACAAAAGGATCACAGATCCAACAATACATCAAGCGGAAGCGGGTAGTGTTGTCTAACAAAAAGATGCAAATATATGGCCTAAGGGCCTACAAATAAAAGATCCCAGCCAGCTTGTTGCACGGTCCCAAGCTACCACCTGGGAACCCCGGACTACTAGTCGATGTCCACGAAGAACCCACCTAGCTGCTCGGTGTCGTCCTCCTCTGAAATACAAATATAAAGGCAGCAAAGAGAGACTGAGTACGACGTACTCGCAAGTTTAGTAGGGCGATATAGGCCCGATGCTGACGGAGGCTCTAAAGCTGTATATGTAGTTATTTTGCATAAAGCTGATTTTCATAAGCAAAGATAAATGACCCATGGCACCGACTACTCAGAGTATTTTTCATAAAAGGGATGAGAGAGTAAACTTTTCAACTTTGGTTCTCGTCGAACCAACTTGTAGCCAACCTCATCTCTCATATCCACCAAAGGCACCCCCTCGAATTAACCTTTATCACACGTTGATTAATGCAACCTTTAGCTGCCATATCAATTAGGTTAATATTCTCTATGGTCTTATCGTCTATTCCCAAGTCGTCCATAAGCACGGACACGGCTTTTCGAAAAGATTAAACCCTGCAGGGGTGTACTAAATTACCCATTGGTACCGTCCGGCTCACCTGATTGGCCCTCTTCCGGGGAAGGCCGGCGAGCAGGCACGGTTAAACCTTTACCTCGCGTGAGACTATCCAAGAGTCATCTGTGGCCACATGGCAAGTTTACCCAGCCTATTTCAGCCCCCGCCCCATCGCCACGTCCTAAACACAAATCCTCATCAACATCTTCTTTTCCACTCATACGTAAATGGAAAACCGAACTAGAGGACCCTTGGATACGCCCGCACAAGTTATTCAGTTAGTAAGGCGCCCATACACCCACCAATGGCAGCACGCTCATCTTGGTTCAAGATGTAAAGAACTCGCACCTAGGGGCAAGAGTGAGGCAAAACACCATCCCCGATGCAAACTCACCCAAGCCTTTTTAGCATTTTAATTTAGCACCCCACATATCCACCATGTCCGAAACATTCCATCAACATCAACAATTATGGAATTAAACAACGGACATAACTAGCATTAAACTAAGCATGGCTAAGCATAGCTAAGCATATGAAACCAACAATTATATATTTGTCTCAGGCCAACACATCAACAATAAGGTTCATAGGTAGGGATACATGTGATTGGCTCGGGGAATAACATGCATTCATAGGATACTCTATGTCTTGATCAAAAATGACATTTGAATCGCATGCAATATTATGGTGGATAAAATAAGTTGATAAAAATCATAGGATGCTAGATGCCAAGAAGGTTAGGTTATCTCTTGCTTTGCTGCCGGGGCGTGTAGTACGGCTCGTCGGGATAGGTCGGGGTGACCTCAACTCCGGAATCTATCGGTACCCAAAATAAAATACAAAGAACAAATAAATCACATGAACACAAGATGCAATGCACAATCACATGATGACATGACAAGTTGATGCATTGATATTAACATTTAGATTATTTAACAAATTAAATGGAGTTCCAAATAATTAGTGCAATTATTTGGACGCAACTCCATATTTATCTTAGTGACCACAATACTTATAAATCATTACATTATTAGAGAAGTGGATCAATATGCATGAACATGACATGAAAGGATAGGGTTTGTTTTTCTGATCATTTTGGTACCTCATTTGTAATTTTCGGAGCCCCGATGAATAAATAGTGATTTAAATAATATTTGGATTTAACTCTTTTAAATCAAATTATGAATAACATCAATAATTATTTGTGATCATGATTTGATAAGTACATGGTTTGATAGCATTTGACATGTTGATCACTTTGATATTTTATTCATAATTTTTGGATAAATATTTAATAAGTTATGATTTTTCCTAATTTGGGTATTATTTAACCCATTTTAGGAATTCTTAATTAAAGGAAAATTTATTTATTCAAAAGGGCAAGGCAATGTTACCAAATGGTAGGAAATGTTTTTCTGAGCAATTTGATATTTAATTTGCAAATTTTGGATCATTATACAAAAAGATATCAAAGTTTTAATTTGCCTTTTAAAATCAAAAAGGAAAAGCTAAAGGCCAGACAGGCCGGCCTCAAGCCGGCCAGGCCGGGCTGGAGGCCGGGCACCAGCCCGAAGGCCTCGGCCTTTGGCGGGCCCAGGCTAGGCTGCGAGGCCGGGCACCTGCCCGAAGGCCTCGGCCTAGTGCCGGCCCAGGCCGGGCGCGCAGGCCGGGCACCTGCCCGAGGCATCCGGCCTCAGGCCGGCTCAAGCCTCGGCCAGGCGGGGCACACGGTGCCGGCGGGGAATCGGCGGTGGCCGCCGGCGGATCGGCGGCGAGAGAGAAGAAAAGGGGCGTGGGAGAGGGCCAGAAAGGGGCGTAGCTCACCCTGGGCTCGGAGTTGTGGGCCGCGAGGCGAGGGGCGGGCAGAATCGATGGTTAGAAGCTCGACGGGGCGGCGGCCGTGATCGGGGAGGAACGGCCGGTGTCGGAGACTCCGAGCCTCCCGGACTGATTTCCAACGGTGGGGAGGGAGCAGAGGACACGGCGGACCTCCTGGTCCGCTTCGATCCAACCGGGGAGTACCGGAGTGACGGCGGCGTGCTCGACAGAGAGGCGGCGATGGAGGGGCTCGGGAGAGAGAAGAGCTTCGTTGATCCGGAAATTTAGGGAAGGAAAGGAGAGAGGACAAGAGTGCGGGGCAGGTGAGCGTCCTCGGCATGGGCTTGGCCTCCAGCACGGCAGGGGAGGGTCCGGCAACGTGCGGCATGGCCACGGCATGGCGCCAGTGGCCATGGTCGGCACTGTGGTGGCGATGATGTTTTTCCAGATAACCCCCCAGCCCGAAAATATTTTAATTGCAAAAAGGTCCCCCTGCAGATTTTAGCGACTTAAGTGAGGCACCAGGACATTTTTATAAATTCCACAAAAATTCGGATAGGCCTCCCTTGTCCCTTAGAAGTTTCACAAAAATTAGGGTGGCAAAATAAAAAGTTTTTACCCACATTTGTTCATAGGTTTTATTTAAGATCATTTTTGATAAAAACCAAATTATAATTATTTGAAGCATTTAAACATTTCCAAAAATGCTGAAAATATTCATGGAGGCTCTACCCATAACATTGAAGCTCCCCATGATTTTAGTTTGAATTTTTAGAAGTTTTAGCTTGGTTTCAAAAATAGGATTTGAATTTAACCAAATTGAAATTCTCAAATTTATATCTTTACTTGTCAATAATTGGATTCTGACAACTGGTTAGAAAAAGTAATTTGGAACTTCCTGAACAATTTGGAAATTCAAATTAATTTGGTTTGGCCATTTTGATCAATGCATGTAGTTTGGAAAATTTAGGAAGGGTTTGCTTCCTTTGTTTTAATTTCAAGGTGTTGCTTTATTTTAGATTAGCAATTCATAATGGATGCCATGATGCAATGCAAAACAAAAATTGAAAATTTGGCCCATATTTTAGGGTACCAATCCGGGGCTGTTACGGTATACAAGTGTGGTGTGAGGTTGAGAGGGCTGAGATCCTACTCCAGAGTGTGGGCGGCTTCATCGGCATCACTTCCTCCATAGTAAGTTTATCGACTTATTAGAGGTCGAAACACAACCTTCGGGCGAATCGGTGGGAATCTTGTGAAGATTTTTAGTTTCCCATGTTCATATATATGGCCTACCCTAACACAACCAAGCAAAAATGTCCATTGTTCCCCTTTCTACGTCGGTCGAGCGGACAGATGGGAAGTTTGACCCTTTCCACCAGGGTTCGGGTTTCGCCGAAGCGGGGCTCTGGAGCATCGGAATCCCACAAAAACCTAGTTGGTGCAATACCATATGTATACTAGTGTTGTGTGAGGTTGGGAGGGCCGAGATCCTATTCCGGAGTGTGGGCGGCTTCATCGACATCACTTCCTCCCTAGTGAGTTTATCGACTTATTAGAGATCGAAACACACCCTTCGGGCGAATCGGTGGGAATCTCGTGAAGATTTTTCGTTTCCCATGTTCATATATATGGGCTAACCTAACAGAACCAAGCAAAAGTGTCCACTGGTCCCCTTTCTACGTCGGCCGAATGGACAGATGGGAAGTTTGACCTTTTCCACCAGGGTTCGGGTTTCGCCGAAGCGGGGCTCTGGAGCATCGGAATCCCACAAAAACCTAGTTGGTGCAATACCATATGTATACAAGTGTGGTGTGAGGTTGAGAGGGCCGAGATCCTACTCTGGAGTGTGGGCGGCTTCATCGGCATCACTTCCTCCCTAGTAAGTTTAGCGACTTATTAGAGCTCGAAACACACCCTTCGGGCGAATCGGTGGGAATCTCGTGAAGAATTTTAGTTTCCCATGTTCATATATATGGCCTACCCTAACACAACCAAGCAAAAATGTCCACTATTCCCCTTTCTACGTCGGTCGAACAGACATACGGGAAGTTTGACCCTTTCCACCAGGGTTCGGGTTTCGCCGAAGCGGGGCTCTGGAGCATCGGAATCCCACAAAAACCTAGGTGCAATACCAGATATATACAAGTATGGTGTGAGGTTGGGAGGGCCAATATCCTACTCCGGAGTGTGTGCGGCTTCATCAGCATCACTTCCTCCCTAGTGAGTTTATCGACTTATTAGAGATCGAAACACACCCTTCGGGCGAATCGTTGGGAATCTCGTGAAGATGTTTGGTTTTCCATGTTCATATATATGACCTACCCTAACAAAACCAAGCAAAAGTGTCCATTGGTCCGCTTTCTACGTCGGTCGAATGGACAGATGGGAAGTTTGACCTTTTCCACCAGGGTTCGGGTTTCGCCGAAGCGGGGCTCTGGAGCATCGGAATCCCACAAAAACCTAGTTGGTGCAATACCATATGTATAAAAGTGTGGTGTGAGGTTGAGAGGGCCGAGATCCTACTCCGGAGTGTGGGCGGCTTCCTCGGTATCACTTCCTCCATAGTAAGTTTAGCGACTTATTAGAGCTCGAAACACACCCTTCGGGCGAATTGGTGGGAATCTCGTAAAGATTTTTAGTTTCCCATGTTCATATATATGTCCTACCCTAACACAACCAAGCAAAAATGTCCACTGTTCCCCTTTCTACGTCGGTCGAACGGACAGACGGGAAGTTTGACCCTTTCCACCAGGGTTCGGGTTTCGCCGAAGCGGGGCTCTGGAGCATCGGAATCCCACAAAAACCTAGTTGGTGCAATACCATATGTGTACAAGTGTGGTGAGAGGTTGGGAGGGCCGAGATCCTACTACGGAGTGTGGGCGACTTCATTGGCATCACTTCCTCCCTAGTGAGTTTATCGACTTATTAGAGATTGAAACACACCCTTTGGGCGAATCGGTGGGAATCTCGTGAAGATTTTTGGTTTCCCATGTTCATATATATGGCCTAACCTAACATAACCAAGCAAAAGTGTCCACTGGTCCCCTTTCTACGTCGGTCGAATGGACAGATGGGAAGTTTGACCTTTTCCACCAGGGTTCGGGTTTCGCCGAAGCGGGGCTCTGGAGCATCGGAATCCCACAAAAACCTAGTTGGTGCAATACCATATGTATACAAGTGTGGTGTGAGGTTGGGAGGGCCGAGATCCTACTCCAGAGTGTGGGCGGCTTCATCGGCATCACTTCCTCCCTAGTGAGTTTATCGACTTATTAGAGATCGAAACACACCCGTCGGGCGAATCGGAGGGAATCTCGTGAAGATGTTTGGTTTCCCATGTTCATATATATGGCCTACCCTAACAGAACCAAGCAAAAGTGTCCACTGGTGCGCTTTCTACGTCGGTCGAACGGACAGACGGGAAGTTTGACCCTTTCCACCAGGGTTCCAGTTTCACCGAAGCGGGCCTCTGCAGCATCAGAATCCCAGAAAAACCTAGTTGGTGCAATACCATATGTATACAAGTGTGGTGTGAGGTTGGCAGGGACGAGATCAAACTCCGGAGTGTCGGCGGCTTCATCGGCATCACTTCCTCCATAGTAAGTTTAGCGAGTTATTAGAGATCGAAACACACCCTTCGAGCGAATCGGTGGGAATCTCGTAAAGATTTTTAGTTTCCCATGTTCATATATATGGCCTAACCTAACACAACCAAGCAAAAATGTCCACTGTTCCCCTTTCTACGTCGGTCGAACGGACAGACGGGAAGTTTGACCCTTTCCACCAGGGTTCGGGTTTCACCGAAGCGGGGCTCTGGAGCATCGGAATCCCACAAAAACCTAGTTGGTGCAATAGCATATGTGTACAAGTGTGGTGTGAGGTTGGGAGGGCCGAGATCCTACTACGGAGTGTGGGCGGCTTCATCGGCATCACTTCCTCCCTAGTGAGTTTATCGACTTATTAGAGATCGAAACACACCCTTCGGGCGAATCGGAGGGAATCTCGTGAAGATGTTTGGTTTCCCATGTTCATATATATGGCCTACCCTAACAGAACCAAGCAAAAGTTTCCACTGGTGCGCTTTCTACGTCGGTCGAACGGACAGACAGGAAGTTTGACCCTTTCCACCAGGGTTCCAGTTTCACCGAAGCGGGCCTCTGCAGCATCAGAATCCCAGAAAAACCTAGTTGGTGCAATACCATATGTATACAAGTGTGGTGTGAGGTTGGCAGGGACGAGATCAAACTCCGGAGTGTCGGCGGCTTCATCGGCATCACTTCCAACATAGTAAGTTTAGCGAGTTATTAGAGATCGAAACACACCCTTCGAGCGAATCGGTGGGAATCTCGTAAAGATTTTTAGTTTCCCATGTTCATATATATGGCCTAACCTAACACAACCGAGCAAAAATGTCCACTGTTCCCCTTTCTACGTCGGTCGAACGGACAGACGGGAAGTTTGACCCTTTCCACCAGGGTTCGGGTTTCACCGAAGCGGGGCTCTGGAGCATCGGAATCCCACAAAAACCTAGTTGGTGCAATAGCATATGTGTACAAGTGTGGTGTGAGGTTGGGAGGGCCGAGATCCTACTACGGAGTGTGGGCGGCTTCATCGGCATCACTTCCTCCCTTGTGAGTTTATCGACTTATTAGAGATCGAAACACACCCTTCGGGTGAATCGGTGGGAATCTCGTGAAGATTTTTGGTTTCCCATGTACATATATATGGCCTACCCTAACAGAACCAAGCAAAAGTGTCCACTGGTCCCCTTTCAACGCCGGTCGAATGGACAGACGGGAAGTTTGACCTTTTCCACCAGGGTTCGGGTTTCGCCCAAGCGGGGCTCTGGAGCATCGGAATCCCACAAAAACCTAGTTGGTGCAATACCATATGTATACAAGTGTGGTGTGAGGTTGAGAGGGCTGAGATCCTACTCCGGAGTGTGGGCGGCTTCATCGGCATCACTTCCTCCCTAGTAAGTTAATCGACATATTAGAACTCGAAACACACCCTTCGGGCGAATCGGTGGGAATCTCGTGAAGATTTTTGGTTTCCCATGTTCATATATATGGCCTACCCTAACAAAACCAAGCAAAAATGTCCACTGGTCCCCTTTCTACGTCGTTCGAATGGACAGACGGGAAGTTTGACCCTTTCCACCAGGGTTCCAGTTTCACCGAAGCGGGCCTCTGCAGCATCAGAATCCCACAAAAACCTAGTTGGTGCAATACCATATGTATACAAGTGTGGTGCGAGGTTGGCAGGGCCGAGATCAAACTCCGGAGTGTGGGCGGCTTCATTGGAATCACTTCCTCCCTAGTGAGTTTATCGACTTATTAGAGATCGAAACACACCCTTCGAGCGAATCGGTGGGAATATTGTGACGATTTTTAGTTTCCCATGTTCATATATATGGCCTACCCTAACACAACCAAGCAAAAATGTCCACTATTCCCCTTTCTACGTCGGTCGAACGGACAGACGGGAAGTTTGACCCTTTCCACCAGGGTTCGGGTTTCGCCGTAGCGGGGCTCTGGAGCATCGGAGTCCCACAAAAACCTAGTTGGTGCAATACCATATGTATACAAGTGTGATGTGAGGTTGGGAGGGCCGAGATCCTACTACGGAGTGTGGGCAGCTTCATCGGCATCACTTCCTCCCTAGTGAGTTTATCGACTTATTAGAGATCGAAACACACCCTTCGGGCGAATCGGTGGGAATCTCATGAAGATTTTTGGTTTCCCATGTTCATATATATGGCCTACCCTAACAGAACCAAGCAAAAGTGTCCACTGGTCCCCTTTCTACGTCGACCTTCTCCACCTGGGTTCGGATTTCGCCGAAGCGGGGCTCTGGAGCATCGGAATCCCAGAAAAACCTAGTTGGTGCAATACCATATGTATACAAGTGTGGTGTGAGGTTGAGAGGGCCGAGATCCTACTCCGGAGTGTCGGCGGCTTCATCGGCATCACTTCCTCCATAGTAAGTTTAGCGACTTATTAGAGCTCGAAACACACCCTTTGGGCGAATCGGTGGAATCTCATAAAGATTTTTAGTTTCCCATGTTCATATATATGGCCTACCCTAATACAACGAAGCAAAAATGTCCACTGTTCCCCTTTCTACGTCGGTCGAACGGACAAATGGGAAGTTTGACTCTTTCCACCAGGGTTCGGGTTCGCCGAAGCGGGGCTCTGGAGCATCGGAATCCAACAAAAACCTAGTTGGTGCAATACCATATGTGTATACAAGTGTGGTGTGAGGTTGGGAGGGCCGAGATCCTACTACGGAGTGTGGGCGGCTTCATCGGCATCACTTCCTCCCTAGTGAGTTTATCGACTTATTAGAGATTGAAACATACCATCCCTTCGGGCGAATCGGTGGGAATCTCGTGAAGATTTTTGGTTTCCCATGTTCATATATATGGCCTAACCTAACAGAACCAAGCAAAAGTGTCCACTGGTCCCCTTTCTACGTCGGTCGAATGGACAGATGGGAAGTTTGACCTTTCCACCAGGGTTCGGGTTTCGCCGAAGCGGGGCTCTGGAGCATCGGAATCCCACAAAAACCTAGTTGGTGCAATACCATATGTATACAAGTGTGGTGTGAGTTGAGAGGGCCGAGATCCTACTCGGAGTGTGGGCGGCTTAATCGGCATCATTTCCTCCATAGTAAGTTTAGCGACTTATTAGAGCTCGAAACACACCCTTCGGGCGAATCGGTGGGAATCTCGTGAAGATTTTTAGTTTCCCATGTTCATATATATGGCCTACCCTAACACAATCAAGCAAAAATGTCCACTGTTCCCCTTTCTACGTCGGTCGAACGGACATACGGGAAGTTTGACCCTTTCCACCAGGGTTCGGGTTTCGCCGAAACGGGGCTCTGGAGCATCGGAATCCCACCCAAACCTAGTTGGTACAATAACATATGTATACAAGTGTGGTGTGAGGTTGGTAGGGCCGAGATCAAACTCCGGAGTGTGGGCAGCTTCATTGGCATCACTTCCTCCCTAGTGAGTTTATCGACTTATTAGAGATCGAAACACACCCTTCGAGCGAATCGGTGGGAATCTTGTGACGATTTTTAGTTTCCCATGTTCATATATATGGCCTACCCTAACACAACCAAGCAAAAATGTCCACTGTTCCCCTTTCTACGTCGGTCGAACGAACAGACGGGAAGTTTGACCCTTTCCACCCGGGTTCGGGTTTCGCCGAAGCGGGGCTCTGGAGCATCGGAATCCCACAAAAACCTAGTTGGTGCAATACCATATGTATACAAGTGTGGTGTGAGGTTGGGAGGGCCGAGATCCTACTCCGGAGTGTGGGCGGCTTCATCGGCATCACTTCCTCCCTAGTGAGTTTATCGACTTATTAGAGATCGAAACACACCCTTCGGGCGAATCGGTGGGAATCTCGTGAAGATTTTTGGTTTCCCATGTTCATATATATGGCCTACCTAACAGAACCAAGCAAAAGTGTCCACTGGTCCCCTTTCTACGTCGGTCGAATGGACAGATGGGAAGTTTGACCTTTTCCACCAGGGTTCGGGTTTCGCCGAAGCGGGGCTCTGGAGCATCGGAATCCCACAAAAACCTATTTGGTGCAATACCATATGTATACAAGTGTGGTGTGAGGTTGAGAGGGCCGAGATCCTACTCCGGAGTGTGGGCGGCTTCATCGGCATCACTTCCTCCATAGTAAGTTTAGCGACTTATTAGAGCTCGAAACACACCCTTCGGGCGAATCGGTGGGAATCTCGTGAAGATTTTTAGTTTCCCATGTTCATATATATGGCCTACCCTAACAAAACCAAGCAAAAATGTCCACTGTTCCCCTTTCTACGTCGGTCGAACGGACAGATGGGAAGTTTGACTCTTTCCACCAGGGTTCGGGTTTCGCCGAAGCGGGGCTCTGGAGCATCGGAATCCAACAAAAACCTAGTTGGTGCAATGCCATATGTATACAAGTGTGGTGTGAGGTTGGGAGGGCCGAGATCCTACTCCGGAGTGTGGGCGGCTTCATAGGCATCACTTCCTCCCTAGTGAGTTTATCGACTTCTTAGAGATCGAAACACACCCTTCGGGCGAATCGGTGGGAATCTCGTGAAGATTTTTGGTTTCCCATGTTCATATATATGGCCTACCCTAACACAACCAAGCAAAAGTGTCCACTGGTCCCCTTTCTACGTCGGTCGAATGGACAGATGGGAAGTTTGACCTTTTCCACCAGGGTTCGGGTTTCGCCGAAGCGGGGCTCTGGAGCATCGGAATCCCACAAAAACCTAGTTGGTGCAATACCATATGTATACAAGTGTGGTGTGAGGTTGAGAGGGCCGAGATCCTACTCCGGAGTGTGGGCGGCTTCATCGGCATCACTTCCTCCCTAGTAAGTTTATCGACTTATTAGAGCTCGAAACACACCCTTCGGGCGAATCGGTGGGAATCTCGTGAAGATTTTTGGTTTCCCATGTTCATATATATGGCCTACCCTAACACAACCAAGCAAAAGTGTCCACTGGTCCCCTTTCTACGTCGGTCGAACGGACAGACGGGAAGTTTGACCTTTTCCACCAGGGTTCGGGTTTCGCCGAAGCGGGGCTCTGGAGCATCGGAATCCCACAAAAACCTAGTTGGTGCAATACCATATGTATACAAGTGTGGTGTGAGGTTGAGAGGGCCGAGATCCTACTCCGGAGTGTGGGCGGCTTCATCGGCATCACTTCCTCCCTAGTAAGTTTATCGACTTATTAGAGCTCGAAACACACCCTTCGGGCGAATCGGTGGGAATCTCGTGAAGATTTTTGGTTTCCCATGTTCATATATATGGCCTACCCTAACAGAACCAAGCAAAAGTGTCCACTGGTCCGCTTTCTACGTCGGTCGAATGGACAGATGGGAAGTTTGACCTTTTCCACCAGGGTTCGGGTTTCGCTGAAGCGGGGCTCTGGAGCATCGGAATCCCACAAAAACCTAGTTGGTGCAATACCATATGTATACAAGTGTGGTGTGAGGTTGAGAGGGCCGAGATCCTACTCCGGAGTGTGGGCGGCTTCATCGGCATCACTTCCTCCCTAGTAAGTTTATCGACTTATTAGAGCTCGAAACACACCCTTCGGGCGAATCGGTGGGAATCTCGTGAAGATTTTTAGTTTCCCATGTTCATATATATGGCCTACCCTAACACAACCAAGCAAAAGTGTCCACTGGTCCCCTTTCTACGTCGGTCGAACGGACAGACGGGAAGTTTGACCTTTTCCACCAGGGTTCGGGTTTCGCCGAAGCGGGGCTCTGGAGCATCGAATCCCACAAAAACCTAGTTGGTGCAATACCATATGTATACAAGTGCGGTGTGAGGTTGAGAGGGCCGAGATCCTACTCCGGAGTGTGGGCGTCTTCATCGGCATCACTTCCTCCCTAGTAAGTTTATCGACTTATTAGAGCTCGAAAACACACCATACCCTTCGGGCGAATCGGTGGGAATCTCGTGAAGATTTTTGGTTTCCCATGTTCATATATATGGCCTACCCTAACACAACCAAGCAAAAGTGTCCACTGGTCCCCTTTCTACGTCGGTCGAACGGACAGACGGGAAGTTTGACCTTTTCCACCAGGGTTCGGGTTTCGCCGAAGCGGGGCTCTGGAGCATCGGAATCCCACAAAAACCTAGTTGGTGCAATACCATATGTATACAAGTGTGGTGTGAGGTTGAGAGGGCCGAGATCCTACTCCGGAGTGTGGGCGGCTTCATCGGCATCACTTCCTCCCTAGTAAGTTTATCGACTTATTAGAGCTCGAAACACACCCTTCGGGCGAATCGGTGGGAATCTCGTGAAGATTTTTAGTTTCCCATGTTCATATATATGGCCTACTCTAACACAACCAAGCAAAAATGTCCACTGGTCCCCTTTCTACGTCGGTTCGAACGGACAGACGGGAAGTTTGACCTTTTCCACCTGGGTTCGGTTTCGCCGAAGCGGGGCTCTGGAGCATCGGAATCCCACAAAAACCTAGTTGGTGCAATACCATATGTATACAAGTGTGGTGTGAGGTTGAGAGGGCCGAGATCCTACTCCGGAGTGTGGGCGGCTTCATCGGCATCACTTCCTCCCTAGTAAGTTTATCGACTTATTAGAGCTCGAAACACACCCTTCGAGCGAATCGGTGGGAATCTTGTGAAGATTTTTAGTTTCCCATGTTCATATATATGGCCTACCCTAACACAACCAAGCAAAAATGTCCACTATTCCCCTTTCTACGTCGGTCGAACGGACATACGGGAAGTTTGACCCTTTCCACCAGGGTTCGGGTTTCGCCGAAGCGGGGCTCTGGAGCATCGGAATCCCACAAAAACCTAGTTGGTGCAATACCATATGTATACAAGTGTGGTGTGAGGTTGGGAGGGCCGAGATCCTACTCCGGAGTGTGGGCGGCTTCATCGGCATCACTTCCTCCCTAGTAAGTTTATCGACTTATTAGAGCTCGAAACACACCCTTCGGGCGAATCGGTGGGAATCTCGTGAAGATTTTTGGTTTCCCATGTTCATATATATGGCCTACCCTAACAGAACCAAGCAAAAGTGTCCACTGGTCCCCTTTCAACGTCGGTCGAACGGACAGACGGGAAGTTTGACCTTTTCCACCAGGGTTCGGGTTTCGCCGAAGCGGGGCTCTGGAGCATCGGAATCCCAGAAAAACCTAGTTGGTGCAATACCATATGTATACAAGTGTGGTGTGAGGTTGAGAGGGCCGAGATCCTACTCCGGAGTGTGGGCGGCTTCATCGGCATCACTTCCTCCCTAGTAAGTTTATCGACTTATTAGAGCTCGAAACACACCCTTCGGCGAATCGGTGGGAATCTCGTGAAGATTTTTGGTTTCCCATGTTCATATATATGGCCTACCCTAACACAACCAAGCAAAAGTGTCCACTGGTCCCCTTTCTACGTCGGTCGAACGGACAGATGGGAAGTTTGACCTTTTCCACCAGGGTTCGGGTTTCGCCGAAGCGGGGCTCTGGAGCATCGGAATCCCACAAAAACCTAGTTGGTGCAATACCATATGTATACAAGTGTGGTGTGAGGTTGGAGAGGGCCGAGATCCTACTCCGGAGTGTGGGCGGCTTCATCGGCATCACTTCCTCCCTAGTAAGTTTATCGACTTATTAGAGCTCGAAACACACCCTTCGGGCGAATCGGTGGGAATCTCGTGAAGATTTTTGGTTTCCCATGTTCATATATATGGCCTACCCTAACACAACCAAGCAAAAGTGTCCACTGGTCCCCTTTCTACGTCGGTCGAACTGGACAGACGGGAAGTTTGACCTTTTCCACCAGGGTTCGGGTTTCGCCGAAGCGGGGCTCTGTAGCATCGGAATCCCAGAAAAACCTAGTTGGTGCAATACCATATGTATACAAGTGTGGTGTGAGGTTGAGAGGGCCGAGATCCTACTCCGGCGTGTCGGCGGCTTCATCGGCATCACTTCCTCCCTAGTAAGTTTATCGACTTATTAGAGCTCGAAACACACCCTTCGGGCGAATCGGTGGGAATCTCGTGAAGATTTTTGGTTTCCCATGTTCATATATATGGCCTACCCTAACACAACCAAGCAAAAATGTCCACTGGTCCCCTTTCTACGTCGGTCGAACGGACAGACGGGAAGTTTGACCCTTTCCACCAGGGTTCGGGTTTCGCCGAAGCGGGGCTCTGGAGCATCGGAATCCCACAAAAACCTAGTTGGTGCAATACCATATGTATACAAGTGTGGTGTGAGGTTGAGAGGGCCGAGATCCTACTACGGAGTGTGGGCGGCTTCATCGGCATCACTTCCTCCCTAGTGAGTTTATCGACTTATTAGAGATCGAAACACACCCTTCGAGCGAATCGGTGGGAATCTTGTGATGATTTTTAGTTTCCCATGTTCATATATATGGCCTACCCTAACACAACCAAGAAACAATGTCCACTATTCCCCTTTCTACGTCGGTCGAACGGACAAACGGGAAGTTTGACCTTTTCCACCAGGGTTCGGGTTTCGCCGAAGCGGTGCTCTGGAGCATCGGAATCCCACAAAAACCTAGTTGGTGCAATACCATATGTATACAAGTGTGGTGTGAGGTTGGGAGGGCCGAGATCCTACTCCGGAGTGTGGGCGGCTTCATCGGTATCACTTCCTCCCTAGTGAGTTTATCGACTTATTAGAGATCGAAACACACCCTTCGGGCGAATCGGTGGGAATCTCGTGAAGATTTTTGGTTTCCCATGTTCATATATATGGCCTACCCTAACAGAACCAAGCAAAAGTGTCCACTGGTCCCCTTTCTACGTCGGTCGAACGGACAGACGGGAAGTTTGACCTTTTCCACCAGGGTTCGGGTTTCGCCGAAGCGGGGCTCTGGAGCATCGGAATCCCAGAAAAACCTAGTTGGTGCAATACCATATGTGTACAAGTGTGTTGTGAGGTTGGCAGGGCCGAGATCCTAGTCCGGAGTGCGGACGGCTTCATTGGCATCACATTCTCCCTAGTGAGTTAATCGACTTATTAGAGATCGAAACACACCCTTCGGGCGAATCGGTGGGAATCTCGTGAGATTTTTGGTTTCCCATGTTCATATATATGGCCTACCCTAACACAACCAAGCAAAAATGTTCCACTGGTCCCCTTTCTACGTCGGTCGAACGGACAGATGGAAGTTTGACTCTTTTCCACCAGGGTTCGGTTTCGCCGAAGCGGGCTCTGGAGCATCGGAATCCCACAAAAACCTAGTTGGTGCAATACCATATGTATACAAGTGTGGTGTGAGGTTGAGAGGGCCGAGATCCTACTCCGGAGTGTGGGCGGCCTTCATAGGCATCACTTCCTCCCTAGTAAGTTTATCGACTTATTAGAGATCGAAACACACCCCTTCGGGCGAATCGGTGGGAATCTCGTGAAGATGTTTGGTTTCCCATGTTCATATATATGGCCTACCCTAACAGAACCAAGCAAAAGTGTCCCCTGGTCCCCTTTCTACGTCGGTCGAATGGACAGATGGGAAGTTTGACCTTTTCCACCAGGGTTCGGGTTTCGCCGAAGCGGGGCTCTGGAGCATCGGAATCCCAGAAAAACCTAGTTGGTGCAATACCATATGTATACAAGTGTGGTGTGAGGTTGAGAGGGCCGAGATCCTACTCCGGAGTGTGGGCGGCTTCATCGGCATCACTTCCTCCATAGTAAGTTTATCGACTTATTAGAGCTCGAAACACACCCTTCGGGCGAATCGGTGGGAATCTCGTGAAGATTTTTGGTTTCCCATGTTCATATATATGGCCTACCCTAACACAACCAAGCAAAAATGTCCACTGGTCCCTTTCTATCGTCGGTCGAACGGAAAGACGGAAGTTTGACTTTTCACCAGGGTTCGGGTTCGCCGAAGCGGGCTCTGGAGCCATCGGAATCCCAGAAAAAACTAGTTGGGCAATACCATATGTAGTACAAGTGTGGTTGTGAGGTTGAGAGGCCGAGAGACCTACTACAGAGTGTCGGCTGGCTTCATCGGCATCACTCCTCCATAGTAAGGTTTAGCGACTTATTAGAGATCGAAAAACACCCTTCGGGCGAATCGGTGGGAATCTCGTAAAGATTTTAGTTTCCCATGTTCCTCTTATATGGCCTACTCTAACAAACAAAGCAAAAATGGCCAACTAGGTCCCCTTTCTACGTCGGTCGAATGGACAGACGGAAGGAAGTTTGACCCTTTCCACCAGGTTTGGGTTTCGCCGAAGCGGGCTCTGGAGCATCGGAATCCCACAAAAACCTACGTTGGCTGCAATACCATATGTGTACAAGGTGTGGTGTGAGGTTTCGGAGGGCCGAGATCCTACTACGAGTGTGGGCGGCTTCATCGGCATCACTTCCTCCCTAGTGAGTTTATCGACTTATTAGAGATCGAAACACACCCTTCGGCGAATCGGTGGGAATCTCGTGAAGATGTTTAGTTTCCCATGTTCATATATATGGCCTACCTCTAACAAAACCAAGCAAAAATGTCCACTGGTCCCCTTTCTACGTCGTTCAAATGGACAGACGGGAAGTTTGACCCTTTTCCACCAGGGTTCCAGGTTTCAGCCGAAGCGGGCTCTGCAGCATAGGAATCCCACAAAACCTAGTTGGTGCAATACCATATGTATACAAGGTGGTGTGAGGTTGGCAGGGCCGAGATCAAACTCCGGATGTGGGCGGCTTCATCGGCATCACTTCCTCCCTAGTAAGTTTATCGACTTATTAGAGATCGAAACACACCCGTCGGGCGAATCGGTGGAATCTCATGAAGATGTTTGGTTTCCCATGTTCATGTATATGGCCTACCCTAACAGAACCAAGCAAAAGTGTCCACTGGTCCCCTTTCTACGTCGGTCGAACGGACAGATGGAAGTTTGACCTTTTCCACCAGGGTTCGGGTTTCGCCGAAGCGGGGCTCTGGAGCATCGGAATCCCAAAAAACCTAGTTGGTGCAATACCATATGTATACAAGTGTGGTGTGAGGTTGAGAGGGCCGAGATCCTACTCCGGAGTGTGGGCGGCTTCATCGGCATCACTTCCTCCCTAGTAAGTTTATCGACTTATTAGAGCTCGAAACACACCCTTCGGGCGAATCGGTGGGAATCTCGTAAAGATTTTTGGTTTCCCATGTTCATATATATCCTACCCTAACACAACCAAGCAAAATGTCCACTGTCCCCTTTCTACGTCGGTCGAACGGACAGACGGAAGTTTGACCTTTTCCACCAGGGTTCGGGTTTCGCCGAAGCGGGGCTCTAGAGCATCGGAATCCCACAAAAACCTAGTTGGTGCAATACCATATGTATACAAGTGTGGTGTGAGGTTGGAGGGCCGAGATCCTACTCCGGAGTGTGGGCGGCTTCATCGGCATCACTTCCTCCCTAGTAAGTTTATCGACTTATTAGATCGAAACACACCCTTCGGGCGAATCGGTGGGAATCTCGTGAAGATTTTTGGTTTCCCATGTTCATTATATGGCCTACCCTAACACAACCAAGCAAAAGTGTCCACTGGTCCCCTTTCTACGTCGGTCGAACGGACAGAGGAAGTTTGACCTTTTCCACCAGGGTTCGGGTTTCGCCGAAGCGGGGCTCTGAGCATCGGAATCCCACAAAAACCTAGTTGGTGCAATACCATATGTATACAAGTGTGGTGTGAGGTTGAGAGGGCCGAGATCCTACTCCGGTGTGGCGGCTTCATCGGCATCACTTCCTCCTAGTAAGTTTATCGACTTATTAGAGCTCGAAACACACCCTTCGGGCGAATCGGTGGGAATCTCGTAAGATTTTTAGTTTCCCATGTTCATATATATGTCCTACCCTAACAC